>PVKB01000256.1:0-322285 GCA_004027205.1 Ctenodactylus gundi | reverse complement strand
AAACAAAGGAAAAGAAAACAAAAGTGTAGGAAGACAAGCATCTACAGACAAGGTCCTGCAATCCGGCAAAGCAAAGTGGGCGGAGGAGAGGGACATCAGGTCACCTACTCATCTCTGTTTCCCTTTAGGTGAAGGGGCTGCTGTCTTAGCAACAATGAAAACTTAGACACTGAGACATTTAAAATGGCTGAGTTCAAACAGGGATTACCTAATTTTGTGGTTGTTGCTATACCTGTTGTTTATTAATTCCCTTGAGAATAGGAGCAGATTCTACCCACATAATGGAAGAACAAAAGTTCGCATATTGCCATGTCATTAAGAAAATCTGATTATGAATATTGTAGAATTTGATATAAATGTGGACAATGAACAGTGAAGTTTAGCAAATAAGAAAAAGGTAAAAAATACAGAGGTGGGGGTCATGCAACGATTCTGAAGGCACGCACATGACTGTGAATACAATTCGGAGACCTCTCTCTAAGGTTCAGATATTCCCAGTACAATAAATCAAAGGATAATCTGTTCGAAAGTTAACAAGTTAGGTTAAGAAAATATGAGGTAGTAAGTTACACTGGGATTTGCAGAAGTGAGACAGAGTATGTGGATTGCACCTTTTAAACACAGTGAATCACTTTTCCTCTGCCAGTCACAGTAAAAATTAAATGTAGAAGAGTAAGAACACAGAAGGGGTCATCTTGCTTAGTCAGAAAGAAGCCAGGAAGTCAGGGGGAAAATTCTGTCTGGTAGAAGGAGGAGTAGACGGACTACAAGAGTAACATTTTGTTTCACTTGACCCCTAACTACCACACTGAAAGACAAGTCATACTAACACCGTCCCACATCATCCCATTGTCCTAATAGTAGGTTAGTAGGACAGTTGAAAAAGACTATCCTAAGAGTGACATTACAATCAGAAAGGCTTATAATGCGAGGGAGGGGAGAATGGCAAGAAAAGTCCACTTCTCTTCCAACTGCAATTCAGACATGAGAGGAAATGAAAAAGGTTCTTTTGAGCTGTAGTAAGCTCAGAAGGACAAGAAAAACTGTGAGTTAGTACAGGATAAAGAAAGGATGTTTTATTTTTTATTTTATTTTGAGACAGGGTCTTCTTGCTCTGTAGCCCAGGCTGGCCTTGGACTCACAGCAATCTCCTGCCTCAGCCTCCCAAGTGCTGGGATTACAGGTGTGTGCCACCATGCCCAGTTTATGTGGTGCTGGGGAATAGAACCTCGAAGCTTGGGCACTTAGTGCTTGACTTAACGCTGGCTGTGCAAGCAGTTTAATCGCTGAGCCATTCCTCCAGCCCAAGAAAGAATGCTTTAAATGAAGTAAGTAGGAAAGTCATTATCTCCTATGATGGATGTCCAGAGAAAACAGAAATAACCTTTCAACAATAAGTGTTTCTCTTCATTGTGGAAAAAAAAATCTCTGGGCAGCTCCAGACCCTTTACCCCAGTTGCAGTACACCTGTCTTCCACAGTTTTGCAGAGATGAGGAAGGAAACTGACAGGAGCGCATAGGACTGGAGAAGCCATGTCTCTGTTGCTGTCGTCTCACTGGAGGAACAACCTCAAGATTTTCCCGGCCTATTTGCTATTTCTCTTCTTATCTGATCCTTATTGCAAGCCTCATTTCCTTCTTAGATCTGCAATTGGGCTCCATGCCTTCCAATCACAGCACCGTGTTCTTATATTTTAGCATTTCCTTGGTACAGTATTATAAGAATCCTTGAGTGTATCTTCTCCTTGTCACACTTCTTACACTCAGTGAAGGTGCATTCAAAGAGGAGCACCGGAGGTGCAGGAGCACTAGGACCACAGACCTGCAGAGGCACCCTGTCCACAGCACCTGCAGGAGGGTCTATAAGGGGAGGACCTCCAACCCTCAAGACACAGAAACGGGGCTGGAAGCACAGGTCAGTGGTTAAAGCCCTAGCCTACAATGCACAAGGCCCTGAGTTCAATTTCCTAGCACCACCTAAAAACTTAGCTGTGCATGGTAGCACATGCCTGTAATCTCAACACTCAAGAGGCTGAGGCAGGAAGATTGTCATGAGTTGGAGGCCAACCTGGGCTACATATTGAATTCAGGACCAGCACTGGTTACACAGTGAGATCCTGACTCAAAAAAAAAAAAAAAAGAAAGAAAGAAAGAAACAGAAAAAAGAAAACAAAAGAGAGAAAAAGACACAGACATAAATGATGGGGAAGTTTAGACAAAGCAAGAGGATATATACAAGCCCTTAACATGTTTTGGCCAAAGGTGATGTAGACGGTTCCTGAATGCTCAAGCCGCATGTTTTCAATGTGTTATTAAAAATACAGTTCATGCATATTCAAAAATTTTTAAACAGAAGAAGTAGTAGCAGTGGTAGCAAAGGTCAAGCTGGATGTGCAGGTGAGATCCACTTTGCCTCTAACTGTGGCTACACAGAAATTCTTGGCTCTAAGACCCTACAAGCATTCACTGTCCTTCCACTGGGACTCAGGGAGCTCTTAACTACATGACATGGTTTCAACAATGGTAGAATAGGGACCCAAGACCTTGGATAATGGAAGGATTTATAGTCACGTTTAGCAAGTGAGAAATGAAATGATGAGGTAAGAACCTTATTAGTAATGCTAAGGTCAAGGCCAGGTCAGGATGGGTTAAGACGGAAGAGCCTTGTCACATGCTCAAGAACCGGCATGGTTGGTTGAAAATATTTTAAACTTGCCCTCAGTTTCTCGAACTCAAACATATCAGGAACCAGATCTAATTATAAGACGGTATACAAGAACAAATCCAAGTGTAACCAACCAGAGAGAATTACTGAAGAACGTTGCAAAACATCTGTTAACTCTGTGAGATCCCACTGGTGGCAAAAATTTTTATTTCCTGAACAGGTAGGGCTCTGTCACACATCCTGTGTGACTCCTCTCTTACTTTTCAGTCCACGTGGGTGGTGATTATTATTTTTAATGTATTCCTACTTCAGTAACTCATAAATAAGCTTACCTATTCAAATGGCCACAATAAACGATGAGAAATAGCACACTGACCCATAAGCAGCAGAGGCCCAGAAGGCAACACTTAAAACATAAACTGCCAACAGTAACCTGATCAGGTTTCATAAATCAAGGCAGCAATGGCCCTAAAGAGTGGGAATGAGAGCTCCAGTAATTGCAGCCTTCTGTCTGGGAGCATACTGTAAAAACAGCCACAGTAAGCAATCCTCCTGACCAATCAATAGACTCCTATTAACCTCCTGGCCAATTACAGGATGATTGGCTAAGCAAACAAAGAATTATTGGCTGTTTAGTTGGGACTTTATTCAGCCCTCTCTCTCCCCCTGTTTCTCATTCTGTTCTACTGCTCTTCCCCACCCCCTTTCCTGTTAGGAAAAACATCTGCGAACACCTGATATTCATCTAAGTCCCTGCCGTTGTACAGTCTTGTTAAATTGTTACCACCTTTTCCACAAGCAGTTTTGGCAATTAACCTCATGGCCAGAGACTTCAAAGAAAACAACTGTTGAGTTTAACCTCTCTGCGCTACTATAGATTCTTTTATGATTTTTCATGAAACACTTTCATCAAACAGAAAAAATGCAGACTGATAAAATTAAAGTTTATTTTAATATTTGCTTAATTTATTAAGAAGCCAAACACTTCAGACATTTGCTGTAATGGGTATACTCACTTCCCAAAGTCTCCACAGAATGGGGTATTATTTTTAATTTACATTCTCAACACATGTGTGCGTCTCTGCTCTTCCACAAATCCTACATTTGCTGGAATCTAAGGATTTGATACATTTGACCCGCTCTTGCCCTTGTTCACAAATCTCTCATATGTTTCTTAAAACTGTTTAAAAGTTCAGAATGAAAAATGCATGTAAAATTAATGCTCAGGACTGAAGTTGCCATTAAAAATCTATGTTCATTTTATATTTTTACCCACACAGATACACTTTTTACATTAATAGCAAGGCTAATGTCCAACTCTCATGAGAATAAACTACTAGTAATAAAGATCAAAATATATGACTGAGCAAGCAATACAATTCTTTTCCAGTAATCTTGCGCCTACACATTTTAGAGCCATTCCTGCTATGCAACCAACTTTTTACAGCTGTGTATAATAATAATAATAATGGTCTGATCTGACCAGCTGAAGGCAGGTTTGTAGAGGTGTGTTCACTCCTTCAGGCCACAAAGTTCATTTAGAATTTTAATAAAAGTTATTAAATATTTAGTGGATCCTGAGAACCACTGATTTCTCCTCTCCCTCCCTCCCTCTCCCCTTCTTTCTTTCTCTCCCTCCCTGAAAAGAGTAGGCCTTGTAAAATTGCCACCACTACTTGGGCCACAAATTGTGAAACCTCAAGAGTTCTGCCAAACATTTAGAGCATGGGTGTAGCTTTTCTAGAAGTACCATGAGGTTCAAAAAATCTGTAGCAAAGGTAATGGGACTTTTGTTTAATACTCAGATTCACCAATACCTTCATGTTCTAACTAAGTCCACAAAAGTATAAGACAGGGTGCTCTGGAAGATGACACTATAGAGTACAGTACCATCTATTCTTGATGATTTTGTTGAGGTCTTGGATTTAACATATTTTGGTCAATGGCATAGCATTCACAAATCCAGCCGACTGGAGAAGTAAAAATATTTACAACATACTTTGGAGAGAGACAGGAGGGAAGTATATTTTCACTTTGCTCTTTATTAGCTGTGTGGAGTATAGGCAAGTAAAAATAAGTATACCTGTCTTCTAGAGATATTGTAAGGTTACAATAGAGTTGAGTATACAATGTGATAGTTAGGACTATCTGTTTTAACTAGCCTGAGTGGTTTTTAAAATCAGAAAATATCTATAAAAATGTGAACGTCTTGACTCTCCTGGTGAAACGACAGCCTGGCAAAGCGGGACCCACATTTCTTGAGTGGCAACAGTGCAGGAAGCATTAAAAGCAACGTAAAATACAGGTACTTGGCGGAACTTCCCAAATCCTTAAACCTGATCAACAAAGCACTGAAGGTTCTGAACTCTCCATGAAATGCTTTATCACGGATTTTCAAACAGTGTCTGGAATACAGCATTAGCAAGTGCTCAGTAAAAGGTATTATAAAAACCAAGTGAAATTAGGTCACATCAAATGGGAGGAAAATTTCATAGATATATCAGCCAAACATTTTATCAGGCAGAGGACATGTCAGGTTCTTAAAATAATAAAAGAACTTCTATGTGAAACACACATACACAGTTTTCTCAATCTTGTGGCTATATCCACTTACCTAAAATTTCTATGGCATTTTTATAATGCTTCCTGTAGAATTTAGCACATAATAGATCTTGCACTTGTGATTCTAACCAACTTGTAAAGTCAAATGTGTTGAGAATATAAAGTGCCTCAATTCAGGCAATGGCGAAAATGGGCAGTCTGAAATGTTAGAAAACAGTGAGTTATATTAAAAATGAACACTCACTGATACGGAATAATCTAGTCGAGCTACCTCCATATAAGAAACACCTGTCAGTAGGAAAATAATGAAATGTCTGTGGTTTGAAATGTTTTTATTTCTTCAACGAGTGAAAGCTCCCCTCTAAAGTATTATTTAAACTACCCATTTGCAAACAAACTTTGCTCACACATATCATTCATACATCAACATCAACTGAGCATAAACATACACTGGGAGTTTGTGGGATCCAAACTGAAGACCTGAATGTATCATCACTCGCAATCCCATCCTTTCACGGGGCTTGTGAGGGTTACAAGACAGAAACTGAAGAGACTGCCAGTGGAAGAACAATGCGGAGAATTCAAATCTACCACCCAGCCCCGAAACTTTCAGATTTATCTTAATTTTAGTTCCACTTTCCAATCATAAACCAGTACTAATATGATTAAGTCCTGCAAATGCAAGCACCCAAAGGGGTGTGAGTAGAAACAGTCCTAAGAGGCCATTAAGACTGGAGGAACAGCACAGTGCTTAAAGTGCTTGCCTAGCAAATGCACAACAATGAGTTTAATTCCCCAGCACCACATAAAAACTAGGTGTGGTGATGCATGCCTGTAATCTCTGTAAGAGGGAGGTTGAGGCAGAAGGATTGCCTTGAGTTCAAGGTTAGCCTGGAATTACATAGTGAGTTCAGGATCAGCCTGGGCTATAGAGCTAGACTCTGTCTCAAGAAAAAAAACAAAAACAAAAAACTAAGAGGTCATTAATTTTAACCAATAGGTAAGTCAAAAGCATTTGTCAGGGAAGTTCAAATGGGTAGACAAGAAAGTGACCTGTGCTAATACTGTGCCAGTCATCCGGGGTACATCATGCATAGGAGGGTGAGTCCTCTAATTGAGGAAGAGAGGCAAGAGAAAAAAATGAATGTCTCTAAAAATCAGGCATAATTGAGCCCGGTGGCACAGGCCTATAATCCAGAACTTTGGGGAGCTGAGGAAAGTTTGAGCCTAGCTTGGACAACATAGCAAGACTTATCACATAAACAATAAAAGGGGGTTAGGGATGTAGCTCAGAGTGAAGGCCCTGTGTTTAATTCCCAGTACCACAAAAAAAAAAAAGGAATGAATGAAGGAAGGAAGGAAGGAAGGAAGAAAGGAGAGAAAGAAAGAAAGAGAAAAGAACCAGATATGCTGATATATGCCTATAATCCCAGCATGCAGAAGGCCGAGGCAGGAGGATCACCATGAGTTCAAGGCCAGCCTTTGCTACCAAGGAAAGCACTCTCATCTTCACCTCTGAACCCTAAGTTTCCTCCTCAAAAAGATAAAAGGTATCTCAGTATCTGGGAGTATTTTTAGAAGAAGCCAGGAAGATTTCGTGGTTTCTGGGAAGAAGAAGGAAGAAGAAGGAAGAAGGAAGAAGGAAGAAGGAGAAGGAGGAGGAGGAGGAGGAGGAGGAGGAGGAGAAGAAGAAGCAGCAGCAGCAGCAGCAGCAGCAGCAGCAGCAGCAGCAGCAGCAGCAGCCAAGGTTGAAATTTATGAGGCAAGAAAAAAAACGAATTAGTTCAAATCAGACCTAAAACTTCCTCTGTCCGCTCCTGTTAGACCTTTCATAATCAGCAGACCTCTCCGGAAAGGAAAACAATTTCTGGCCATTCTCATTGGTAGATTTAGATTTTTTAAAAATTTCCTTTTAATTTTTCTACTCATGCTCAGCTTCAGCTGTGTCTGAACATGTAAGCACCACTTTTTCGAAGTAACAGTAAATGACACAAGGGTCTGGTGCTATGCTGTACAGTTCAGTGAACTGCGGCACAGATCAGCAAGATGGTTGGAAATGCCTCCCTCCGTCTGTTTTTCATCTCCAAAGTCTGTGTACGCAGCAGAGTGTGAAGAGAGCCTCTCTTCCCCCCCACCCAACATTCTCCCCACGGTCCTTCCCCAGCCCCCACTCTCTCTCCGCAGCCCCTGCAGCAGAGAACAGGAACTAGAGCAAATGCTTTTGTGAATTAAGAGATCTTGTGAGCGTAAATTTGGTCAGGCTGCTCCTTTCTGCAGGCCAGACCCCGCTGCTGCCCCAGGATGTGAACTGTCAGTTTGCATAGCTGGTGATGAGTTGCAGAACCATCAGCAAAGGTGAAGACGGCAGGAACAAGAAAGATTCAAGACTGGTGGAAATCATTTCACAAGGAAAATTTCAGCCATCAGTGGGAGGAAGCTTTGAAAAATGCTGCCATTTCCGAGTCAGAATGAAGGAAAAATTAAATTACTGCCGGTGAGGCGAGCCAAAGTTGCATCTCCCTCCAGGGAGAGTTTTGATAATGGTAAACATTTGACAGCTGGCCTGGAGTCGTTATCTTGTTCTAACAGTTGTTATGCTCTAAATGAATATTTCTGATAAGGAAACAGAAAGAAAAATTTAAACACTCCTGTATTTTTATGTTTTAAACCTCATGGTGGTGAGCCAAACAGGTTTAGAACAATTCGTCACTGAGGGCCCACTCAAAATGCTGTAATGATCCTGGTCTGGGAATTGTACTAGGATCATTGTTTCAGTTAATTTTTATGAAGTAAATCACTTACTAAGAAAATATCTTTAACCTCTGGCTTCCTTAGCAACTGGTAGAAGCAACTCCAACAGCTGATTTGAAGAAGTCAAAAAAACCCCAAAAGGGTTAATAAAGGCAATCTTACATGATGGGCTCAAGAACATGCAGAGAAATACTGTGGGCTTTTTCTTAAGCCATTGATGACCTCCAATTGTTAGAAATCCAAACTTCCATAGAATTTTATTACTTTATTAAAAATAGCAGGCCAAACATCTCCGAAAGGCAACGATGATAAAATGGCCAACATTTAAAACCTAATAAGGACAGCTCACTGTGTCTGAGAGTTTTGTAACACCATAAGACGCAGAATGCCAGGAGGGACATTTCATTAGAAAACACTTGCTGAATTCCTATATATGGCATAGGAAAACAAGTCTGAGTTTCTGTCTGAAATGTTCCAGGTTTTCACAGGCACTGGATCTGTCTGTCATGGTGGCTAGACACACGTGAAGAGGCTCTAAAGAGATGGGAGGGAGTCCTCACCTGATAAGGACTTGATGATTGCTGTGTATGGAGAGAAAGAGACCAAGTCATGAGGCTACTATAACCCTCTTAAATACCTAAAAAAGAATAAAATTACTCTGCCTCTCACATTCCACTAGACAGGATGTGACCACTGGTGAAAAATAAGGACAATGGAGAGAAAACAAAAGATTGAGAAAGGACTCCGAAAACAATCTTCCTGTTGAATGAAGTTATTTTGGGTAAAATTTTACAAATTTGAGGATTACTTGCCTAAGACATTAAATTACGAAAATCTAAAGTCAGTATTCAGAAGAACCTATGTTATGTACCTATAACACCTCAGAAAGCATTTGCAAGCCTTATGCCCTCACCAAGGGAAAATTTTAAGCAAAATCTTTCCATTATTTTTAAAAAAATATAATCTGAAGACCTATCTTAATTCTGTGTGGGAAGTAAGAATTTCATTATTTTTTTCCCCAGGGACCCTGACCTGCCTAAATATGAAAGAATATAAATTGATACTAAAGTATGGTATTTTGAGAATGTTTCAAAGTAAGGTCAAGCTGGTGTTAAAAACTCTACTAGGGAAGGCTAAAATAACAGTCTGGCCAAACAGTCTTAAGTGCAGCTGACTCCAATTACTAGGTACATCCTAGCAATGTTTTTTCCTAAAATGAACAATGCAAGCAAGACACTGAGTTAAAAAATAAAGTCAAAGAAAACTTATTCATAAGCGAAATTGGATAAATTATCCCAATAATGTAGCCATACAGGCAGCTCACAGTTAACGTCAGCTTTTCTACTGAAAATGTTGATTTCTTTAACAATCAGAAAAAGATGAGAAGAACAAATGATAGAAGAAAATGCTTCCTTTGATAAAAATATCCTAGAAAACTTAGTACTTACAAAAAACAATTTATTGTGAATAGGTACACAATAATGAAAAATATGTAATAAAAACATTGATCATAAACTTCAACAACCATCAAAACCAGGTCAATCTGGCTCCACCCATACCCTTCATTTCTGTATTCTGAAGCCAATTCCAGATGTCATCAAATCATTATTTGTCAACAAAATACATAAAAAAGCACAGATCTTTCAAGCATCTTTGGAAGTACCTGTCCATAATGACTACCTCTACCTGCATCTTCAGGTCAATTTTTTTCTGATTTTAATCCCAGCACCACTACCAAGTGTATTCACTACAACAAACTACAACTCTCAGGAAACTATGCAAATCTAGTTTAAAAAGACCTTATTAGGTACACAGGATTTTTTTTTTTTTTGAATGAGGGCTGATGACTTCTTTGTGCCCTTCCCGCCTTTGATTCCTTTATGCAAGTATCACTTCTGACAAGTGTTCATCTTCTTTCATATCTGGGGTCATGTCAACTAAAACCAAGGACAACAGCATACTATAGTATTTATGATATGGACTTTGGTTACTCATGTCTGAATTTTAACTCAGCTGTGCAAATTACTAACTTTGTGTTCTTGCTCAAATTACTTAATCTTTATCTTCATCTCTAAAACTAAACTAATCACTCTGCCCAAAGAACTGTCAAGATTAAGTGTGACAATGCTTTCAAAGGGCACAGCCAGGGGCTTGAATAATAAATGCAGGCGAGTTTCTAAAAAGTCAAGCAGGAGAGCCTTACATGCACTAAGTATCAAGAATGAGAAAGTATATGCATATGGGAGAAAGTGTAGATAAGAAAGGATATGAGGAACGAATTCTCCACATTACTAAGTCTTATTCTTAGCTAACTTCTTCCAAGAAGTTGAGTATGTCTGTAGAGACTGTCCAATGGAAACTTTCAATGAACTCATAATCTAAAACATGGGTGATTCAACCTCTTCACTTAATTTAAAATATTTAAGCAATCTAATGCCCCATGCAAAGATGAAAAGGGAGTTGGGTATGGTGGTGTACATCTAAGAAAGAGAAAGATCTAAAGTTTGAGGGTAAGCTGGACTACAAAGCAGGTTTAAGGCTGGCCTAGACCATTCATTAAGGTGGTTTCTCAAAAAAAAAAAAAAAAAAAAAAACCCAAACAAACAAAAAATCCAACTAAAAAGAATCCACTGTTTCTATACTGGAATAAGTACTCTGGGTACTGAATAATAAATGCTCGCTCCAAATGAGCCTGCCAATGTGCACAGGTGCACCAGGGTAGGCACGGGGCAGCGCTGCTAAGGAGCTCTAGCATCGTCTGTTTACCAGCTTCGTGCCTGCACCGTGTCAGTGTTATAGTTCTGGGAAAAAAAAAAAAATCAGTCAAATAAACTAAGGGCATGGGAAAGTGTGCCTTTTGCTTACTTAACATTTGTCAGGCCTTTGCAGGTCAGGATGACATGAATCTTAAGTCATGCATTATTAAACCACTACATTACAATCTATAATATGCCCAATATAATACTGTCTCACAAGAAAAAAAGACCTGACATTAAAGTTTTATGGAGGGGCTGGGGATAAACCTCGGTGGTAGGATACTTGCCTCGTCACACTACCTTACAGAAGAAGCAAGGACCTTGGTTCAGTCTCTGGCTCCACAGAAAAATAATTCAGCAAAAATGGTCCAACTGTTGATTTAAAAAATCACAAATTAGAACTGGAGGTGTAGCTCAGTGGTTATAGTGCTTGACTAGTAAGCACAAGGCACTGGGTTTGATTCCTGGACAGCACATAAACTAGGGGTAGTGGCTGCACATCTGTTAATCCCACAATCCAGAGGTCGAGGCAGGAGAACTGCCATGAGTTTGAGGCCAGCCTGGGCTACATAGTGAGTCTAATAATCACCTGGACTAGAAAGCGAGATCCTGTCTCAAAAATAAAAATCACAAATTAGAAGTCTTTCAAAACGTTCACAACAAGAGTATATGTTTCTCCCTCTTTTCTTTTGCACTCCAAAGTTATAGAAAGAATTTTAGGCCAGAGAATTATTTATGCAGGGAAAAAAAGAAAAGAAAGCTCCATAGCTTTGCTATAGCTTCCCAAACTGCCCCTCCACTGGGGTGATTATATGGTAAATGTGTGGCCATCATAACCTCTTGATTGAATCACGTTGTCTTGGTTTTTCACATTTCAAATCCTGCTGCTGGAATAATCTTCCCTACCCAAAACCTTCCATTTTTGTCCCCTGTTCCAACTTTTCCTCTGGCATTTTCCTTTCAGAGCCTGGTCGGAGACTCCCTTGACAGATGGATCTTCAACTTTCCCTCACATACCCTCCACTACATATTCAAAGCAGATTCCTGCACTTTGCCAAATTAGTCCAGGATGTGCGAGCCTTGGTGCCTTTGCTTCTTGACAACAGGAGCTTTTATTTCTCCATCTTCACCTATCAATATTCCACCTATTCCCTAATCATCCATTAAAACTAACATTTCCTTCCTTCGTGACCCGAGAGTGCTCCATTGGCCTTACACTGGTCAGTAAGGTTGTGTGGTTACCAACTGCATTCCTGGTGTCTGAGGGTCACAGGACATTGTCCCTTCACATTTCTCCCCTACATCAAGCAGCATGGAACTTTATATCACACTGAATTGTGCTGCATATATAGGAAACCATCAAAGGCTTTCCTGATGGGCAGGCCATGCAGGCAATCCTCTGAAGGAAAGGGTATTTGCCCAGAATACAGAAAAAAAAAAAAAAATAGCAGCAAATCCTCTCTTGACAGACTAAGCAGTTGAAGAGGGAGACACCAAAATCAAATGCATAGAAACAGGATTACTGACTCACTTTTGGCCAAGTCATAGACATCTCACCTTAATCCCAGCACTGGAGAGGCTGAGACAGGAGGATTACCATGAGTTTGAGAACAGGTTGGGCTACATAGTGAGTTCAGGACCAGCCCAGACTGCAGAGTAAGACCCTGCCTCATAAATAAATAAATACACAAAGGAGAAGAGGAGTAAATGAGGAAAAGGGTAGGGAAAAATATCTTTACACTTTTAAAAAGATTTCTAAATTTTTAGATGAAATCACATATAACTTTGAGGAAAAAATGTGTGATTGTCACACATACAAATATATCTATAATTGAGAATTAAAACCACTAGCAATAAGTACAAGGTAAGTGCAGAAAAAAATAAATATAAATAGAGCCAGGACTGGTGGTGTAGGCACTCTGGGAGGCTGAGGCAGAAAAATTACAAGCTCGAGACCAGTTGAGGCAACATAACAACTTAGTGAGAACCTGTCTGAAAAAACAAGATGCAAAAATGGGCCAAGGATATAGCTCATGGGAATGACGTGGGTGGAGCCTGTTATGGTTTGGACCTAGAATGTCCCTAAAGACCCAGGTTTGGAAGGCGATTTAATCATGACAATTAATCCAATGACTTTCTGTACTGTTAAGAGGTGGGGCCTGGTCAGAATGGGCAGATCAATGGGACTCAACCTGGAAGGGTACATGCTAGCTTTGCCCTTGCTCCTCTTCTCTGATTCCTATCCCGAATCCCTGAACAGCTGTTCTCCAGCTAGGCCCTCCTCCAGAGCCTTCTGCCCTTACCAGCCATCATGAAAGACCTCCTGAAACTTTAAGGTAAAACAAACCCTTCCTCCCTTAAGTTGTGAGGGTGAGGTATTGTGTCCCAGCAGTGAAAACTTAAGACAGAGCTTCTGAAAATACTCAGAAATTATCCTGTTGAATGTCTAAATGTAGCTGTCAGTCAAGAGCCAACAAAACAAATGTGGTAGGAAAAAGTTCTAGGGTGTCAACAATGCAGATGTCTCTTATTCAAACACTGAAAACAATCACATCCAACAGGCTGTCCATTTATTCTTCCATGCCTCAACATGACCCCAAAATGGGTCATTTACTCTGTAATGACCAAGTCAACATAAAAATGCACAACTGCTTATGAAAGAAGTTCAAAAGCTGGGTGTGGTGGCATACACCTGAAATCCCAGCATTTGGGAGGCTGAGGCAAGAGGACTGCTGAATCCAAGGCCCGTAATCCTGGCACTGTGGGTGGCTGAGGCAAAAGAAGTACAAGTTTGAGCCCAGCCTTGATTACAACCCATTTAGTGAGGCACTGTCTCAAATTCAAAAACTAAAACAAGACCTAGGTATGTAGCTTAGTGTGAAGGCTCTGGGCTAGATACCACAAAACAAAATTTAAAAAAAAAACCACCAAAAAAAAAAAAAAAACAGATGGTGCCAATAGTCTGCCATGTCCTGCTAATGGATCTCACAATTGATCATATTAAAAACTGACTCTGAACACTTCCCCTTAGGTCTCCGGAAGTATTAAATATCTTCTGTTTCTTGCTAAAGAACAAATGCAGAGGGTCTTACATTTTGTGACTAACTTATTTTTAATACTTATACTAAGATGGTATGCTAACTCAAAGGAGTAAAAAGATTATTTCAGGGCACTGTGGTGAAATGACATTTACCTAATGCCGATATAAATTTCATGTTAATTAGTAGGCACTTGACACTGATGTAATGTGATTAGTGTAGAAAAATGAGCCTTAAACTAGCTCCCCAGAACTAACAGAATATGTCTTTGAATTAAGAAATTGGAGCAAAGTATCAAAAGTACCAGTTATCAAGAAATCCTTTATAATTATCTGCTATAATGAAGATAATACCACCTCAAATGTCATTATGAGAAGTAGGAAATATGGCACTTAACACACAAGTAGTTAGGTGTACTCAATGTCTAAATAATACTGATGTGATTTCAAGTCAAATTATGGCAACTTCAAGCTAGTCATACATTATTTTTGAGACAGAAGTCTGATAATATGAATTTAAATTGTGAATAAAACAATTCACTTTCATTAAATTTTTATCATGACCTGTGCCTGGTGGTCCAGGCCTGTAATCCCAGCAGTTTGGGACACTGAGGTGGGAAGATTGCAAATGTCAGCCCAGCAAGGCAATTTAGTGACTTTGTGAGATCCTGTCTCAAAATTGAACTAAAACATGGGCTGGATACACAGCTCAGTGTGACCCTGGGCTCAACCCCTAATGCCAGACACACAAAATAAGTGGATGAAGAAAATGCTATAGTAGCTTACTAAAGAAACTGTCTGAGAGAAAAGAAGATCCCTGTTAAGTTTTGGATCTGGAATGCCCCCCGCCAACCTTATGTATTTGAATGTTATGGATTATCTGTGGATTTCAAGTGCTACTAGGAGGTGGAGCCTGGGGAGTAGGGGTGGATTATTGAGGGCATGATGGATCACTGAGAGTGTGGCCAGAAGGACATACTCTTGTCCTGGTTTCTCCCAAGCCCTGATCTTTCCTCTTGAGCAGTTGTTCTCTGCCAGACTCTTCCTGTCATTGCCAGCACTCCCATGAATGGGCTGAGATCTCCTGAAGCCATGAGCTAAAATAAACCTCCCCTACCTTAAGTTGTGAATGTTGGGTATTGTGTACCAGCAATGCAAAAGTAACTGAAACAAGTCCTAATAGGAGGAAACAATCCTTTTAGAAGCTTGCTTTGATAGGATTCTAATTTTTTAGTACTTTGGCATAGCAATATGTGGCATCCTGTTATTTGGCATCCTTAATGTCTTTCTTTGCTAATAGATTCTGTGATCTTGGGGATATTCCTCAGCTTTTCTTATGGACAATATAACGATACCAAATAAGGACTAATTCAGGCATTTATATATGTATTTACATAATTAGATAATATATATGCACAATTAATATTGGTTATCCTTAAATCAAGATGCAATTATAATTCCTATATCTGCTAGTTTCTACACTGTTACACTGTGACAGAATTCTCTTCACTTTATAATACTTGGCTATAATTCTAGAGCCAAAAGATTTAGAAACTGTCCAGGATGATGCCTGCATTAGAAAAATAACTGAACAGGCATAAAAGGAGAAAGAATGGGTTGTTATAAAGAGTAAGAGCTTTGCTGTGGGACAGCAGATAGGGGACAATTAATTGGAACAGGGTCCACTTGGATAGAAGAAATAACATCTAATATTTGGTAGCATAGTAGAGTAACCATTACTCTTGTAGTTTATACAACGGACAATTATCCCAACCTGAACATCGCACACATACTAAAACACCACATTGTATCCCACAAACATGTATTACTGTATATCAATTAAAACACATTAAAAAAAAGTGAGGGCTCTCCTGAAGATCAAACTCTTCCCTAAGTACAAAGGCAAGGTCAATTACTGCATGAATCTTGGAAATACATATATGAAAATCACATGCTAACTATGTCTTCAATATAATTTGTTAAAGGATGATGAAGTAAGAAACTAAAGACTGATTTTTTTCTTTAGAGATTCCAGGCTGTTGCAGGTCAATGAATGTCAGAGCAATCACCCTTCCATTTCATTTGCTTCAAAAGGCTAAGGAAATCACCTATTTCCTTTTCCCTCAATTCTATCTGGTTTTTCTGATCCAGTACTGATCCAGTTCCCAGGTCCTCAAAGAGAGATTCAGATATCCATGAAATTTTAATGTGCATGTTTGAAGCCAGGAAAAATAAAGAGCAGTATGATAATATTTCAGAAAGGGAAGTACTTGGTGTGTGTGTGGGGGGGGAGGGGGCGGAATTTGGGTTAGTCTTAAAAATGACTGAGTTCCTCCTCCTCTGTTAACAGAGAAATAATCTTGACTGGCTCAAATTTGCATGGAATTCTACTACCCTGGAGCGCACTCCCCAAGTAATCCTAGAAACTTGGTGATTAGTTCAGCAGGAAAAATCTTCATATCTTGGCAGATGCACAGCAGCCAATTTTGGCTTTTTCTACAGATCTTGTACTTGACATCATTTGGCCTAGACTCAGACCCTAAATGACTCTGCCTCTGAACTTGGAAGAGAATTTAATCTTTAGGAGAGACCCAACTTCCACAGACAAGACCTAAGTGTGAAAGGTCTTACTCAGCCTGTGTCTCAAGGCATGCTCTTTAATCTCATCTTATCTGTCAGAATGCAGTAACTTCAAATACACCCTTGTAGCTCAGAAAAAGTAAACTCACTTATTATTATTATTCTGTTCTGTTTTGTTTTCCTCTGCTTGAGATGAAGAGGCAGAAGTAAAAGTTCCCACAGATGACAGGATTGACATTAAAAACTTTCTTCATATTGATGATCCTATCTTTTCATCATTTTGTTCCTCCAACTGGATTCATTTAAATTTTCCTTTAGGACTGAATATCTGACGAAATTCCCTAAGTACAGTGAGATTTTCTGCACAAAAAAGCAATCAATTTGACTGGATGAGGAACTGCTACCTGCCTCTGGAATTCAAATCTTTCAGTAGGTCAGGTAATAAGTGATGCCATTTTAAGAATTCTTGAGTTCTTCGCTATTCCCCTATTAATCCACATACACCCGCTAGGGAGGTTCTCTTGTACAGAAGAGATGGAGAGGTGCCTTCTATTCATTTGCCCTGTCTTCCTTCATCTCCACTCCTTGCTTTCTCAGCATTGCACAAGGCATGTCAAACACAACGTACATAAGTATGTACACAGTAGTGCTCATCCTAATAGAATAGCTCAAACTTTCCAAGACACAGTGTCTTCCCCCAAGTATTCTGTATGTGATATCTGGACCACACAATGCACTTCAGGCACTCACTATATAGGCCTAGCAAAAATTATCTATAAAGTTAGCATTAACTCCAATGTCAGAGAGCTTTCTAAGGGAGAAAAAAACACTGGGTAAGTTCAATGAGTACACTAGATAGTGGGTAAACTGCCCACTGATGCAGGCACTACTGATTTGAGCAATGATCAAAGAATAAGGTCAACTTATGACACTTACTTGCAGTTCCTTCAGATACTCAAGTAATTTTGAAACGAAGTCTTTTGAACACAGAAGTAGATATGAAACTGTGACTAGTCATGACTAAAACTAGCAAATGGATAGGAAATGAGTTTCTGTAATAGCACTGCATTTTGACAAAAGAAGAAGGGAAAGAGACTTACAAGCACCTAACATCAAATTAACTAAAAATCACCAGTAAAAAGCAGAAATGTGATTTAATGATCCAAGAAATTAGGCAAAAGTGTCAAGGTTGAAGAATTTAAAAATGGTTACAGGTCAAAGCATTAAAAGCTATTTTGGGGATGGAGTAGCTGTGAGGGGAACGTGGTGGGGTATCTGCCAGGGGTTAATTGCAACCCTGCATGAAAAGCAGTTAACAAGTGAGAATTAGAACACCCAGGAGGAAAAGAAAAATGTTTCTAGTGCCATGAGAAATAAACAACAAAGAAGAAATATTTCCTTTGGCTACCACTGCCTCCTTTTCCAAAGCTCTGAGGAGCTACAGGGAATGCCAAGGACTGGGTCTCTCTCAACTCCCTCGGAAACATTTGTCTTCATTACCACTCTTTTTAATCAGGGCTCCTTCATGAGTGTTTCTGCTCAGCCCCTCAGGGGCAACTCTGGTCTGCGATAAATCAGAATCCACACCGCAAGTCACTAATCAGCACTCTCAGGGAAAGAAAAACAGAGAAGTGCAGACCACTGCAGGCTGAAACGGCCAGCCTCGAGGCTCATAGGCCACAGGGTAGGAAGGCCTTTGTGGAGAAACCAAGGCAGTGAAGGTGGACTGGACACCAGCGTTTAGGATTCATTTCCAAAGCTCACACATGGAGTTAAGAGTCCATAATATAATTTCAATTCAACAGTATTAGGTTCATGAATTTATTTCATGAACCGTAATTTGTAACCTCATCTTAATCATGTTTTACTTAATTCACAACTTAGTATTTAAGTCACAGGAAATGGATACAAAATAATTAAAATCGTGAAAGTCGGAAACTCTCTTCCTCACCTGTTGTCTCACTGTCATCATCAAATGATTATTCCAGGTGAGAACTCTCTCGTGTTGTATCTGAGTAAATGAAATTAGGATCATAAAATCATAAACAAATAGCCCCTTCTCCTCTACAGTCTGAGGATCTGAACCCATGCTCTTTGCACTGAATTCCTGTCCCAGTTCAACTCCAAGGCCATGCTAAATACCCAGGCTGAGCTCGAACTTGCAATCTTCCTGCCTAAATCTCTCAGAGGGCCGAGATTATAGGCACACACCTGGCTCACATTACATTACATTTTCATTATAGAGTATCTTAGGATTAACCTGAGGAAGCACTGAAAACATTTATTAAAGGTCAACATAGCTGATAAGCAGCACAGTTGACTCTAGAACCTAGGACTCTGTATTTTATACAACCATAGAACCTATGCATGAGTCAAATATGAAAGCAGTATTAATTATGGAGAGGTAGAAATACAAAGAGAATATGGTTTAGGAAATGTTGCTGCTACTCCTGTGTCCATAACTGCCAGGTTTACCAAGGCTAAAGCACTGAACAGTATGTTTATCAAATTTCTTTACTGAAAAACAGTTACATAGACCTTGACTATACCACTGGGTTGCTAAAATTCTCTGTAAAATCAAGATTTTTAAAATTATCATGATAGTTTTCCTTGGGATGATTAATTGGCTAAAGATCGAAGAGGATTTATATAAAATATTGAAAAGTCACTTTACAAAGGAAGATGAAATGCAGATTCTTGCAAATACTTCCAGGACTCTTAGACATTACCAAACATCAAATTAACTAAAAATCACCAGTAAAAAGCAGAAATGTGATTTAATACTTCAACTGATATGAAATAACCCTACAGATACAAAACCAAACCATTGCCAGCTATGCAACTGAGAAGCTAAGAAATGAGTCAATGAATTTCATAATTGATGTCAACATATGTAAAGCAAAATTTATATTCTTTTTTGTATGTATCTGCCTATGAAAGAGAAGATGGCATGGACACCAGAAATAAATCACAGGTAAAATGTGGTCACATACATTAAAGCTATAATATGGCAGAAAAATCATCACACTTTACCACAGAGCTGAGAGCTACTGCAACTCTATTTCACTGACATTTTATGACTTTTTACCTGGGAAAGTAGGTGTCAGGACAGTGTTACCACATCATGTGGCCTGACTAACATGGATACCCGCTCGAAGGCAGAATCACATGCATCCCAGAAACACTAGTATTCTTCCCATTTCATCATCATTATTAAAAATAACCATAACATACAACCAAGAAACAGGCACCTATCAAAGTGTGGAAATGTCTCAGTTAAACAATCAGCCCCAGCTTTTCCTGTCTTAACCGGAACCTTTGACTAACATGACTTTGGGATGAAAGGCTCTGGACAAACATTTTTTTTTTTTTTTTTTTTTTGAGACAAGGTCTGGCTTTGCAGCCCAGGCTGGTCCTGAATGTAATATGGAGCCCCAGGCTGGCCTTGGACTCAGCAATCCTCCTGCCTCAGCCTCTTAAGTGCTGGGATTACAGGTGTGCACCATCACGCCCAATTTATGTGGTGCTGGGGAATTGAACTCAGGTACTTAGAGCCTGCTAGGTAAGTGATTTAACCACTGAACCATTCCTCCAGCCCCCGAGAAACATCTTGATGCTGAATTTAAAAGTTGGGATCGAAACTACTTAGAAAGCAAATTAAATACAGAGGTCAATTTTACTAGAATAAAATGCACAAGAAATAAGCTTCAATCCTTAATCAAAACATCTGAAACTTATGCTGCTAAATGGGATAAAATCAACGGTTCTTGAGAACAGGTGGGACTCAAGAAAGGCAGTACTTAAGATATTTCTATCAGTATCATGCAAGATAAAGGGGGTGGACGGAGAGGCAGGGCTGGAGAGGCAGAATGCTGGGAGACCAATTTGGATACTTCTGCAGAAGTCCAGGCAACAGGTAGTTAAGGATCAGTTTCATGGTTATGCTTATGAGCGGGGTCTTTGGGTAGCACGGATTGCTCTTTCAGGTGGGAGAGCTAATGATGATAAGGAAAGTGCAAAAATCAGTTTCTCATAATTGATTGGAATGATACTTTGTTTGCTAGTTCTGAAGCAGCTGCAGGGCTTAGATTTGAGTGGAATATGTGAGCTGTTATTAAGTATTAAAACACATCTGAAAGAGCTTTGGATGAAAAAAGCATTCACAGTAACTTAAAAATTAGTCACAAAAGCTCAGTAAAGGTGAATGTGGGTCTTTCAGCTGACTACCAACTAAGTGATTACATCAACTGGACAGACGCCATCAGAGCACCATTCATATGCTTCAGGTTGGAACTGCCAGCTGTTGAGGTCACAGAAACAGTGTGGGTGATGATGCCATGGGATACAGCACTGCCTTCACAAACCAAACACAAAGCCCTGCTGGCCTGAAGAAACGGGCTGGCAATCTGAGATGCACAGATAAAGATTTTAAAGTAGTTCTAACGAAGCCACACATAAATTAATAATCTACTATGAGAAATGAGTAAGTCTGGACTCTTCACACCAGACCTTTGAAACAGGTTTTGTGAACGAAATAAACCAAACTGTAGTATCTGAGATATAGACCAAATCGTAAAGAAGTGCATGGCTGAATAAAAGGTATAAAATGAATGCTCCAGAACTGAGGCAATGTACCTCTCTGAACAGAACACTCAATGTCTCAATTTCTTGAACATTGCACCCAAGCGCAACACAGCCCCTCCTCTGTTTCAGCTTCCAGGATCTTGAAAGTCCTCAAAGTTGAAACTCTAATCAGGCCACTATAAAGCAGCACCTCTCAGACACACTCCCATTTGTGACAAATACCCACCCACCTGCAGGGCTGGGAGACACATGGCAAACAGAACAAGTTGTCAAAACTGATCGCTATAAAACGTCCATCTTCCGAAAGTACCTTTGCCTCAACGCAGTGTTTTCTTGGAAGAGCGCTCTTCGAGAGCTGTAAATAGGTGGTTAGAATTGACGAGGCTAGCTTTTGTCATCCATGCTAACATCCTGGGAAAAATGATGAGGTGAACAATGATGGTGGAATGTTTTACGAAAATCACAAAGGCATTCATCAATTATTTCTCTACTTCAAAGAAATTCTTAATTTTTAGCACTCCCCTTTTGAGGAAAGTGCCTTGGCCTTCCTCCCTGCTTTAATTTCCTTTCTTATTCTATACCCCCAGGTCACTTGCTCAGGACTACATGGCCTGGCCAACTTATAAAGTTCACAGTTCCTTGCCTGATCTCATGATCCTCTATCAAAATAGCACTTTCAAAAGTGTTTCCTGTCTTGCTCTGCACTTGCGTGAGCATTTCCTTGGCTGGCTCAGCTGCCAAATTAAATCTCTTTGGTAGAAAACTAGAGAGAACTCAGAATAGCCCTGTCCCCTTTTCCACCTTAGGCCTGACATCCGGAAGTGACTTAGGAAGTACTCTAATGGTTACCAAATTTTGGGGAACTGATTTAACTTTTCTGTGCTAACCATGTGTTTAGGAGAGACTGAATCACTAATCATCACTTGACCTTGTGACAGACTAAAAGTTGCTGACTTTTTTCCTGAAAAAAAAAGTTTTGTTAACCAGTTAGCGCAATGATGTAAATGCAAAATCATGTTGTGACAACTGCAAACATGCCATTTTCCAGATGCAGGAAGGAAAGTGCAGAAACACAAGGAATGGCGAGCAGTTTCTGTCACAAACTCCACTGGGTTACTTGCTTTTTCATTCTTCACATCATTTTTACTAATGCTGGAAATTTTTTTATAGTTGTCAAATGACACAGGACAGAGAAAAACTGAAGGTTTATCTATCACTTCTCAAATTCTGTCTTTGAAAACACAGAAAATAGAGGTGGAGAATCACAGAGCGAGTCCAGTTCCAGCCTAGACTTACAGAGTGAGAGCTTCTTTCAAAAAGAAAAAGAAAAAACATTTGCCAACCTATTATCATTACTGCGTTCAGCAATAACTCTAGTGTGATTTGCTTAAATGTATATTTATTGGTGCTCCCCCTGTCACACTTCACTTAAACAAGTTTGTGCACCAATCAAATAAAGATAGGAACTTGGATAGCGCTCTGAACATTCTACTAAATGGCTGCTCTCCATATCAGCCACAGATGAAATCTGATTTAAGTCAAAACACAATATGGCTCAGACTCCCCTTCCTGCACAGGCTTCATCTTTACGTACTCATCCCTGACTCACCCAATTACTGATGGAAGACTTCCAAAAGAAAACCAGATTTAGTTGTCAGATTTACAGTATCTTGGAATCTCTGAAATGAATGAGTTCTTTCAAAGAGAAGCCAAACTTTGGGTAATTACATTTATATTCCTTAATCACATTTTTGGAGCTCAATGGGAACTGTGGTGTTTCTTTGTTGAATATCTCTTTGAAAGCCACACAAATGTGGTACAGATTCTTCCTTCAAAGAGATATCTAACAAAACAACTTCCTCTTGGCAGAATGTTTATTTTTCAAGTGTGTACTTAAGTTACCTTTCTCAGGCTCAGGTTCAGTAGGAACAGTGTGTGCTTGCGTGCGCGCTCACACACGCATGCGTGTTTCTTCTATCATCCTTGTTACCAGGTAGTCCCTATACCCTCCACAAACAAAGCAATAAAGTCAGGCATTCCATCTTAAATACTCTTTATCTGAAATACTTGAGAAAAAACTTACTTCATTTAGTTTTTCAGTTTTTGAAATATTTACATAGATTCTATTGATTGATCCAAATTTCTACACGGTTCCAAAATCCAAAATGTTTTAAGCACCTTGATAGCAGATTTCAGACATTCAGATTACAAATGCTCAACCTGTTTTTCAGTTTTGTAGTACTTTTTCACACTTAGACACAAAAGGGAACTTCTTTATCTCCTTAAATTTTTGGTCCAATAGTATCCAAAAGAACAGTCTATGATCATAGAAATATTCTGTCTTGTACTGCCCAATACGGTAATGTGAGCAGTACAACTGAAGAAATGAATCACAGGCTTAAATAAGAAAGTGTGGCTAATGACTCCTGCATTAGGACAGCAAACTTCTAGCCTGTGAATAAAAATGACCACCGAGAAACCTTCAGTCTCCTCTCTTCAGCCACGGTTACCAGTAATAATTCAATGGAAAAGCCTTTGTGACCTTAGGTCCCAAGTGTAGTTTATATGGACCAGATGCCTTTACAATCCATGGTAGAAATTATCTGAAAATCAGTTGGTAAGAAAAGTTGCTAAAGGTACAAGGAAGAAAATAAAGCAAGCACAGATCTTTGTGAGGACCATATAGAGCAAACGTTACCCAAGAAAATGCCAAGGAGTTTCAACATCGCATATGTGCGTGAGAGAAGAATTAGAGTTGAAGATGTAGATGCTCAGGCTGACAAAACTGTCCTCTAAAGGCATGCCATAAAATAAAATGTAACTGCCTGTGATAAAGGCAGATAACATTGGGCTATTTATTAAGAACTTGGAAAAATAACATAAAAATCATAACATATTTTATATTCTTGTTACTACATAACACATTCCTGTATCCACGATAGTCATGATATATTTGTAATGCTTCTCACAAAGATAAAAATCTCCTAGTCATGAAAGAGTTAAGAGAGACCAAAATTAGACACAGTTCATGTTAAAGGTTAGAAGAATAATCAGTCACTTGAAAAACACTACATAAACATTTTTCCGGATGCAATTTTCAGTCCAAGGATACATTTCCCAGTAGAAATCAGCAGCTAAAAAGGAAATCATTTCGTCTCCATAAGTGCCAAATTGTATCCTGATTTTTCCTGGTCTGGCTCAACTTTCAAAACTAGTGGTTCAACTTCTGCAATCTTTCACCCAATGACTATATAAACACTTCTTTACAAGACAGACATAATCCTTGGGTGGGCCAATTTATGTTGGATTATGAGAATACTTAAAATACAAAATCATATAATAACTGTTGTCCTTTCGTTTTTCATGAAAATGAAAAATCTTTTTAACATAGACACTGCTTTATGTGAAGATAGTATGACACAAATATAGTATTCATTTTTGCAAATATCTTTATGGATATTGCTTACAATTAGATAGGCACTGCTTCATTTTTTAAAGGGGGTAGGTAAATTATTTAAGAATTCTCAAATATACTTCGGATATATCCACATTCCATATACTGACCATGCAATTGGAATGAATTAACTGCTCACAACAGGCAAGAAAAAATTCTCACCCTTGGAACAGTCTGGATCTTCTATATTCGGTCAGAGGTTATAGAAACATTAGTTTTAAGGATAAAGTAATCTTAACTAAAAACCAAAAGATTCGTTCAGAATTTATTACCACCTTCAATTCATATGCATCTTATACTACTCAGAATTACCCATAACACAATTCAAGCTGATTCTCGACCTTATATCTACAAGAAATCGTAAATTGTAAGTCTTCATGGAAAGGTAAATTCTGTTTTCTTACTTTTTCCTTGAAATTCTAGAGCTTTTATGGTCAACTACAAAAACCATCATGAAAGGCCGATCTTCAGCATTTAGCATGTGGAAGGGAAGAATTTCAACTTTTTCTCCAATGAATAAAGTTATGTGAAAGAAGACATTCTGGGAGTCTTTGGAGAGTACAGAATAAATCATAGCTGTAAGATCTGGAAAAGTTTGGCTGACTGCTAAGAGATTTTCACATCTGTGTCTATACATTCCTGTCTGGGGAATAATGTATCTCAAAAACCATTCATGGAAAAATGCTGTAAAGTACTCCATCCGGAAGTAAGCAAAACCTTAAAGTTGCATTTGCAAATATTTTATTTTCATCATGTATTACTGAAGATTATATCAAATAGCCACCAAATGATCTTGATAAATATGACTTTTGCCAATATAGTACCAGCAATATAAAGTCTTTAAAATAATGTTTTACAACTTACAGAATAACTCTGGGTAATTCTCTGATGCCTACATTAGCTACATCCTTGTTCTTGAGAAAACAAATTAATACGTCCCTGAAGTTGTAAGGAGGAATACGTACAGAATAACACACATTTCCTCTCATGGGTGAAGACAGGCTGATGAATTTTGTAATTTTCTAATTCACAAAAATTTAACTGAGTAACAAGGTCATACCAGAAATGCATTTTCCTATTTAACCAAAGAGTTCTGTCCAAACCAACATGAAGTATTTAATATTTTCTTGGACATGAAGGCGAGGCAAAGCAACCTGCTGAAGCACTATCTCAGATCTTAAAACATACAAAAAAAGACAATAATAAGAAAGCTGTTTGCCAAACACTTTAGTTATTCTGAAAAGAAAAAATACATATACATACATAGATATTCAAACTAAAAATTAAAGACTGATTATTTAAGTGTAGTTGTTTTAGTTCAAATATTTTGCATTCTTTTCTGATTTGCAACACCCTCCTGTGAAAGCCACCATTATTTATAAGTGAAGAAAGAAGAAGGAATTTGCCTTGGCTCTCGCTCTCCTCCCTTTGCGATTGTCACCTGTATCTGTTTCCAGGAAGCCAATATTCATTAGGGCTAATCTGCCTACTAAATGAATAAACAAAGGATTTCTCTGTCACTAAGAGGCCAGGTGAGCCGATAGCATCTTCTAACACAGAAAATCATCTGTACCATACTGTTCAGGAAATTACCTGCTGCAATCCCACACCTGGGATCATTTGGCAGGCAGACCTGTGATGTTGAGTAATATATGGAAAATGGACTAAACCATTTTTCAAAGGCCTGAAAATGCCCCGTATTTTAGAACTGAAGAACATTTTACATAACTAACTGAATAATTCTTCAAGGAAAACTAGTGAAGAAAAAAAAAATCAAGAATCTTTTGTCACATCTCCCCAAGTCCCCATAAGCAACATGGGATGTCGAAGAGGTGATGCCAAAATAACACTATGCTGTGAAGTACAAAGAAGTAAAACAGCAAAAATGAACCTACCCAGGGGCCACAAAGGTCCAGAAAAGACCAGCTCCGTAACAGCCTAGAGTTAAGAAAACACATGAGAATGTCTAGTTACGGTATATATCCACTGTTATGGACTGATAAATTCAGACTAAGTAAAGGTATATGACCTTTGTGGTTAAAGATGCCAGAAAAAGAACCCTAAAGCAATTATTCAATACATTAAACTGATCATAAGATCATTCCCATTTTTCATCTGTGTAGGAGATCCTAGGTCTTACTGATCTTAGAAATAATATTCCAAGGGGCTTTCTAGCTAGCTCAGTAGTAAGAGTGCTTGTATAGTATGCACAAGGCCGTAGGTTTGATTCTCCAGAATTGCATACAATTAGACAGGTATGGTGGCACATACCTGTAACACCAGCACTCAGGAAGCTGACAAAGGAGGATTCCTGTGAGTTCAAGGCCAGCCTAGGCTACACATCAGCCTAGATTACAGAGTGAGAGCCTATCTCCAAAGATAGCAAGAGGGGTGGGGAAGAGAGAAATAATTTGTCTATCCAAATAGCCCAATGAAACCTATGGTGGTAAGAGACTGGGGCTATAGCTCAGTGATTAAAGTGCTTATCTAGCATGGGAAAGGCCCAGGTTTCTATTCCATAGCACCACGAAAAAAAAATTAGCCAAGAATAGCGGTGCATACCAATAATCCCAACATTCAGGAGACTGAGGCAGGAGGATTGCTGGAAATTCAAGGCCAGCCTGCACTACATAGAGAGTTTGGGACTGGCCTGGACTACAGTGTGAGAACCTGTCTCAAAAACAAAACACATATAACAAAAACTGCTAAGGAAAACAAGTGAGGAAGGTCAAAGATATTTGACCTGTCACCAAATGTGGGGTGGGGAGAGCATGAAAGAAACAAATTTAAATAACATCTGATCGACTGAAAACTAGGCTGTATAAGCATATAAAGCAACTGGATGAATGATTTAATTATACACATTTCACAAAACTCATTTACAAAACATAAAAACAGCGATTAGGGATTATACCCTTCTAACAACTATGCTTAGTTCTACAGGATGGCCTGGCTACAACAGAGAATGAAATAGGTCTAAACATTAGTCTGTGTGCCCATGAAAATCAACCAACCCGTTACCCTTGACGCACAGACCACGATGTTGCCAACACAGGTGCTAATTTTTTTGTCTATGTCTAACATATTCGCGGATAAAACAGCCAAACTACTAGGCGGATTACATACCACTCTCCACAGGAAAGAGAAAGTGGGGAACAAAGAGCCAGGGGAAAGGTCAGTCACCACTTTAATGGGCCCTTACTACACGTCAAGTCCCATATGAGAAAGACTGGATTGGCTCAAGGTGAAAAAACACAGATACTGGCTTGAGATATAGAATACGTCATTATTATTACTTTTGAAAGCAGAATTTTTTGAAATATTAGAAGGGTTAGACTGAATGTGTCAGATCCTTACAGGATAGCAGGTAACAGCTGAGAGGTGTGTCCCTTCTACAGAGCAGCGCTATCAACCTGGAACCTGGGAGATGAAGATAAAAGGTCATGTGTACAAGTCACTAAGGAGATGCCCAGCAAAAAAGAGAGCAAAAAAGGCTGGCCCAATATATGAGACCTTTTCGGTCTTTATCGGTGTGGCCAGGTTTTCTGAGATAAACCATTCATTCCATTCAGATGTAGACGAGATACTACAAATTATAAATCAAAGTAAATGCAAACTGTACGTGAACTTCAATAGCCATCCACTTACATTGTCGTACTGACAACAGACGCTATGAAATACATGAATGTACCATAGAGACTTTTGTTCTTAAAATTATTTTTGCTAAGTCTTTTGCATTGTTTTTTGCTTCTTGTTTAGGTGTGTATGGGAAACGTCAGCACGTCAGTTCAAGAAAATGCATTTGATTTTCTTTTAAGACTCTACAAAAACATATGGAAGGCAAGATAATGTTTGTCAGGACATGCCAAAATCCTGTGGAGATCATCTCGAATCCGCACCGCACTCCTAAGGACTAATGCTCACACTGGGGCTTTTGCATTAGCAGATGTGTGAAAATGCGTATACTCAGAGAACTCCCTCACGGCTGCACATCTAACGGCACTCCACTGCAACAGCGATTCCAGCCAAAAGCTAAGTGGCCTTTCCAAGTCAAGTATACCTTCATTTAAGCTTGTGTCCGGACAGCAAAAAAAAAAAAAAAAAAAAAAAAAAAAAAAAAAAAAAAAAAAAAAAAAAAAAAAAAAAAAAAAAAAAAAAAAAAAAAAAAAAAAAAAAAAAAAAAAAAAAAAAAAAAAAAAAAATCAACTGAAGGATTTGTAACCTGGCTTAAAATCCATGGAAGCTGAAGCTGGAGTGAGCTTTGGACAGACTTTCTCGAGGCCTCCTATAAATTCTTTTACTCCTCAACTCGTATCAGAGAGCAGTAACTTCTGTACTCACAGAAAGTGGATCACTGGAGTATTGATACTTATGATCTCAGTTGTAGTTAATTCTGGAGGGAAAAGTATAGTCAGTATTATTCCTAGTTCTGTACTTTGACTCCATCAAAGACTATATTGAAAATATTAAGGAAACCAAGCTAATTTTGTACACATTGTTTTAAAATTTCTTTTCCAAAAAAATGATACTGAACCTCATAAAAGGAACTTAGGTCCACTACAAAAAAGAAATAATCATTAAAAAATTCAAAGTATTAATCTCATAGAAATTTTGGTTTTAGTTCTAACACTCAAGGATATCTACATATGAGCACTATATAAAGAAGGGCAGTTTTATGTAATGTAACTTTTTGTAATATACCTATTTTTTGAGGCAAGGTGTTGCTATAGTGTCGGTGGGCTTCAAATGAACTACCCAGCCTTAGTCTCTCAAGTACTTGGACATACATGTTCACTGCCATACCAGATTCCTCGTGCACTTATATGCCCTTCTAATTTTATTATAAAGCAAAGTGGCAGTCATAATTCTTCTGTACCCAGGGACAAAGGACTGAACGCTGGGCCTCAGAAATTGCCCTACCCCTGAGCTACATTCTCAGGCTAGCCTCAAACTCACTCATGATCTTCCTGGCCCAATCTCCTAGAGAGCTGAGGTTACAGGCCAGTGGCACAGGGCCTGGCTAGCGGACACTCTTAAATAGACCAACACATTGATGGGGTAGGGAGTGGGACATGAAGAGAAGGACACCAAGAAATGTTCAAGGTATAACTGCTTCTATAATAAAACACTAATAATTGTGAGTACTGTTTTTCTGAGACAGGGTCCCACTCTGTATCCCAGGCTGGTCCTGAACTCACTACAGGCTGGCCTTGGACTCACGGCAATCCTTCTGCCTCAGATTGCCCAGTGCCGGGATTACAGAGATGCGCCACCATGCCCGGCTTATGTGGTGCTGGAGAGTCAAATTCAGGTGCTTAGTGCTTGAATGCTGAGCCATTTCTCCAGCCCCACAATTGTGAATATTTACATATCAAAATTGACACTAAACAGCACAATTAAAACATGTAAGGAGAAACAGATAAACATTAGTAGCATGAGATTGAACTTCAAATGTTTTCATTTAATATTGCGTGTGTTCCAGTGTTTATGCACGCACACACACACACACACACACACACACACATATACAAAGAAATAGGTGATAACATGGATAGATAATTCTGTGTGAGGAGTTATCCATTACTGTACAAGGACGAGATGGGTTCATAGTACTATCATGTTAAAAACAGACTTCATGGTTCATTTGTTTTTATTAACATTTTATTGTGTGACAATGGAAAATATTAGGGCCTGTCCAGTGATTTAGATATTCACTGAACTGTATTTATAATTTTTTTCTGTAAGTTTGAAGTTGTCACAAGAAACTGTCACAGCAGTTGTCAAATTATCATACCAATTCCTGCCTACTTATACTCTCAGAGCCACTGAAAATTAACTGTATCAAATCTCTAAATCCAAACGTACTTCAATTAGGACTGTAAAAAGTTCTCAACTTTTTTTTTTTTTTTTGAGACAGGGTCTCACTCTGTGGTCCAGGCTGGTCTTGAACTCACTTCAGAGCCCAGGCTGGCCTCATGGCAATCCTGTCTCAGCCTCCCGAGTGCTGGGATTACAGGCGTGCGCCACCACACCCAGCTTATGTGGTGCTGGGGAATCAACAAGGGTACTCAGCGCTTGCTAGGCAAGTGCTTTAACCATTGAGCCATTCCTCCAGCCCCTTCTCAATTAATTTTGAAATACCAGCAGTTTATAAATTATTCAAGTTTATTCAGAATACAATATACTAATTTATGTATATAATATCACTGTAGCAATTCAGTTTTATTCATCCTTAAACATTTTATATTTTCTCATATTATCATAATTGAAAAACACTGAAGATTAAAACATTTAGAATTTACCTTTTTACTGGAAAAGTATAGGTGTTTTCCATATTTGCCAAGTATTTGATAATAAGCTCTTGCAAAATTGATACTACTGAATTTCCTAGTGCAATTAATTACACTGCCTGCAAATGAGGATTTTTATACTTATAGTTATCTTTATGCTTTATGCATCACAGCGTTGTCTGGAATAACTAGAATAATTGTCTTAAGAATGGTCACAGCTTGGTTACCTTTTTTCTGATTTTAGGAGAAATTCTGAAATATGTTCCATTAAAAATGATGTTTGTTTTTCATCTACAATAGCTACTCTTTATTACATTAAGGCTGTATCTTTCTATTCCTAGATATCTCAGAAAAACTCTCATGAACAAATGCTAAATTTTATCAATGCTCTTTTAGCATAATTAGAGTTTTCATGTTTTGTTATCAGACCAAATACTACATATTACAAGGACAAATTTTATTAATATGGGATAAAGTCTATGTGGTTGTGGTAGATAATTCCTTCACTGGAACATTCAATTAGCTCATTAGTATTTTGTTTGTAATTCCTGAATCTAAATACATATGCAAGCCTGACATATGGCTTTCTTTTCTTTTTCTTAAAGTTATGATTCTTAGGATTTACTCATTCATTTTTAAAAGCCTTGCTTAGAGGGGATTTAAAAAGCCCTGTCTCAATAGGTGTCAGAAATTTCCTCAATGCTAATGCTATTTATTATGAAAAAGGAAAAGGCCACAGACTGCGAGCACAAAGGTGAGATAATGGCTTCCACATCACTTGGCCGTCAGCCTTGCTTAGTGTTAAGTGCTGTGCCTAGAGACTCCCAGCTCAGCGTCATTTAGGGGTTTACGGCACATGAAAGTCACTGATAATCAGGAACTGTCAACATTCTGGAAAGTAACATAAAAGAGATGTTTATAGTGTTCATACAGAATAAGAAGAAAAGCAGGTTAATGAGACAAAATGGCATTTAGTTTCAACAGTAGTAGAAGAATCCTCCAAAGGTAGACCTGATAATGGAGGAACATTTCTACCTGTCAAACTTGCCCATGGTTTTATTGGTCTCAACAAAAGCTCACTCTATTTAACTAACGGAAGAGGAAAAGGCAGCCTTGCAAGACGGAAACTTTTGGAAATAAACACTCACTACACAACAAGTTCTGGCATCCCTACCAACACCATCAGGAAAGGCTGAATGAGGAGCCACGCTTTCCCCCTCTCATGAGGCTACATGGTGTCAAAACCTGCAATGGGTTGGTGGTAAGAGGTCTACGCAAGGAATCGGGAGCATTATCCTTGCGGAAGCGTAGCAAGACCCGCTTCCAAATACTCATACAAGCAGCATCAGTACAGAGTAACAAGAAGCCTAGGATTTGGGACTGCCACGCCCTTGTGGTAATGAAGAGGCACCTCCTCCCACCATTACAGAGTAGCTGGGGGGAAATCCAGGTGAGAGTCCTCTTCCTCTGTACAGCTTCCTTCAGTGGTCTGGTGTCACCCTAGCACACAGTCATTAACGACAAGATGGAGAGCCAAGAGTCACATCTGTGCCCAGGTACAAACTGACTGCAGGCAGCAAGAAGGGCAAGCTAAGGAGCCTGGACGTCGCCAGCCAGCAGAGCAACAGTCTTCCTGGGACACTGCAGCACCACAGCAAGGAAGCCACAACAGCAAGCTCTTCAAAGGTAAAAATCATAGGACAGCCTGGAAGATTCAACTGAAAATGAGCAGATGACGTCAAACCAAGATGACAAGCTGCACAATGATGACGAAGAGACAGTCAAGCTGGGCCGGTGACACAGCACTGTCACTTCAGCTGTCTACGGGCTGAGGCAGGAGGATCGAAAGTTTTGGCCCAGCCTCTGAAACTTAGCGAATTAGTGTGACTGTCTCAGAATAAAAATGAAAAATAAACAAGTGGGGTGAGATGCAGCTCAGTGTGAAGGGTGCGGGTGGGTTCAATCCCCAGGACCAGAGATAAAGACAGAGAAAATCAATAGATATTATCTCACAAAGATTAAAGCACACCGATTGTAAAAATGTTCAGTGGGTAATGATAAACACTACAGAAACAAAGTTAAAAAAAAACACAAACTATGAGTTGCGGGTGGTAATATGTTAATTTTGTTTCCATCAGTTGTAATGAATATAAAGCTTTGGTGGGGGATACTGATAATGTGGAAGGCTATGCATATGTGGATATAGGAGTACACGGTAAATCGTGGCAAATTTTGTTTAATCTTGCTGTGAAACTGAAGCTGCTCAAAAACAAAACTGTTACTGTTGTGGTTTGGATCTAAGTGTTCCCCAAAACCTTCATGTACTTAGAACAACCGTGTACTGTTGGGAGGTGGGCCAGGCCAGAAGGGGCAGATACTTGGGTCTTGACCTGTAGGGGTGTGTGCTGGTTCCGTCTTTCCTCCCACAGTTGGCCCTGTTCTGCCAGGTCCTGAGAAGCTTTGTTTCTGGCTCTGGCTGTGGCCCAACAATATGATGCCACCATTTTCCAGTTCATCACCCGGGAACGACTATGACCTTTTGAAACTGTGAGCTAAAATATATCTTTTATCCCTAACACCTACTTTAAATAAAAGTGAAAAGTCTCAGAAAGAAGTAGAAAATCTTAGCAAAGAAGCAATAAAAATCAAAATGCAAACATTAGAAAAAATACAACACCTATAACATAAACTTAAGAGAAATGGGTACAGTGGCTATTCAGAAGGCTGAGGAGTATTGTTTTAGCTCAGGAGTTCAAGGCCAGGGTGCCAGCCCGGGCACACAGACTATATTTTTTTGTTTTGTTTTTCTTCCCCATGAGGTGCTGCAGATGGAACCCAGGGTCTTTGTCTAAGCTATGTCATTAGCACAGTTTTTGTTTTGTTTTCATTTTGAGGCACAGTCTCACTAAGTTGCTAAATCATTCCAGCAGGGCACAAACATGCAATCTTCCTGCCTCAGCCTCCCAAAGTACTAGGATTAACAGGCCTGCACCATCTGGTGTGGCTAAGATCAAGTCTTTAAAAAAAAAAATGCTACATGCATGATGGAAGCTTTCAATACTAGAATAAACAGTGAACAGCTCAGTGCAAAGACTCTCGGGCCAATCCCCAGTAATACTAAAAAAAAAAAAAAAAAAATTGAAAAATAATTCATTGGTGTATCACATGCATATATAATATGCACAGCCTAAAAGTTACTAAAGCTGTGTAAAGAAATATCATAAAATACACTATAAATACAATCACTGCTGGTAAGTTAAAAAAATTGCACAAAATGTTTAATAATCCACATATGGCAAAAGAAAACAAACAAAAAGCTACAGAAAGCAGCCAGATAATAAAAAATAAAGTGAGAGACTTGAATTCTAGTATAAAATTACTCTTACTGACATTAGATATAAATGGCCTAAGAATACCAATTAAAGACAGAAATAGCAGAAAATAAAGTAGGACTCAAAGTGTGCATGGGTATATGCTGACAATTCCAGCCTAGGAGAGGCTGAGGCTGGAGGATCTCAAGTTCAAGGCCAACCTGACCAACACACTGAATCCAAGGCCAACATTGAGTGTATAGCAAGAACTTGTCTCAAAAACAAATAAGATTGACTCAAATAAAAAGCATAACTATATAGAAAAAAGAAAAGCAAAAGGTGGAAAAGACATATCATTCAGACATGCACAAAGGAAAGCAGGAGTGCCTCTCTCAATACTAGACACAGTAGGTTTTGAAAAAAAACAAAACTACCACCACTACCAACAACAACGAAAATAACCCCAAACAAACAAACAAACAAACAAACAAACCAGACAGGAATATTTTATAATGACATGTGAGTAGAACAAGAAAAACAGAGGAACTCTAACTATGTATGCACTGAAAAACAAAGCTACAAAATATAAAAAGAGAAAGCGGCAGAACTGAAAGAACAGGCATGTCCACAATTATGGCTGGGGACTGAAAGCCAAGCTCATGTTGGACATGCTGCTGGTGGAAAAATAAAGTGATACAGCCAAGACGGAAAAGGTCTGACAGCTTACTAAACACATACTTACAATGTTGCCTCAGGGAAATGAAAACTTCTTTATAAAAGGAAAACTCTATACACATGCTTCTCACAGCTTTACATATGAAGAAGTCCTAAGCTAGAAACAACCAAGGTATCCTACGCTATGTGAAGAGCTAAAGTGTTGTATGTCCATACCACAAAATACTACTCAATGATAGGAAATAAATTTTTGTCAGTATTGGAGATTCTGGGGATTGAACCCATGTCTTCAACTGCATACAAAGCATGTGCTCTACTATTTAGGTTTACTCACAGCCCAAAGAAACAACGTGTTTGTGTGTGTGTATGTGTTCTATGTGTGCCGTGTGTGTGTATGTATATCATCACACAACTTGGATGGACCTCAGGTCAGTAAAAAAAAAAAAAAGGCAACATCGAAGAACCACCTATATAGTATGATTCCAATTATTTAAAATTCTCAAAATAGCAAATCTGTATAAGATACAGACCAGATTGATGGTTGGCATGAATTAGAAATGGTGGTGGGAAGAGAACTGAGTAGAGCCACGAGGAGGTTGTATAGGAAGCTAGGTGTGGTGATGAAACAACGCATATTTTGAGTGAGGTGGTGGTCTCATGCATCTGTGAACAATCCACAAGGACAAAGAGGCCATGCACACTTTAGACCAACGTCGATTTTGGATGGATTCTGTAAAATATGGACCTACAAGGTGAGGCGATGAATCGGCTGAGTGGAAGTGTGCCACACAGTGAAACCAACAGGCAGGATCAGGGCTCCCGAGTTCCCTTCCTGCCTATTCTGCGTAGGAAGATGGCTCACCTAAGCAGCAGCATGGTCCCAGTTTAGGACAAACCAGAATGTAGAGGGAGACCCTCTATCCCCAAGAATAAATAAACAAAAGAGAAATACAATGTGTTTTTTCACCTGCAGGAGCAAAATGATCAGTTTTTGTCTTGTATTGCTTTGGAGATACAGTCTTACTCTATAGTCCAGGCTGGTCCTGAACTTGCTATGTAGGCCAGGCTGGCCTTCAATTCACAGCAATCCTTCTGCCTCAGTCTCCCAGGTGCTAGGATTACAGGTGAGCACTAGCATGCTCACCTTAAAAGAGATCAGTTTTTAGGCATGAATATCCATGTTGTAAGAGGCAGTATCGTGTCCCTGAAACAGCTTGAGCTTGAGATTGAGAAAGAAAACCACAATATTTTAGTTACTAAATGGGTAATTCTACGAAGGAGATCCTACCTCCTCTGGGAAGCCCACAGTGGTTCCCTAGAGGTCTGTTGAGATGTTTCCTTAGTACTACTGTTTTCTATACTAAACTATAACAGGCTTATTCACTGAAATGGAGGGCTAGCTGGGTGTGGTGGCACACACCCGTAATCTCAGCACCTGGGAGGGTGAAGCAGGAGAACTGCTGTTAATTTGGAGCCAGTCTGGGATACAGGATGATTTCAAGACTAGCCTGGACCACAGAATGAGACCCTGTCTCACAAACAAACAAACAAAAAAACAAAAAACCCAAACAAACAAACAAACAAAAAAACAAACCAGAGCTAATTCTCTGATTTGTGGAAAATATAAATATATATATGTATATATTAAGAACACTTTCATTAAAAACCAGGAGTTGGGTATGATGGCACACACCTGTGATCCCAGCACTATGTAAGGCTGAAATGGAAAATATAGTGAGACTTTGTTTCAAAATTCAAAAAAAAAAAAATCAAGAAAAGGACAAGGAATAAAGTTCAGTGCAAAGGCACTGGGGCAAACCCCACCTACCACTAAAGAAAAAACATAAAACAACTGCCATAAGAAACCATTCATGATACAGAGTAAAAAACACTAAGAACTATATCTTTCCTTCCTCTTCACATGTTCTATTATAATATTTTTCCTGTATTTCCTATTATTTTACATAAACCATTTTTGAAATGACTATGACTTACTTATACAACCAATACATAAACTTAGGAACTTAATAGTCTTCATATATGAAAAAGTATTCCTCACAGGAGATCTTATATTAGTGAGGATAGGAAAAAGGCAAAACAGAATGGTAAATGGCCTACTAACATTTTTTCAAAGTTCAATTTTCATCAAATAAACATAAATTAAAATTATTTTTCTTCTTAAAATAAATCATGCATAATTATATTTCTTTCATTTCTGGAAATATACAAACTTTATTGCAATTTTAAATATTTTTAAGGCTGCAGACCAGTGATATTAATGACATTTACAATGCTCTGCTACTCTCATCTTTACTTACTTGCCCAAATGTTTTCCTCAACAACCTCAGATTCTGTAAATCATTAAACAGTAACTCTTCACTCCTCTATTTCCCCCAGTCTTGACAACCTCCAATTTGTGTTCTGTGCCCACAAATTTGTCTACTCCATGTATGTCCACAGGTAAGCAGTCATACAATGCTTCTCTTTTGTTGCCGACTGGGCACAATGTTTCTAAAGTTCACCTATATCATAGCATGTTTCAGAACCACATTCTTGTTACAGCTGAATATTTCATTGAATGGCAAAGGCCAATTTTGGACTGTTTCCATATTTTGCTTTGTGAATGATGTGGCAATGACCATAGTCAAACAAGTGACTATTTTCAATCACTTCAAGTATTTACCTAAGAATTAGACTGTTGGGTCACATGAGAATGGATTTTATGTTTCATTTCCAAGGAATCACCAAAGTGAGGTGCACAGAGTCAATTCCATGTTATATACCTGCCAGAACAGGAGATAATTACGATTATTATTGCACCAAATCTAAGTACTTAAAAACATGAAAGGGGGAGGGAAAAAGATAGGCAACAACAAACTAAACTGAGTGGAACATAAACCGGTACAACTAGAGAAAGCACAAGCTGGCAGCTTACAAGTATAAAATGATTCCTGATATACACACTCTGCTCCCAGAATTTCACCTGGTAGAAAGATAGCTAGAAAGACACCAATGATAAAAAAAAAAAAAGGGAGAATCTAAGATCTAATAACAGAAGTGTAGAAAAACGATTCACTCACTGATAAAACATCAGTTGTAAGTTATATAACGACACATTATGCACTGCTATCTATGGAATGGAATTGGTTTTAAAATTTATTTGTTGCTTTTCTGTGTTTCCCAAATATTTCAGAATGAACACACAGACAGACACACACCCGCATGAGAGCACACACAAACCTTTATAATCAGAAAAAAATCAAAGCTAAAAGTCCAATATGTGACAAATGGACTCAATCAAACTATCCTAGTTTTCTTTCGTTCCCAAAATGCACCACTACTGAGGCTCTTCCCCTCCCTTTCCCCACGTCCCCCTTTTTTAAAATTCCCACAGTGAAACCAAGAGGTACAAGAATTCTGTAGGCTTTTCCTCTGGTGTCAGCACAGTCACAGATTTTCATGGGTTTGGCTTTCTAGCCACACTCCACTTAAGTTTTATTGAAAACCTCACAAATGAAATCAGGCTCCTCCCACGTCTTTCTGTGATCATTTGGCTTATAAGAATTAAAGGTCTAAGTAAGTCACAGTCCAGATTTTGGGGTAAACCACCTGGGTGGAATAGTGGGCTGGGCTAGGAAGTTTTCCAAAGTGCTATGCCCTGCAGCAGGGTAGTTTTCAATAAACTTAAATAAAAAATATTTAAATAGCACCCAGTTTACGTTTTATGCTCATAAAAAGGATGAAATGAAAGAGAACAAGGCAAGCTATGGTTCCATTAAAAGCCACAGCTGACTTGAGAGCAGGGAGCAATCCTGCAGAGGGTACATGAAATATGTGTTATACAACTTGCAATGCTGAAAAGCTTCACAACTTTTACAGTTCTCAGCTATTCCTAACTTTCGGACACAACCTGGTGCTGTAGCAAGGGACATTATTTGCTTTAGCAAGGAAATTCCCTATGATTTCTATAACAGTTATTCGCAGGTCCTTCAGAAGCTTGTATGGAACTCACTTTTAAAATAATCTGCACAAGGGTTAGGCAAAACTAAAAAAGCAAAACATAATGTAAGAAGGTCTATGTATTTCTTAATGGAAAGAAGAAACATTTTCTATTTCTTTCTTTCTTGAGATATGAGAAGAGAAGATGTTTAAAATAAAGTCCTTTCATGAAACTAAGTAAACAGGAGTAGTAGAGAACCTCTAACAACTAATCACTTAACTTGAAGCTGAAGGAAGTAATATGGGTCATCAATGACAACAAGTTCATCTAATAAATTAAGAGATTAAGTGCAGAGCTGAGAGGCATAGACCTCAATATCCCCAACCTTGAGTCAATTAATAAGTACCAAAATTGTAAAGCACTTGCCCTATAAACTAAAATGAAATAAATAATCTGTCAGTAATTCCTTATTTTCACATAAACAAAAAAGTTTTTATATGCAGTCACGCGAGAACAAAAAAGTTTTGCAGATTTCACTTTTAGAAAATAAAAAGAAAAATGCATCCTTGTTACTCCCCGATCAATGCCTCTGCTCTTAGAAGCCTGGAATACAGCTCTCAGCATCTTTGCTGACATGCATGTGTGGGTGGAGAGATGAAGTAGAAGAAAGGACATCAAGCCCACCCAACTCCTGGAATTTCTACAAAAAAGACAAAAGTTTCCAAGTGAAATAGTCATTTTGGTAAATGAAACCATTTGTAACTTAAGAGAAATTTTCTCTTTCATTCCAAAGTATCAAAAGAAAAATCCACACTGTGCTCTAAAAGGCTATAAAGCTCTTTGGTTTAGAGACGGGTCGACCAGAGCTAAAACCACTAATGTCATACTTGAAGTAGGAAGACTGCAGGGCACTGACGTCTCAACACTTCCACAATCTCAATGGAAGGCCTCACAGAGGATGAAAACATTCTGCCAAATTTATGCTAAGAACAAAGTTTTACGGTCAAGTGGAAATCTTTGGTGCACATGGGGAATGTTAGAAAAAATAGATGTATTCAACATCCTTAGGACAGTCTTTTTCTTACAGTCATGAAACAGTATTATCAAAATTGGAAGACAGAAACTAGGTGGGAGATAGCGGTAGAAGAAAAACTGAAACAGAGACAGGTAAAAGAGAAGAGGGAGGACAAAAACAGATCAAAACTATAAAAAGCACACATAAATAGCCACTCTGACATGTTTAGGAGAATGATCTGTTATTGTTTGGGCAAACCAAAAGGTTTCAGGGGTGGAGAGTTCTTTTGGCATGAGAAAAATATATTTGAAACCAAGTGAGACTAAGTCAAATCTATTTAGGCAGAAGTACTTCAAGGTTCTTCGTCTATGAAGCAGAGGCTTAGTTAATTCTTATTCCTTAGTGCAGACTAAAATCTAACTTCAGATCACTACAGGCTGAGGCAAAAAAAATCAATATAGTCCACATTAAGCTGAAATGATTTTGACATCTATATCTGAGATGTCTCAGTGAAAGGCTCATTTTTTAGAATCTCTCCTCTCTCTCTCTCTCTCTCTCTCTCTCTGGTTTTTAAAATTTTCTCTGCTTCTTGGCCATCAAGTGTTATACAGCTTTCTTCCACCAGGTGGTTCCATGATGCCACCCTGACTAGAAGCTTAACCACCACCGACAGAACCCTCAGAAACCATGAGCCAAATATACCTCAACTCTTTAAGTTGTGAGTGTTGAGTGCATTCACCCAGGCAACTGTAAAGGTTTTATACTGATGAATTATTTTTCCCTTCAAAAGTTCTCAGGGGTGTCAAATTACCACAAATGTATTAAACTGATATAGGATTGAAGATTTATAGAATGAGAATGGTGTTTGAATATCTGGTATGACAAACTTACTATGGGAGTGAAAAAAAAATTGGGAGTCATTGTCATACTGGCATCATCTAATAATCAAAGAACTGGACAGCAGGGATGGAGCAAGAAGGATAATTTATGAAATTTAGACTCTCACTTAAATATCATGTCTAATCTGTTAATATTGATACATATTGTCTTATCAAACCATTATTAGTTAATAACACAAGCTCTAGAATACTGCCTGAGATCCATTCTAAGACCTATCACATAGCATAATTCTGCTTTTCAATTCTAAAGTGGGACAAGAGCATAACCTCTCCTATAGGAAGGTCATAAAGAATAAACATATATAATACATATAATAAAACAAAAACTTTGAGAACGAGAAAACAATTATCATAGAAAGAAGACATGGAGAAGAGAACTAAAATTTAGGATCATTTCATGTCTTTGAACTGTGGTCAGAAGCTTTTCAAATATTAAATCTATTAACTTGTGTGGGGAGGGGGTTATAGAGGATCCAGCCCAGGGAGTCCACACCAAGCTTCATGTCAGCCCACCTCTTTTTTTATGTTGAGACAGGGTCTCACTAATTAAGTTGCACAGGATAGGCTTGGATTGGAAATTCTCCTTCCTCACTCTCCCACAATGCTGGGATTGCTGGCCTGTGCTGCTGGGCATGGTTGAGGCAGGTATTTTAATACATGTTGTATGCAGACAAATAACAATTATACTAACAGTTAAATCAAGGCCCAAATGGCTATAGAAATATTAAGGAAAGGTATATTTGACCACAAAACTCATTTGCTTAAGCTACATTATCTGTCCATTCCAAAAATAAACTTATTAAAATATTTAAAAATGTTTACTAAATTAATTATTACTTACCAAATATTTTAAATAAAGAGCGAGCTATAAGAACATGTTTATGACAAATTCAAAGGATAACGTCAAAATAAGAGATAGTATGCTATATTTAATTTTTGTGAGGGGCGAGAAGACGAGCACAGTGTATAGAAAACTTGCCTAGCGAATGCAAGGTCTTGAGTTCAATTCCCTGCACCACATAAACTGGCTGTGGTGGAGTACACCTGTAATGCCAGCACTTGGGTGGCTGAGGCAAAGGGTTTGCTATAAGTTTAAGGCCAGCCTGGGCTACAAAGTGAGTCCAGGACCAGCCTGGATAACAGAGCGAAACCCTGTCTCAAAAGAAAAAAAAAAAAAGGTGAATAGCTTCATGTAAAAAATGGAAAATATATCAATATTTATCAAAGGGATGTTTATGAGCAATGAAGAAGTTAATGTATTTGAAATGCTTAGCATAATGTGGTAAACTATCACATGTATCTTAAAAATAATTAGTTCATTATATATAATTTCAAATGCAGCACAGAAACAGGAAGGACATAAAATTCAGGAATTCAGTAAGAGATTACATACCCGATATTTTAAAAAATTTAATGCTATAACTTTTTAAGGATAAATCATTCCAAATGTATTTTTTCATAAGCTGGGGAGCACACAATGAAAAACTATCATTTCACTTTAATCTTCATCACAACAACCCGAGAGGTCATCTTACATAAGGACATCTACTAATTTAAACAACTATTTGGTAAGCATTAACAGTATTATATTTTCTAAGTTGTTAGCTTGAAACTGTTTGAAAGCAAAAATGCTGTACATATTGCTTGATTAATGGTAGATGCTGATGAAGGTACCATCACAGAGCCTTGCAGTAATATTTTAATCACATCAATACATTTCACAGATGAAAAAAACGTAGACATAAAATCCACTAGCTACAGGCCTTATAATCCCCAAATGTTAACGGGCATGAATTGAAAAGTAAGTAACTTGGCCTCTCAAATATATTTTCTCATCTGACGGTTTCCCTAAATTTACCGAACAGCCAAACACTGTGACAAATTCTGAAACTACTATGGAAAAGTATTTCTAAACACAGTATAAGGCAAAACAAAAAGAGTAATTTTAAAATGTGAAAACACAAGACAGGAGGAGGGCATTTAAACACCTCTTGTAAGTTTCAAAGTAGCTAAGAGCTCTTAGGTCCTTACAGTAATAAATATTGTAGTGTACAGTGGTCCATTGGGAATCTTCACTCATATGTTATTCCATGATTCAAGATCAAGGTGTCAGCTCCATTTAAAATCAGTGCATGTTTTGGCTTCATCTAAGATTCAACCCACATTGTTTAAAAGGTATTAATATTTTTAAGAAAAATTTAGTCCCCCTGGTTCTCCTTGTCTCCCCCAGAAAACAGAATAAATTGTGAATCTTAAACACTGGTATTCCTTTAGTTTGCATTTTCCCACAATTATATGGAAAAGAAAGTGTGGCCTTGGGTAATCACTATTCTTTAGTGGAAGCCCATTTCAGGTAGAGAAACCTGATTGACAGCGACTTCAGAGTAGAAAGCATCTGCTTACTACTTAAGAGGTAAGTCTCTATGACCGGCAGGGAAGCCTACCGCTGACCAGATCATACAGCCCACGGTCTAGAGCTACTCCATCCCTGCATAGATGATGCATCCACAGTCTAACAGATTACAATGAAAAAAATTCTACTACCCACTTCTGTTCCCTACCATCTTCCATTCCTTTTAAGGAGGTACTGTGGCTTGGATCTGGAATGTCCCCCAAAATTCTCATGTATTTGAAAGTTAGGGATTGTTTAGGGAACCATGCGCCATTGGAACACTGGGGCCTTGTCTGGAGAAGTAGAGTGCAGGTGTGTGAACTGGATACTGGCTTAAAGTGAAGGCTGAAGCCTGCAAAGGGCAGAACAATGATGCTGAATCCAGAGGGATGGATCAATGGCACAGGATCTGGAAGGATACAAGCTACTTCTTTTCTTCCTGAGGGCACTGATCTGGCTTCTGGTCTGCAATGCTGCCAGGCACTGTCTCAACCTCTGCCTCTGTCATGTGCTTCTACTGTTGCCAGCAGCCTACAAATTGACTGAGACCTTCTAAAGATTTGAGCTAAAATAAACTTTTCCTTTCTTAAGTTTCAGATTTTGGCCATTGGGTTATAGCGACGAAAAAGTACTAACACAGGTGGTAAATATTCTCCAGTAAAATACAAAACTTGAGTTTCAATGTTTCACACTTAATATATTAATATTTATTCGGTGCATATTACATATCAGAACCATCATGGGACCTTTAGAGAAGACAAAGATGAGTATACAGCTAGGATTGAATGATGATACTCAAGGAATTTTATCACAAAAAGATATAAATAATAAGAAAAGTTCCAGAATAGAGGAAAAAATAATTAAGTTGATCAAGGGAGTGGATTGATAAAGCGTAAAACTAAGAATCTGTGTCAAAGCAAAACACAAGATTTAGGTAGTATGATCTTTCTGAGACCCTGAGATTCAGGAGTTGGGCAACTGGCTCATCCAGGGCACAACAAACCTCTAGAGGGCTCAGCCCAGTGGTGCAGGCCTGTAATCCCAGCAGTCTTATAGCCTGAGGCAGGCAGATTACAACTCAACTTCAAGCTCACTCTAAGCAATGTAGCCATAGCCAGACTATGTTTCAAAATTCAAAAAAATAAAAACAGGACAGGGATGTACCTAAGTGTGAGGGTACAGGGCTTGTTCCTCAGAATTCAAGAACAAATCAAACTGCAACTCTAATATACACTCATGCCTAAAAATTTCTGACACAGAAAAAGACTACCAAAGGGTTTGCTGGGTCTTAGTTATACAAAAACCAAAAAGGGGCAGGAAATAGAAGAGTTCACCTTCTAATTATGTAAACATTCCTTTAAAAACTATATAAACTCACTTAGAGAAGGAATTACATACCTGGGAATGGTGGAACATGCCTTCAATCCCAACTGGACACTTTGACTAGATCCTGTCTCATATAAATGGACAGAATAGGTGGCAATGTGGTTCAGTGTGAAGGCTTTAGGTTCAATACCCACGACCAGAAAACAGAAACCATATATATGGGCTGTATTCTATGCAACCAACTTAATCTCTAAGGATCAGCATTAAGTCATCCTAACCAGATAATAACTATGTACTACAATCACCAAGAGTTCCCTAGACATACAGTCTCATCGTAACCCTCTTCAGGACTCCTTTCAAGAGGCAGATGTTTTTGATTCTCTATAGAAAAAAACATAATGATGTACTGATTTTGACCATTCTTAAAACTTCTGGCCAAATGGACATAGGGTCCAATGTCCACATCTCAACATCCTATACCCAAAATGAACTACCTTTAAAGACAGTCCAAAGATCCATGAAGGGATAGGTGAGAACTTCAGCCAAGCATGACCAGAAGACAAAAACACACTCATTACATTTCTTAGATATTTGCCAGTGGTGACTATAGACTTCACAAAGTAGAAACTTATTATACTTACTTAATGCTTTACAAAGATCATCCCACCATTTTCTGTGCTAAGCCTATTACACCAAATGATAATTGCATTGAGGGCTATAACTCCTGTCTTTTTGCTTTGTGCCTTAAGTAAAATCTACCAGGGTCGAGAACAATTCTACTTAAACATGTGCAGCTTTAGACGAATTACATAAATGTTAATGAGACACTGAGCAATATGTTTCCATTAAATCACACAGTTTATTATATGCCCAAACAAATGAAATGTGATGACACCATAAAAACAACACTAGAATTCAAAAGGACATCCAGCTTGGGCAATATTATAGTTAATATAAACAACTTTAAATCACCTTATGATATAAGAAGGTTTATGTTGTATCAAGAATTAATGCAACTAATACTGATTATCTGCTCTACAGCATTAAAAAAATAGGTAGTGCTAGTTATCAAAGGTGCTTTTATTACAAAGCATTACTTACTTTCCATAGGATCCCAGATATAAGGTAACCTAATAATGATAATGACGGGTACCGTGGCCCAAAGAAGCGACAAAGCCATCAGGATCTACGCCTACCATTGAGGCATTTTATGCCCCACTTTTAGTATTTTCATGAGGCAAAATATCAATAACAATAAATCTAGCCACAGAAACATTAGCACTGCTACCAACACCAACCCCCTATTTTATGGGCTTTTTTTTATAGCAGATCAAAAACCTCTGCTCCTTGAAAGGAGTTCTGAAGAGGGTTACCGATGAGGCTGTCTGTCTAGGGACCTCTTGGTGATTGTAGTACATAGTTATTATCTGGTTAGGATGACTTAACGTTGATCCTTAGAGATTAAATTGGTTGCATAGATTACAGCCCATATATATGGTTTTTGTTTTTTGGGCATGGGTATTGAACCTAATACCCCTGGTATTCACTCCTGCACATGAGCCAGGGATGCGACAGAATCTGCCTTACCTGTTCATTTCTCAGCATTCTGCTTAGCAGAAAGAATGCTCTAACTCAAATAAGTCATGATTTAAATCTTTACTTGAAATCTTGTTATTGGAGTGAATGAAATAATTTCAACTTTGGGAGTAGAAAATCACAACCACATACTGAAAAACATAAATTTTTAAAGACATAATGATCCTTCAGAGGTGCTATTTAAATACCAGGACAAAAAAAACCTTAAAGATACAATGATCTAATCTTAAAACACCGTCCTATTTTGTGACTATTATGAAAGCCTCTAACATACTGTGAAGAAAAGAAACACAAAGCCTCTATTTTTCTCCTCTTTGTCCACAAATTAGCCCCCATGTTCTGAGTATAAGCATTTTCTGTAACAAGAAGCTACCTTTATAATGTCCAAATAATTATAGGCTCAGGTCAAGAACTCCTGACCATACTGATTACATCTTTATGGAAGAAGGCCCCTCCAGCACTGTTTGTATCCACTATAACAGAGATAGCTTTCAAGTATCTGTGACACTAAGAATTTTCAGTCCTATCAATGCCAGAAATGAAAAGCCAATGACCAGTCAGGCCTGTCAGTTGTTGCCTGAAGCAAGGAGGACAAGCTGGGAATTTATCATAGTGGAACTTCATCTGCCAGCTGCATTCACACATTTTCACCACCTGAATAGTTGATTCTCTTGAACTCCCACACGGCTCATTTCAACATACAGTGTTTTGAAATGAATATTTGATCAAACATGGTAGGAAGAGATTTGGACTTATCTAAGGTGTCACCATAATGCACTTTGAAAAATTGAAAGTATCTGCAGCTAGGTGTCCTTGGACTTACTTATTCTTCACTACTTCTGAAAGGAGCATGCTTTCCTAAGTAAATAAGATTAAAAGAAGAAACATGAAAAAACTTCATAGTGTGGGACCCCTGGCTGTAAATAAGTACTGATCTCCAATAGATTTTTTTTCCTCTATTGGCAAAACTTTAAAAATTTCTCATAAAGCTTCTGACTTGTGAGACAAGGACCTCTGAGCACCAGAGAAATATAATCACCTTGTTACTTTTCCCACATCTACTCAACCAAACACAGATGTATAAAAACACTGTAGGTGACTTATTAAAATTGTTTATGTATAAACTTGCAGAGCTAGTAACATGCCTATATCTACTTTATTCCTACGGGGAGTACATGAGTTATAAGAAACTTGAGTTGATGGCCTTTGAAAATTTTGGAAGATTGTGAAAACTTACATATAAATTTTGACTCTTTTCCCATTTCTTCCATATGAGTAATATACTTGAAATTAGTCAAAAGGCCAAGAAGTGATCCAAATGGGTAGTAGGCAAATTGTTTTATACTGCCCCCAACAGACACTTCAGGCTGATTTTATGTAACTATTTTTTAACCCTACACTTTAGTTTCAATAAATCTTCATCTCATTTTAAGTCCTTTTCAAATTCTGTGTCCAGTCATGGTTTAGTCCATCCAATTATTTATTTCTGATAAAATTTGAGTTACAGATTTGGTTCTGTTTTAGGCTTTTGTCAATTTTTTTCATTAAATCCTAAGTATGACAGACAATCTTACAAGAAATAATATCACTAAAGTGAAAAAAAAATAACCTTTATTCCTAGGTTATTTTCATTATTTGTTTTGTTCTTTAAATTTATTGTCTTCTCCCCTCTCTGGGGTTTTTTTTTTAATTTATTTTTTTAAATGGGAGAAGGATAAATTTGAGTGGAAGACAAGAATGTTCAATCATCATTTCAATTTGACTATAGTATGGCAGAGGAAGAAAGAAAAACAGAAAAGACTGTTAACAAATAAAATCAATTTTATTTGTAGATGCCTTACCTACACAGTACAAAGTCCTAAAGATGCTACCAGAATTAATAAATTCAGAAAGCTTCTGGGTATAAGTTGAATAAAGTATTTCATTATTTAGGAAAAAACTAAAAAACAAAATAAAATGAAATATGCTACATGTTAGTAACAAACCCACCAAATAATTGGAATGAGTTAATTTTATGAAAGACAGGTAAAACTTTTACCAAATATTAGAGAAAAATCAAAGGGGCCTAAATAAGTGATAATAACTTGAATATCCACCAAAAAGCCTTATGTATTTGGATATTCTGTACTATCTATGTGCACAGTGTGGCAAGTTACTGGGCCTTGGGCCTGGAATGATACATACTGTGTGTGATCCCCACTTCTTCCGCAGCCCTGATCTTCCTCTAGGAAAACCTTGAGCACCAGTTCTTCACCAGACTCTTCCCATCATTATCAGCTGGCCATAAATGGACTAAGACCTCTTGATACTCTGAGGTAAAATAAATCTTTTCTCCCTTAAGTTCAAGGTGTTCCGTCCCAGGAATGAAAAAGTGACTAAAATATATATAAATAGACAGCTATAAATTTTTATATACTTGAAAACCAGATGATTATTTTAGTCTTACTTTTGTTTTATGAGATAAAATCTCACACTACCCCGACTGTCTTTGAACTTCTAGGTGCAAGTGATTCTCCAACCTCAGCTTCCTAGGTTCCAGGGACAACAAGGGACAATGTTTTACAGATATCAATTGTCCCAAATTTACCCTAAAGATTCAAAGAAATCCCAACCTAATGTCATCCGAAGTTTTGTAGAAATTAAAAGCTCATTTGTTTGTTAGTGTCAGCACATATATATCAGTGGATTTCAACACTTTTTGACTCAGGTCTCTTCTGTGCAAAAACAAACAAAAAACAAACCTCAAGATCCCTGTGTGCTTTGGTTTACTGGCACTATATAAACATTTACAATTTACATTCTGACAAATTTGAAATGATAAAGATTATATATTAGAACAATTAGCACTCTTTAAAGGAAGAAACATTTTTAATTTTGGGTTGGGGAGAACCTCTATAATAGACCACAGCTGGATTCTTAGATCTGCTTATGCATTCAATCTATTGTGATATGAAGTTTTCTTAAAGTATGTGAAGAAAGTTGGCCTCACTCACATATATAGTTAAATGAACTTTCTGTTTCCAGAGATAGTGTTTATTGATGTGACTCTAAGGCTGACATGGTCTTAATTGTAATATGCAAATTGTAGTCACATAAACTAATTTTCCTACTATGCTACATTAAAATGTTTTGTCCTGTCTGCAGTAGGAATGAATCCTTTAGTTAAGTTTGGAACACCATGAATTTAGTAATTTGGAAAATATTGCACATCTGCATAATGTTGATATATTTATGAATGAGTACCAAAAATTCCATTAATATCTACACTCTTCTCATCAAAAAATCATAAAGTTTCAACTGAAAACTGTGATGTTATAATTAAAAATACTTTTAGTTGATTTCCTCAAAGACAGGCTTACTTTGTGTATTTTTGAGAAAAATCTGCAAGATACCCAAGTCTGAATACAGTTTGTCAGTTCAACTATTCAGCTAGAACAGCTGCGAGTTTGGTTCACAATTCTAATCACACAAATACTTTTCCTCAACACAAGTTACCGTCTTCATTCCTGTATGACACAGAGTATATTAAAAATACACACAAGAATCAACATTTACTAAAATTAAAATGATTTCTTTTCCTTTAAAGATATTATGTATAACAGTTTTCTTTTTTTTTAAATGTTGTGTGGGTAGGAGTGGCTGCTAGCAGTTTGGTACTATAACATTTACTATCCCACCAGTTTGTACTACTTGTGCTAATTATTCATACAGAATAAGAAACAAGGCAAATAATGACTTAGCACTATTATAAAAAGTTTGGACTTCAACAGCACTTGAAGACTGTTTAGAAGACTACCAGTCCTAAAATATAAAGTCCAAAACTATATAACTCCTAGAGAAATTTCTTTAAGATAAAAAAAGACTGATTATGTGTGTGCACAATAGAAATATGGACTTTTGATGTTAAAATACTCCATTAAGAAAGGTAGGTATTGTGGTTTGGATCTGGAGTGTCCCCCAAAAGGCTCATGCATTTGAATGTTAATGGTTGTCTATGGAACCACGTGCTGTTGGTAGATTGGGGCCTAGTCTGGAGGGGTGGATTACAGGCATGTAATTTAGGATTAAAGGCTTGTAAGTTAGGATTCAAGTCGAGTAGTGGCCACACCTTCCACACCTTGATACAGGAGAGGCTAATCACTGGGTGAAGACCTGGAAGGATATATAAGCTGCATATGGCCTTCCTTGGAGGACTAGGACTAAGACTTGTCTCAACCACACTCAACTTGGCTTCCTGTATATGATGTCGTGAGAAGCTGCCTCCACCTAGGTCTCTGCCATGCACTTCGATTGCTGCCAGCCACTCCTGAATGGATTGTGACCTTTGAGACCGTGAGCTAAAATAAAACTTTCCTTTCCTAAATTTGTAGGTGTCAGGTATTGAGTCACACAATGAAAAAGTAACTAAGACAGTGGGGCTGGAGGAATAGCACACTAGTTAAAGGGGTTGCCTTGCGTTTGATTCCCCGGCACCACATATAACCAGGCGTGATGATGCATGCCTGTCATCCCAGCACTTTGGAGGCTGACGCAGGAGGACTGCCATGAGTCCAAGGCTATCCTGAACTAGATAGTGATTTCAGAACCACTCTGAGATATACAGTGAGATCCTGTTTAAACAAACAAATAAACAAGTAAAACGACAGCAAAGGCAATGAACATGTAGAAAATATTTATAATACATATAATAAAAATACAGAGAGAATAAAGAACTTATGAAAATCACATGAGAACAGATTTAATAAAAACTAGTAAAATAACAAGACATTTGAATGACCAAAAAACATACTGATTATGTTCAGTATCATAATTAAAGAGGAAAGCAAATCAAAAGAACACTTCATATTTACTATAATAGCAAAGTAAGACGAGTAATAACAAATATTGATGAGAATGTGGAGCAACTGGAATGCTAATACATGCTAGTAAGAACACAAAATGGTAGTCATTTCAGAATTTTTTTGGGGGTATTCATAATAAAGTGAACTTTGACTTATCAAATCCAGTCCTACATTTACACCAAAAGAAATGTATGCACATTGGGAAAAAAAAATCACACTAGAATGTTCAAAGCAGCTTTACTCTTAATACTCCACAGACAGAATGGAATACGTAAACTGTGATACATAGGCATAATGAAACACTATGCTGCAAAGTTAAATAGAGCTTAACAGTATTACCTGTAACAACTAAATCTCAAAATCATTATGTTGACAAAGGGAAGCAAGGTAATAATTGTATGCATGAAATTACTCCATTTATAAGAATCTCAATACAGGTGATGTTAATTTACGATGAAAAACACAACCTATAGTTGGGATGTATTATTAACTAAAAGTGGTGGAGGGGAATTTTTATATGCTCATTGGAGATGTATAAAAATTTAGAAATCTCTGAGATTAAAATATGTGCTTTTATGCTATATCCAAAGTATTCTCTAATTTTTAAAATGTTTCCAAAGTACAAATTTATCAATTTATAATGAACTCTGGAAAAAGCTCCATTTCAATTTCCTCATTTTATGCAAAAATACATTAGGCATTGGAACTGCTTAAGAAAAAAAATCCAGGGCAAAGGACCAGTTCCTGTCTGTGGCCTCAGAAGGACCCGGAGCAGGGAGCAAGAAGGAGGTGAGCAGCAACTTAAGTGTGCCCTCCCGTCAGCGAGTTCGAACTACATTTCAATACGACAATTGATTTGACAGGAGGCAGAGCTGTGCATCCAGGCACCCTCCAGCTGCTGGTCATTTTAAAGCTATCCTCCACAACAAGTACTCCCCTCTCCCTGCAACCAGCCCCACCCTCCTCAGGAAAATCATCTTCGAATAAACCGGTTCCTGGTGGCAGAAAGGTAGGGTTCACCAGTTTAAAACATGAAGGATGTCAACTCGAAAAGATTATGGGAGGCCCAGGGAATTTCCTGGGCAGAGCTTTGGGAGTGTATGCCTGACTCATGGGCTGGCAAAGACTCATCCTGGATATGAGTAGCCAGACCAATAAACTGGCAGCTTGAACTTAATAAAAAGGCAAGAAGATGAAAGATTACTATGGCTTCATCTTTTTAGAGTGCTCCCACCTTCACTGTCCTATCTAGACAATGATTCCCAGCCCAGATTCAGAACAGTTCTAGGTTTTCACAGTACTCTTTGGACAGTGGACGATGGCTGTGCTGTAGTGAACATCTAGACCTCCCAATGTGGACCGGAGTTCTTCTATCTCTGTGTCTAAGCCACGACTACACCCTCCAGCTTTCCCACGTGAAGGTGGCCATATTGGAAACTCTTTGAACTCTCTAAGCTGTTCTAATAGACTCCTTTTATACATTTTTCTGTTTCCCACCCCCCCCAAAACCCTACCTAATACAGAAGTTATTATGGTTTTCTTTTCTTTTTTGTGAGACAAGGCCTCACTGTCTTGCCCACACTGGCTCAAATTCCTGGACGCAAGCAATCATCCTGCTTCAACCTCCCACTGACTTGGGAAAACACTTGCATACCACTTCACCTGGAAAATGCATTAGACTTTGAGGCGACCCGGACCAACAGTTAGTTTTTGACAAGCAGTACTGAGCCTAGGTCCATAATCCTTCTATACTGAAGCTTCCAGAATAAGACTTTTCTCTGTAACAGATATTTTCACTTTGACTATTTACTTTAGGTTTTCTGAACAGTTTTCAACTATATCCTGGTATCTTAATTACGTATCTTGTTGCTGTGACAAAATACCAGACATTCAAAATTTAAGGGAGGAAAGATTTATTTTTAGCTCACAGTTTCAGAAGGTCTCTCACACACATAGTCCATTTATGGAGCGGCTGGCAACGGTGAAGGCGCATGGCAGAGACTGGAGAGCTGCTCACCTCATGGCAAACAGAATCCAAGTGAAGCAGGCGTAAGCAAAAGAGCTCTCCCAGGAAGAACCTGCAACAACTTTTCTTCTTCCTTCCTTTAAATATTTTAAGCTGCCAGCTGCCCCTTCTTCACTTCCTGGCCCACAAGTCAATAACAAACACCTTAATTCCCTGCCGTAGGCAATTCCCAATCTCAACAAATTGACGCAGTCCTTCCAGGTCAAACCTTACAAACTTGCCCCTTCCAGGCAGGCCCTACCACCCAACACACAGTTTCAAATATACGAGGCTTTGGGGGACACTCAACATGCAATCCATAGCACCTAGGAACTGCTGGGAGCTCTGCTTCTGACTATGTGCTCAGATAAGATCCCAAGCTGCCCACTAATTGTTCACTGGAGAGGAGCTCTCTGTTTCTTAAGTTGTAGAGAATGTCTATAAGGATGTGCCCCTCAGGGTCACAACCACTTTTTAAAACAGCATAGTGTTAACAATTTTACACTCATTTCACTTAGACAGATGAAATTCTGTGACTTAAATAATTTCTAGTATTACCTGTAACACAGCCCATGTACCACCACAATCTCAGGCGACAGATTGCATCAATAATCCAGACTTGTATTAGTGATGTTGTAATAAACGTACAAAAGAGAAAAATTGTGACATTCAATCAAAAATGCCTGTGTAAATATGTAGTATCCTTGTACAACAATAGAGAATTTCTTTCTTCTTTTTTTCTTTTCCTTTTTTTTTTTTTTTTGACAGGGTGTCACTCTGTAATCCAGCTTAGTCCTGCATTAAGTATGTAGCGAAAGCTGGTCTCCAATTCACAGCAATCCTGCTGCCTCAGCGCCCTGACTGCTGGATTACTGGAATGTACCTTCCCCCAAGCATAGTGCTACTGAGAAACTGAACTCAGGGCCTCGCATTTGCTATGCAAGCACGCTAACACTGTGCTATTCCACCTGTTCCTAGTGGAATGAATTTCATCAATTCCTTCTCAGGATTATGATAAAAGACTTAAGGTCATGCCAAGGATCTAGTATATTCAATATAAAAAGCATAAGCAGGGTTTTAGTAGACACAAAGATTTATTCAGAGAAAAAAATACATCAACAGAAAAACTTTTCCTGCTATTTATTTTTTTCCTACAAAGTCTTCTGTCATTCATCATCAGCCGAGACAACCCTTGTTATTCATTATGCTGAGTCAAATTGTTTCTCTTTGTTAATTTGCCTTTATTTTTCTAACAGCCTGTAAATGTCTGAAGAATAAGAGGAATATTTAAATAAAAAGTGAGATGTGGCTGAGCACTTTCCTATGAGCAAATAGTTTTTTTGATATTCTTTATCTCTAAAATTTACTAATGATCGTATACAGATATTCAAAAGATTATAGCTATTTTACAGCATACTTTTTCATACATAATAGAAAAGCCAATCTTAATATCCAAGATTGAATAATCGTCCCCATGTGAGGAACTGTTTCTAGGTTAGCTCTGAGCCTTCTTTTAATTTCACCTTTTTTTCTTAATCCTCTTACTGATCCTGCACAGGCACAATATATCTGAACAACCATGGTAAAAACGTGGAGTTTTGTCACTTTATAATCAGAAACAATTTTCTTCTGATTTTTAAGATAGAATCTTAATATGTACTCCAGACCAATAATGAATTAGAATTATAGCCAAGGCTGGCCTCAAACTCCCAATCCTCCTGACTCCACTGCTAAGCTCTGAAATTATAGGGAGGTGCCAAAGCACACAAAGAATACCTTAACTCTATTAAATAAAAGCCACATTGTTTATTACCAGAAATACATTAAATTTTAGGAAATAATTTGAATATACTTCTTCCCAAAAAGGTAAAACAAAGTTTTGCACAGGAAACCTCATTTTCTGCACAGAGCTGTAGAGAATGATAAGATTTTAAAAATGTTTCACTTCTTACCACCAGCATCTCTGTGTCTCTCATGGTTTTAAGATACAGTGGTTAAGTCTATGTATCTCAGATTGGAATGGCAACTGTAGATATGGTATCACATAATCCTTATGAATACTCTTCCTCCACTGCATCAGAATAATCACCATAGGAAAAAAGCATTCTTCTCTAAGACTGTCCCTCCAGCCTAAAAAGTGGCCATTTTCAGAAAAACGTCTCCTTAACCAAGCCAAGAACCCCTCTCAATTAAATAACACACGTCTTTGGCTTTCCTTTAACCAAATTTTAGGGTGCATATTATTCCTCGCACATCCAAAGATGAAATGAAACATATAAGAATGACGCCTACTTATCAAGCACTTGCACACCTTTCTGAGGAACTAAAATGCAGGAATTTAAATAGAGACAGTCAAGATGATAATCCAATGAAAGGCAGAGAATTAACCTGAAGCTTTTATCACTTAAGTTAACAAGTAGAAATATATATTTTAAGGATTGTACTTCTATGTGAAAGAGTGAAACAGAGATAGCTACACAATGAAGTAAAAAATGGGTCAAAAAAGAATTCTCACCAAAACTACCTACCTCTTGTTTTCAATAAACTGACACTGCCAGATGATCACAGAAATACACAAAATGCAAACTGCTGGCCAAAGACTTATATAATTTCATTTTACATATTGTTATTTTATTTGTGTACCACTGGAAAGTAATTATATAAGAAATCGCTATACCACAAAAAAAGAAAGAGCTGGCATTAAAATATAGGGACAGAATAAGATAAGCCATAAAAACAATTAAAAGGTAGCACACGAAAGTCATAAAAAATCACTAGAAGCCCAGGAAAAGATGGTACCTCACTGGTGAAACGTCCTCTAAACCAAAGGCAATCAAATCCCAAGATAAATATCTTTCTTATATATGGTACATGCCACTACACGCATCATAACAAGATTCAGAAGCAACTATAAAACTTTATTAGTCTCTTTATTCTCTTTTTAAGAATCTAACATAAAAAAATTCCCATAAATTTATTTCTATAAAGAACTCAAATCATCCAGCCTGATTTTTTAAAAACATGAGTAACAAATGACTCAGTAAACAACAGTGATCCTATTAGAAAATGTAGATGGAGACTCCTAAACAAAACATTATTCATTGAGCTGGACAACATGCAGTTCTCATTCAAAAGGGATCTTAACGATCATAGAGGTATGTGAAGAGAAAATTATTCATAAAAATCCACTTCCTCATCTACTGGGTGTCATTAGCTCAAAGCTAAAGACAGCAGCGCTCACGTTTCATTTTTCTGGATATATCTCAGAAAGGAACCATGGTGTTCAGGAGTGAAAACAGCCTAGAAGAAACAACAATAAAGCTTAGCCTCCAAAACATGTTTTCCCTAAACAAAGTAAGGGAATGTTCAGGCAGAAGTTCAAGACTATAGAGCAATAACCTAGAAAGTCACAGCATTTCATGTCTGATATTAAAGCAAGTAGACCAAAGGCAAGACTTAATCTGTTACTCAAAACAATCATTTTAAAAGCAGACTTAAAGGAGACTGTAAATACAATCTTTTTTCTGTTCATATGAAACAACTCCATACTATTTAAAATTCACAAGTGGTAAGTAAAGAGTATTTATCCTAACTGAAGTAACGAATATGTCAACATTTAAAAATGCACATTAACCGATTTGGCAACAAACATTTCAGGTAGTTGGTCACCTGACAATAAAACATTAATAAGGCAGTAGTTTTAAGAACGTTTTAAAAACGCAACAAGGCCTAGCTTTGAAAAAGCCTATTTGACAGTGTTCACTGAGGAGACTATCAAAGATATTTATGTCACCTGTCTCTGTATACCAATTACTGCAGGGAAGCGAGATTCTAGATTATCCATTTCTGTGTTCACATCTAGGGGTTAACCATGTTTGCCAAGTTAAAGCTGAGAAGCAAGGACAAGGCCTCTAATGAAGTTGTCTACATTTAAAGACAAGGGGTAGCCCTGGATGTAGACTCCTCAAGAAGATACAAGGTCTGATCCACTGAGCAAGAAATTAGAAAGCTAAGGAAATGCCCAAAATCTATCAGCTTTGAAACTTAAAAATATATCCAGGGACAAAGTCATATAAAGCAGCATTGGTCTTTTAAACATGACCTTCACTAATCCCTTCTGTGGTGGTTTCCATCTTCTTTTAGCAGTTTCTTATCAAATCAACATTCTCCAAGGATCTGAAAATTCTATAGATTAAATTTCTGAGTCAACTGTTATTTCATTCATGCTGAGTGTTTAATAACTCTACTTGTAAGAGACTTATTTAGATAAAAATCCTACTGTCTCCTATCTTCACGTGTTCCCAAGATGTGTTAAAATGCAAAGGATCACTGTCTTTATTTTCTTTCTCACTCAGAGACAAAAAAGATGTCATTACCAATAGTTATACCACTTAGCAGGCTTTGCTGAAATATTTTAACGTAATAACTATCACTTACAAAGGCAAAGGTCTCCTTCCAGGTACTGATGGTATATATTCCAAAGAGAGAAAATTAATGTTGATCAGAGTTAAGTTAATGAATTTCTAAATATTATCTTTTTGATAATAAAACTACTCAAGCTATAGCATTTGGCCCTTCTCTACATCTAGAGATCAGGCACTCTGATACTCAACAGGTTGAGTAAATTGGATCCATATATTGTATTTACGCTCTCTGTCAAAGTTGCTTCTCCACATTTCAGTGATCAAAGGCAACACAGTCATCAACCCTGAAGCCTTCAAAACTATGTTCGTTACATTTAATCAAGTGCCAACTACACCACACCATTCACCAGCCTTAAGAAAGCTTAAATGGCAGTGTCTAGGAAGAAACACAGGCATAGTACTGTACCAAAGTACAGACAGCTCTTCAAAAAACAACAAAAAACCAAAAATGATGGCAAACAAATATTACCCTCTACAGTGTATTAAGAAAATAAATTTAAAATACTGAAAGAAGACCATTAAAGATTTGGGAGGTTCTCTACCTGAGGCAGCATCAATCACTGTGGAAACTCCCCTTCGATCAGAGACTGGACGGGATGACCCTGGCATGCTGACTGGGTCAGAGCGAACTGGCTGGATCCTGCAATGCAATTTAATTTAATTCACATATGTTACTGGCATGAAAAACCATCACTTGAGACAAAAGACCTTAAATCACGAATGTTGGAATACTCCTATCCACTAAAGAATGATTCGCCCCACCAAACAAAAGGGGTGCTGTAGTCTCTAAATCTTGTACACAGCTAAAACACTACATTCTCTCCACTCCATGCACCTACTATGTTTTTCAATTAAATCTTAAAGACCAAATATATCACTATAATTTAAAGATAAAAATGCATAGAATGGAGAATGAAACTATTTTTTGATGAACGCTTTGCCATTTGTAAGGAACACATATGAAGAATTCAGAGACTTCAAATTCATGAATGGCATCACAACCAGTGATGAGATTGATAAAAGATACTAATGAATGATTTAAAATTTTAGGGTACTCCTTATAATCATTAACAAAAGAGAATTATATATTGCGATGAACATGGTGTAATACAGCTGTATCATGAGTTCAGGGAACTACCTAGGATAATTAATAACTAACTTAATAATAACTTCTAAATAACTCTATTAACTTACCAACTAAAACATCACATTCACTTTGTAGCTCAGCAAAACTGAAATTTACTACATACAATTCAAAGTAGCTTAAAATGAATAATGACTAAGTTCCAAAGATCACTTTTTAGCTGCATTAGAATAAATATTACATAACAATTATTACACATTAATACCTATGACTTAAAATAACTTGAATTACAAAGCTAGGTAACTTATGTAAAATACTTTAAAAATACTATGTAGCATGCATGTTGGTTATCTGTTAAGTATTTGCTACAAATCAACTGTATAGCATCATTCTTTGGAAAAGAAGTAGAAATAAAACATGAATCACAGAATATATGTGGACATATGATTTAGCACATAGAAACTATTGAAATGCTGCTAAAGAAAAATCAAGTGCAGAATGAGAAGAACATATACAACTAGAGACTTATAGAGAAAAACATGAAAAAATAAATCATGAATTGCATTAATTATGTATGGGTCAACAGTACAATGCACTTATGTTGCTAGACAGCAAAATTACATGCCTAGTGATGTGGCGCTCTTAGCTTAGGTGTATCATGTGCTACGTAAACAATAAGAAATTTGTCCCATGACTGTATATGCATAATTAACACTAGATAGAGAAGGTCTGGTGGGCCTGGAACAGGATGGGATTTGTATGAATGATAGTTACTCCTCAATATTGGTGATTGACTTCTGTGGATTTATTTCTTGTGGTACAAAGAATTGAGCTGAGGAGAACTGAGCTAAACTCCAACCTACTTTTTTCTTTTTTTGAGACAGAATCTTGCTCTGTAGTGTAGACTTTATAGTCTATGCTCATCCTGAACTCACTATGGAAACTATTTTTGATTTTGAGACAGGATTGTGCTAAGTCACTAAGTTACCCAGGTTAAGTTCAAACATGTGATCCTACTACCTCAGGCTCCCAGAACACTGGGAACATAGGTCTGGACTACCAGGCCAACCTTCAGGTTCTGTGGATTTAAACAAATCATGTCCAAAAATTCTACCTCTTTTGAATAGGTAAACGCAGTTTTTACTTGTCATTAATCTAGAACAATCCATACAGCAAATGTGCATGGTGTATATTTATGTATTCTTTTATTTAGAGTCTTACTTTGTAGGTCATTATGGTCTTGAACTCAACAAGTAGCCCAGACTACCCTCAAACACATGGCAATCCTCCTGCTTTTGCCTCCCAAGTGCTAAGATTAAAGGCAAACATGCCTGGTTTACATGATCCTGGGGATTAGAAGAACCCAAGGCCTTTCACTTGCTAGGGAAGCTCTCTTAACTGCTGAGCTACACCCCCAGAACCTGCATGGTATTTTTACTGCCTTAGGTATTACAAGTGTCCTAAAAATAATTTAGAGATGTTCCAGTGTTCTAGGCAAATTACTACAGCAAAATATAAGGGACCAAAAAATCTCTGAATTCAGTCCCTTGCGGATACTGGAGAAATCACTGTAATAGAGCCCAGGACTAGAGAAAGTAGAATTTAGCCCAGGGACTGTGCATCATGAGTGGAGGGCAGCATGATGAGCATGATTTGGCTGAAGTACAAATGTCATAAACAGTATTGGTATGTGTGGGGGGTTAAGTTAACAAGAAATATGGGAAAAATTCCAGAAACCTAAAACGTCAATTGCAGGCAAAGAATAGTTATTGGAGCATAGTTTGAATGTATGTTTGTAGTGGGAAAGAAATGGGGTAAGGGGTAGGATAATGTACGTCTTTTAGCAGAAGCTCACAATACTGATAAATAATGGTCCCAGTTAGAGCATTTTCAGTATTCCTGTTCAGTTTATTTTTCTAAAGCAGTCATGATTAACACATCATGTTATAACAGTGGACCGGAAGGCCTCAGCAAATTTGGGGCAGTTAAAGAGGATAGTATATCCTCAGGTTTTTTTTTTTTCCCTCCCGTTGCTGTTGTTATTGAGAGCAACAAGAAGCTAACCTCTTAAAGATGGTCAGTTCACGAAAGTCAAACCCGCTTATGGACTAATCAACTGCACCAGAATGCTAATCCATTTCTCTTGTTAATTTATATTTAGGTTTCTGAACAATCCAGAGTTGAGAGAGTGGTATGGGTCGGCCATGAACTGATGTGTTAAAGTTGGACAACAAATACCTAAGAATTAACTCTATTGTTCTCATTTCTTTTTACATGCTCAAGTTTCTTTAATTAAAAAAAATAAACACATTGACAGGATGCAAGTTCTTACTAAATTAGACACTGGAGATGGATGCACACCAACACAGACATACTAAAATCTACGGTACTTATTCATTTGTCCCTTTGTGTGCTGCAGGAAACGTAGCCCACAGCTCAAACACTGAGGTACACACACAGTGTTAGTATTTTACACACTAATATTGTGGAATTTTAAGTTATGTGCATTATAACATTAAAATAAAATACATTGTCATCAATTTCTTAGGAGCTAATATTAAGTGAAATGAGAAACTTTCCTCAGTTTCTTTTACATTATATATTTCTTGATTCTCATATAAATATTTCACTAAACTTTTGTACATCTTAAATTAGTGCTCTGGGTAAAGAGCTGCCATGAGGTTTGACTCCATTATGGATGAGAGTCAATATGGATAAGCGTATGTGCTTATTCCCTATGTAGCACAAATATCACAGGTAGACTATCATGCACTATATACTCTTAGTGGTATTTTAGGGAACACTTGGCAGTATATAAGATACTAAGGATTATTCAGAAAAAAATTTAAAAAAAGAAAAAATCACCCCACCATTTATTTTTTAATTTTATCTTATTTAGTTATTTACTTGTATATTTTTTATTTACTGAGACAAGGTCTTACTCTATAGTGAAGGCTGGTCCAGAACTCCCCTGTAGACCAGGTTGGCACTGAACTTACAGAAATCCTTCCCCAGCCTCAAGAGAGCTAGGTGTGGGCCACCCTGCATGGCTCCTGTGGAGTTGGAGAATCAACTCAAGGCCTTGAACTTGCTGGGCAAGCACTTTAACCTCTGAACTATTCCTCCAGCCCTATGCCATAGTTTAAAGTAGAAAATGAGGTCACCGTGCACACAAGCATGAAGAAATGTTGATGTGCTACAGATGAGAAGCAGGACTGGAGTGACAGTAAACAGAAAGGAGAGTGTAAATGACTGGGTTTTAATTAAATGCTGAGTGGAAAACAGTACTTAAAAAAGCACATTTTACATTGATTGGAGTCACACCTTAATTCTTCATTAAAACTGTATTACAATGATATTAAGATCTGAAATAAGATTCTAACCAAACCTATTTGTTAAAACTTTGAAATATAAATTACCCAAAGGACAGGATAATATTCTAATCAAATACGAACAACTTAAAATCATATAGATAAAATACTAGGTACTTTTCCTATTTAAAAAAGGAATGACTGAAAACTTCTGAATGATTTGCAAATGTAGCTAGCTCTAATGGAGCTAGTTGGGAAATTTTAGAGAAAGGAATATATTGAAGATAATAACAACATGGAGGGAACAAAACAAAAGGAAACAGCATAATATACAGGTCTAGAGATGCATTTCAAAGATAAAAGACAGGGCTTTAGAAAAGAGGTAGAGTCTTGTGCAAGCATAAGAAAATTCAAGGGTCTGGAAGAACAGTATAGTGATTACAGTGCTTGCCTACCTACAGCAAGGCCCTAGGTTTGATTCCCCAGGATGACACACCAGAACTTGGTGCTGCACACCTATAATTTCAGCACTCAGGACACAGAGGCAGGAGGATCGCTGTGCCAGCCTGGGGTACACATTTAATTCAGGACCAGCCTGGACTACAGAGCAAGACCCCATCTCAAAGAAAACAAATCCTAGCAATGGACAGGTGGAGGCAAGAGCCCTGCCGTGAGCTCAGGACCAGCCTGGACTGCATACTGAGTTCAGGAAGGGCTAGAAAAGACCCTGTCTCTGCCTCTCTCCCTCACACACAAAGAAAATTGGCCCACCACTCATTATGTCATTGATGTCTTTCATGCCGTGGGAAACTGCCATTTGTAAAAGATTGAAAAATATTTTGGAACAAAAATATTCTGACAAAAACCAAAAAGCAATCTGAACATACAAAAAAAAAAAAAAAAAACTAATTGAGGACTTCTTCTGTAAGAAGATACATCAAAAGGGAGACAGGCCTATTGACAAGAGATGTGTTTTTTAGGATGCAAGCAATGGAACTGGGTCGAGGGTTCCAAAATATATATTTAAAATAAAAATGATACTTGCTTAAAAACTAGGTAGTTTAAAGCGTCATTTGAAGGGTTGAAAAAGGAGAGGAGAAGAGCTACGTAGTGTATTTGGGACAATGGTACAAGACCTTGTCAAGAAAAAACATATGTATCTAACATGTAACTGGAAAACTTTCCCACAATTTTATCTGAAAACACATTCATAAAAGAAGGTCAGATGGCAGATTTACACATAAATAAGGTTTTTATTTTTATGGTACTCAGGATTAAACTTGGGATCATGGTTATAAAAGGTAAGTATTCTACCACTGAGATACACTTGAACTCCTAAACCTTGTTCTTAAGGGAAGACAAGGAAAATAAGATTATACTGCACACAGTAGACTGAGCCCTTCAATATCTGTTCGGGTTAATATGTCAAGTATTAGTGTAGCAAATTAAACTCCAAGCAAAATTGAAAAAGTAGAGAAGTCTGACTGACATTTTTTTTAAAAAAGCATACTTTAAATAAATGTATTATGACCCTGGCAAGTAAGGATTATCAGAGATTATATATTATGAAAATACAATTAACAAATTGTAGGTGAAATTAAACTAACATTTTCTAATCCTTTTTTATAATTTGAAGGATGAAGATGTAGGATTATACAAAAATCACAGATGAAATTTAACTGAAAGATGATACTATTTCAAAAAGAGTAGGAAAAGAAGCCATAATCAGACTTAGCTTGTATGGAAAATACGAGCAAACTGTTATAAACTGAGATGGCTTATTAAAGTGTATTGGACTTACGGTACAGGCCTGTAATCTTACCACTCTGTGGGAAGCAGAAGCAGACATGGGCAAGTTCAAGTCAAGCTTGGGCAACATACAGATAATCTCAAAATCAGAAAAAAAAAATAAAGGACTGCAGATATGACTCAGTGTGAAGTCCCTGAGTTAAAACTCTAGTGCTCGTGGTGGGAGCAAAACAAAAGCCAAGCCCACCTGGTGACATAAGCCTGTTATCTCAATACTCTGGAAGGCTGAGGCAGAAGAAACACAGGGTCAAGCCCAGCCTGAACAACTTAGTGACTTAGTAAGAGCCTATCTCAAAATCAAAAATCAAAAATAAGCTGGGAAGGGAGGTCAGCTTGAACCCCCGAGTAAATCCCAGTACCAAAAAAATAAATACACAAAGAGGCAAGTGGTCTGTGGTGAGTCTGAGGACAGCTTGGGCTATATACAGTGGTTCAAGACCAGCCATTACTATATAGAATGAGACTCTGTCTCATATATAAAGAGACAGACAAATGAATGAATAAATTTTAAAAAAAACAAAGAAGTATGAAAATATCCTAAGACACAAACATTTACTACATGGAGTAAGATCTTAAGTGTTAAGAATGAGCCGCATATAATAGTGCATGAAGTCAGCAACATGATACTTATATTGAAAGGTGAAATGTAGTTATTACATGCAATGTTCTTTTTCAATGAATACAAAAACCCCGTCATTCAGATAACTCCCTGGATCTATTTCCTACCTGAGACTGTTGAGATCGAGATCATCTGTATCAAAATCCAAAAGAGGCTGTGGAGTGTCACTTGGACCATGAGACTGCAACACAGATGAACTGGATGATATGACTGTGGTTTGGCCTGAAGGGTGGATAGTTTTGAACTGAAACTGTGGACCCATCCACAGACGTCTGTGGGGTCCAGTGTGGGTTACAATTTCGACCTGGAAAATATTTGGAATCATAATTTCAATGTGTAATAAAACTATTTGAAAACCTTTCATGGTCCCACATCCCCTCTCCAAGCATCCATATTCTCCAAGAAGTGTATCTTAAAGAAATGGGAAAAGATCAGAGGCCACACAATGAAGTTATGACCCTAAACACTGATGACACAGACTTTTACTATATCTCTACTTTCACTGAAAACAAAATAATTATGTAAATATACACACACAGAAACTTGAACACACATGTGCACGCACATATACACAAGTATCCAACACAAAAATCATAAGAAAATAAAAGGATAGGTGCTTGCCTTGCATATCAAGAATTATCTTGTTTCAGATAAATAGTAACTCCCACATTGTGAAAAAAGAATTTAACCTACATATTTAAAACAATTACTTCACTAAGGATCAAGTTTATGAATTATTCAGGAAAGAAAGGATCTATAAAACAATTTTAAACAACAGAATCCAATTTTTTTGGCAATTTAATATTCTAACTGATATTGCATCTGTATCTTTAAAAATCAGCCTTTAGCTGAAAAAACTATTATATCATCTCTCTTATATTTTTGTCTTCAAAATACTGCCCGAAATATTGACCACAGGAATATAAGGAACAGCAAAACACGTCACTGGGATAGGGTGAAAAAGAGGGAAGAGAAGTACCTATGATGAAAACACAATGTGTATATGCACTCATTTCTCAGCTGAATGCAACTATCATGTGTCACAAACAAATAGAATAGGGAATTAGGGACATAACCAGCGATTTGAATTCTTGCCGGGCATGTGCAATGCTCTGCGATCCAGTCCTCAGCATTTCATTAAAAAAAAAAAAAATGAGGCACAGTAGCACACACATGTAATCTCCAGCACTCAGGAGGCTGAAGGAGGACTGTCATGAATTTAAAGTCAACACAGGCTGTAAGGTGAGTTCAGGACCAGCCCAGACTACAGAGTGAGACCCTGTCTCAGAAAAAAATGCAAACAAACAAACAAAAATCCCAAATACATACTAATAAAAAGTAAAAAAAGATTGACTTGTATAATAAAAACACCAAAATTTTTTATAAATTTTATGCTCTATAAAGAGATAGGAAATTTTGACAATATTAAACATGTAAGGAAAAACCTATAGAAGACACAGGGATACCATTATTTAACAACAACAAAAAAATCAACCTAAATAAGAGACTAAATATGCAAGTGTTTGGTGCAAAACAACTGTGTTTCCTAAAATCCTGTCATCATTATACTGGTGTCCTTGCACTAATAGAACTGCCTTTACATGCGCCTCGAGTCTTAGACCCAGTTCTTTTATATTTAATAACATTTCTCTGATGGAAGTGAATAATTTTTTTAAAAAATAACTGAAATGTGTCTAGAATACTACTCTGGGTTTGTAAGCCCACATGGGAAAAAACACAGAGGCCATGGAATGATATTCACATTTCCCCTAATCAGAGGGAGGACAGAGACTTCTGATTCAAGTAGTTGGATTCAGCAATGTAAATTAGGCCACAGATAAAGCATTCTGTGTATTTTAAGCTCAAAACCATCAGTGTCACAGAGCCGAGAGGTAAACAGATGCCTGTGCAATTTCACTGAGGCGATGGCCAGATGTTCCTATACTCACTCTTCTGTTGTGGGCAGGACAAACATATTGTATACACTTTCACACTGACAGCACACATTACCCCTTCTTTTAATTGAAAAGTTGAAGTGAAGGACAGTGGATTCTTTGCCAGATTCTTTGTACAAGAGTCTGATTCTGAAAAAAGTATGTGTATTTTAGGTTTACTTTTCAACTGTATCATCAAGATGGGATGGACCCCCATGTAGCAGGATCTAAACCCTCATTCAAGGAGCTTCCCATTAAGTGTTTGTGATATACTAAAAAACACACAATACCTCGAAACTATTTTCCTTCTCCAAATTTCACATTCAACAGTTTTTCAGGAGAGCCTCCTTAAGTAGCAATGAAATTGCCAAGGTCCCCACTTTTCTGAGGCACCTGTCTTTGAAGAATAGCTACCAGATCAGTAATCTATGACGGATCATTAACTCCATCAAATGATGTCAGATTTGACATGGATATAACAGCATTCGTAATTAAGTCATCTGTAATGCTTTCATTTTGAAAGCTGTACAAGATTGATCTAATGAACATGAGAAGTAGCATCACAAGGTTAGTTATGAAAGCAAGCCCCATCAGTTTTTGTTTTTTTTTTGTTTTTTGTTTTTTTCCCCCCAAACAGGGTCTCACTGTGCTGTCCAGGCTGGTCCTGAACTCACTGTGTAGCTGAGGCTGGCCTCAAACTCATGGCAATCCTCCAGCCTCAGCCTTTCAAGCGCTGAGATTAAAGACATGCACCAACACACCCAGCCAATACAGGGTGTGGGGGAATGAAACCTAGGATCTGGTACAAGCCAGAAAAGTACTGTAATCACTGAGCTATGCCTGCAGCCCAGCCCAGCTGAGTATTAGTGAACAACACTATGCTGAACTTCATAATGAAATTATGAGCTCATCTTCAGAAAATGTTGGTTACATATATATACATATATGCATGAACTCCTCAAGTTGAATGTAATGATTATGTACCAAATAAGTACTAATAAAAATAATTTGAGGGTGGGAAAAAAAACCAAGAAAACATTGGTTCCACAGATCAAATCCTACTATTGTTAAATGGTTTCACTGAAGGAAAAAGAAAAAACTGTTATTTCAAACATAATAAAAATGTATCCTAAAGATTTGTGCATCTGAAGTTAGATGTTGCTAAAGCTTTTCAGGGATGTTTGAAAGATATGTACATTTTATACCTTTTGTTTTAACACACACACACACACACACACACACACACACACGAATAAAATGCATTTGTTCATGTACCCATAGAATATATATGTAAATTTCTATGTTTGTTATATACTTGCAGTAATATTTGTAAGAAACTCTTAATAGAAAAACATGACTGATCAATCTTGACGACTCAACAAAGTTACCAATTCTCTCCATTCTCCTCTACGAAAAGAAAAATACTTACTAGGTTTTTGGGTTTCTATTCTTCTATTTTAATACTCCAAACTCATCAAAATAGTACCTGCGAAAGCCATTCTTCATCTTCCTGTCCACTATGGTCAGAGGCTAAGCTGTCATAGGACCCATGTCGGGTAATGGGCCCAGGACTTCCAGGGGGAACCACTATAGGAGAAACAAAATGAATTTAAACAAGTCATGCAGCAAATGAATGTATGGGAACACAAACTTAAATACTGTGATAATTTGTAACATAAAATATGACATTATGATATTAAAGTACAGAGGCACTGGGCCAATAATCTAGCAAATTTGGAACGAGGCAGAAAGATTACAAGTACGATCCCAGCTTGGTTAAAGTAGCAATATGGGAAGGTGTTATCTTAAATAAACAACATAAAGGAACTAGGGGTAAAGCTCAGAGCAAAGGCCATGAGTTCAACTCTCGGTACCTAACTCCCTACGCACCTACACACATACAGAGGCAATTTTAAAAACTCGTTCAAAGTATTCTTTTGAATGAATACTGGGTATAAAAGTGCATATTTCACTTTCAGTAGATGAAAATTTTCAGTTAGCCATAGAAACATCTCATTTTCATGTATATTTCTGCAGGGTCTGATTTTTAAGCAGCATGATACAGTCAAAATATAAACATCCTGTATTTCCATGAAGAGAAACTTTTGTTAATGGAAACAGTAAATAAATATTTATTGAGCTTATCCAGTGAGCCAATTGTACAATCTATCACGATGTAATATATCATTTATCATGTTTTATTTTTGTAAAGTCAGTGTTAGTTAACACTCAAATAAGAGCTGATGGTACAGAGATACCACCTATTTCCAGGTTCATTGTCATACAGAGAGAATCAAGCAATGAAGTCATGGGAGAATAGAGAAAACAAAAAAGGCAGGGAACCGGATAGCAGAAAGCACAGTAGGAAAAATAAATGTAATAAAAAAGGAGGGAAAAAAACGATCTCATCATCCTCACCACTCAGAGATACATGTTAGATTGTTAGAGGATGTGAATATTTTAAAATTTCATGCTAATATTCCCAGAAAGTGCTATATACTTCCGATAGCACTAAGGGAGAACATCAACCATCTCACTACACTCTTGGCAGAGCAATGTAGCTAGGATAACTAAATCTTAGTCAAAAGTGATATAAGTAAAGTAGACAAAGTACTCCCTATGGCAAGATTTTAAAGGACACATGCTCACAAAAAGTTTATCCTAACTTGCTACAAGAACTGAAATGGGAGGGAAAGCTAAGGGCATAGCTTGTGTAGGAGGTGTGAGGCCCTGGGTTTGACCACCCAACACCACATAACAGCTGGGCATGATGGTGCATGCCTGTAATCCCAGCACTAGGGCCACTTAGGCTGGAGGACTGCTGGGCGACAGATGAGCTCAGAACCAGGGTACAATACAGAAGAGACCTTGTCTCAAAAAAATTACAAATAAATAAAAATAGATGAGGCCTAATTTAGTAAATCAATCAATGAAGGTACATTTTAGGCTAAAGCATGAGATTTTCAGTATTAAAAATGTAGACTGAGAGTTCTTCAAAATCATGGTTCTAAGAGTAGCATCAATATTTGTCACAAAACATACGAGATCACAAAGTCACCATATATCTACCTACTTATGGCAGTAAACCCTTTCATAAATAAAAGAATATTATAGTAGCTGTCAATTACTAGTAAAGCATTCTTTCCAAAATAATTCTGGTATTTGTTACAAAGATGTTAAGTCAACTGAATTTTTCCAATAGGCCAAGTTATCTCCAACAACTCACTACTTTTCTAATAGTTATATTTGATATCAAATTCTTAATGAAGATTCTCTCAAATCCACATCTCTTAAATAGGATAAGAGGAGGGCTTGGTGGCACTGGCCTGTAATCCCCTGGGAAGCAAAGGCAGGAGGACTGCTTAGCTAGGGCAACTCAGCAACTTAATGAGACCCTGCCTCACAATAAAAATTTTATAATGGCCTGGAGATGTAACTCAATGAGGAGTCCCTGGATTGGATTCTCAATACCACAAAATTAATGAATCAATAAATTTTTCAATTAACTGAAAAAAGTGCACCAACACCTGGGAGCATACATAGCTCAGCAGTAAAGCGCCATGCCTAGCAGGTATAAAAAGGCCTTGTGGTTGATTCCTCAGTACCACATAAGCATGGCTTGGTGACACATACCCGTAACCCCAGCACTCAGGAAACTGAGGCAGGAGGACTGCTGTGAGTTTGAAGTCAGCCTGGACAACATAGTGATATCAGGAACAGGTTGGACTACAAAGTGAGACCCTGCCCCCAGTCTCCTAAAAAAACAAAACAAACAAACAAACAAAAAAAACCCTGCATCTAAACAAAAAGCTAGTTGGAACATGCTTCAAAACCAGAGGAAGGCGAACATGATCCGGAAGAAGTTAGGGAAAAAACTGAAGATCTATCAGGCGGAAGTAAATGGAAGACTACACACAAAACATTGTGCTGGAAACAGAATGTTTTAGGAAGAGAATCAGGGCAGAGGTGGGACAGGCTAGGCTGCCAATGAAAGATGATGACAAGAGAGGGAATACCATAGGCTATAAAGGGATTATTTTTGAGAGAGGTAATAATAAAGCTGTAATAATATGATGGAAGAATATCAAAAAAACTTTTTAGGTAGACATAACAAGTCACACTCTTATATAAGTAACCATCATCTAAAGTGAAATACCCCAGGTGTGCCGCTGGGTCCTACACACGCTAAGCCTAGTCTGCCACCTTTCACAGAATAAGCAATCAGTAGGAAATAAACAGAGGGCTGGAATTTTGTATCTGGAAGGAAGTAGTGGCAACAGAATGAATGGACACTTATTTGTTCATCATCAAAATGTGGACAACCCAATTCTGAAAATACCTTCAGCATAACTCAAGGGGAGAGACAAAGGGTGCGACTACAGAGAGAACAAACTAAGGACATGGTGATCTTTGTCACAATTCCCTAATAGGTAAATGGAAGTTTATGACAATAATGTTACCTGGCTTTGTGTATGTTTATAATTTCTCACAGTGAAAAGGGAGAGGAAAGGGAGTATGGAGAAGGAGTCTCTGTCCTCATTTGCTTCCCAAAGGAAGCAGTAAATATTCCAAATATTTATCTATACAACAATACCACAAATCTGAATTCAAAACATCTAAACAGAGATGGTAAGAAGGGTTTCCATCCTCCTATTCACTAGTTTTGTAATTACGAATGCTTTGAAGCCACTAGGAAACAGACACAACAAAAATGTAAGTCTGGAGGCAAAATATTTTTCAAAAATAATCTTTCCTTCACACCTACATGTAAAACCAATGTAAACCTTAAATTTGCCACTTATACATATGAATAAAATGGATGAGAAAAAATAAAAATTCCCCCAATCCACCTAGAAAGAACCTGAATTTTTGTCTTGAGAAAACAATAACATCCCAGGTCACTGGAGTAAATAACTGGCAACTTTGAACCTGGTATAAGGAGAACATCTAAAGAAATTATATGAGCAGGAAGAGTCTGTATTGTCCCTAACCAATTAGGAGTAATGCCTGTGACTGAGGCCAGGGTGGCAGGAACATGAAACAGAGCACACAGAGCCCTCACTGCAGAAAAGGGAATGACAGAATGGTGGCATTTGAGCAGGACTCTGCAACAGGATACATGGAAGGGGCAGGGTTTAACACATAGGACAAGGCATGTGCACTAATAAGTGATCTGCACAAGTACTTCTGACCAACACTGTGTGACAAGAATGTTTCCTGAATGAACAAAGGTAGCACAAACATAGCCCAGAGAAGGGACTGCACTGGAAGCAGAATCAAGGACCCAAAATGAACTCATAATCCATGAGGATCTGACTGGAGGTGGGGCTACCTCACAGTGATAACGAGGACAAAATGTATCCAATATCTTCCTTTATCCTTGTGCACTCTGTTAAATGCTATCAAATTTAGATGCAACTTTGGCAGGGGGTATAATTGAGCTGGCTTCCCCCCCCACACACACACACACATTTCTAATAATGTACTTAAGGAAGTTACTTAAAAATCTACCTAAAACCCAAGTGGGATGGTTAAGCCTTTAATTCTATCAATCTTAGAGGGAGACTGAGGCAGGACTATGAGTTTAAACCAAGCCTGAGCAACTTAGGAAGATCTTGTCTCAAAGAAACAATAAAAGGAGGAGAGAGATATAGCTCTGCTTGAAGGCCCAAGGTTCAATTCCCAGTAAAGAAAAAAGTTTGTTCAAAGAAACAAGAAAATCATGTATCTTGCTAACTCGAGGTCCATCGACTAAGATACACACAAGCCACCTAAGGAAAAGTGTCCACTTAACAGCTATACTTTAAGAAGTTAAGTAGTAGATGCTATAAGAGAAAATAACATGAAATTGAGGTGTAAAACTTGCTGCACCATATCCCTACTTTATTAACTTAAGACAACATTTATCCACTAACTAAGAACAATATATTATCAACTTACTTTAGAATACAACTTTAAAATTTATGTCCCTATGCATACACAGTTTATTAGTATAAATCTACATGCAAGGACAGGATGAGTGGAACATCATGAGGTCACTGTGTACCAGACTGTTTACACTGTGTTCTCAGGAAAGGAGATGATGCTTATAGTAAGTAAATAAGAGCTTAAAAGAAATCACTGAGTGTATGTTGCTGTCTTAGAGTAATATATGGGTGCATGTATGAGTTTGTATTTCCCTGCATATATTTAGTTATTTTCATATGTGTTTATGTGTAAAGAAAACAAAGCAAATCTACCTCAGGGTTGACCTCTGCAAATTAATCTTGTTGATCTAGGCTGAAAATTCTACCAAAATCAGTAGGACAAGATGAAATACGAACAAAATAGTTAAATTATTCCACTACGGTATCTCAATTTCAGGTAGCAAATTTTTATAATACCAAAAATTCAATTTATAATATAATTTTTGAAATGTATTATAAACTTTTTTTAAACGTTTATGTAGTTGGTACTAGGGACTGAACTTAAGGCCTCTGCACTGAGCACTACTATCAGCACACTGCTATTCCCCTTTTGTAATTAAAGAAAATTTTTTGGAGACAAGAGAGTCTCTAAGTTGCTCAGGTTGTGCTGAAATGTGCAGTGTCCTCTCCCAGCTCCCAGGCTATGGCAACCACCCCACCTTTTTTACTTAGAAGATGCTTCCTATAGAACACAAGGACAAATGCAGGGAAAACATTTCAAAATTATTCACAGAAACTATGGTATTTGTAAGAAGAATTTAAGTGTTCCTTCACATGCTCATAAGATATTGTATGAAGTATTTGGCTATGAAAATAACTACTGAATTAAAGAGTCATAAACACTATTAAAAGACATCTAAAATGACACTCTTCTTCATAAAATACTCACCAATTTTACACTGGTTTGTATAGTTAGGATATGTGTGTAAACTGAATGAGTTATTACTAGTCCCACAGAAATTTAAATCTTTTTTTGAGACAGGATCTCACTCTCTAGCCTGAAATGGAAATTTCTTATCATACAAATTTTTTTTGCACAGAATGAAGATACAACCTCAATATCATGGCATCCAATTCTTTCAATAATACTCCTAAGAAACAGCTAATGTCAACACTTTAAGCATATTTGTAAATAGTATTGACATTTAAGACAAAGATAAGTTCTTATCAATAATATATTTAATATAATTTACACTATAGCAGGTAATTAAATATTCTTCTTACTATATGACTTTGATATGGCCTTTAAATATTCATTAGAAAGATAACCTGAAAATAACTCTTATGAAATTTATGTATTGCTTTAAGACAAAAAAGAAAAAAATTATAGCAATCACTACTCAATTTAAGGCATTGAAAAAGTAGGGCCAATAAATATGAATTTCAAATATTAACCACACACATTTTATCAGCATTCTATTTACATAAAGTAACAGAAAATACCATACAAATATTGAGTAATGCTTATTATTTACAAAACCAATAAAGGGAAGATTTAGTTTTCAGTTTTAAAAAATCACCTTAACTGGGGCTCTATTTTGATAGAGCTGGTCAATTACAATAAACACATTTAGCCTGCTGATGTTTCAAAGATACTCTCTAAAAGTAACTGAAAATGCTCCTGGTATCAGAGAAGTGTGCTTCTCAAAGTTAAGAATGCTGACCTACGTGGTATCTAGTTCTATATATAAGACTGCCCCATAGCTATCAAAATTTAAGCTAGCTTTGGAAACCCAAATATATTCACAGGTTGCAAATTTAGATTTGGAAAAAAAATGGTCTTGTAACACACAAGTTCACACATGTATTTATATAGGTAAATATTAAATGTATTTGTAAGTTCAATTACACATTTCAAATTCATACTCTGTTATATGGAGAAACAAAGATGAGAACAAAGACTATTATTTGGAAGCATGTGAGTTCAGTCATACTGGAAGCTGAATGTTATTCCTCATATTTAGGAACCAGAGAGTTTGTCTTCTTTCATGCTTGTTCATTCTCAACATATCCCCACGTTTATCTGCAAACAATGAAATATCTACCATGCTAGAATCTTTGTGGAGACCTGAAAGGTGAACAGTGTTTGGTCAATATTCTTCAATTCTTTAGATTATTTAGGGGAACAATCTTCCTTTTTCTAGTAACAGAGAAACTTTAAATGACATCATGCTGCCTGGAATTAAACAGCTCAGGCTCAAAGTTCAACCAGAGGCCAACAGTGACAACGTCTCATCAAAGGACAAACTTCGATATAATTTTGGTTCTTATTTTAAAAAAAAGCACAGACATAGCAGGCCTACAGTAAAATGGGGCTCTTTACAAACTCTGTTTCTGATAGGAAACCACTCAGAACCTGGAGATGAAGTTTTCTTTGGAAATAATAGTTTCTTCGTATAGAAACCAAAATTGTCTTTTAAAAAAAGTAAATATTCCAAAAGCAAAATGGACACAGTAGTTGCCAAGAGCAGGTCATTCACAAAAGAGTAAATATATCATCAAAAAAATGTGTAAATAAGTAGGGATAGATTTACCAATTTAAACAAATAATCATTTACACCTATCTAAGTACAAAAAACCAAACTATTTTGGGTGAACGAGAGAGAGAGAGAGAGAGAGAGAGAGAGAGAACACCCTCAGGTTGAAGTTAACAAAACTAAACTCCTCAACTAAATGGACTGTATTAAATTCATAACCTGGTTTAGGGATACCGTAATTTAAATGCTAAAGAGTTCACTTAATTCTAATGCTGAACACTTACATATCATGAGCTACTCTGTATATTATCAGCTATTCCTTCTACGAGTGGAACAACTGAAGTGTTACAGTACGTAAGAGAGAACAAGCTTTACCTACATTCTATATTAAACAGATCAATGATCTTCCTTGCACCTTGACCCTGTGGTATCATAGATGTTCTCTAATTAATTATTAAAGTTTGCTAGCAGTCAGCCAGCCATTGTACATCTCTGGTTTCACTTTCCTTTTATTCAACATTCCCAGAAGAACAGTCACAGGCAATATATAATTAGAGAAATGCCGTATCTTCATCATCTACGAGATAATAGATTTCCCTGAATAATTGACAACTCTGGATACATCTTATCTCCCCACCCAATCACCTCTTCTGAATTCCCACAGTATTATAATATTCCCACAGGAGACATAAACTGAAGAGCTTTCAGTTATTTCCACTGCAATGAAGGTCATATGACATTTGGTGTATACACAATGTGAGTGAGCTGGTAAGGCTAGAAATTAATTTGACTTCTCTTAGCATGACCATACATGTGTAATAAATGGACGAAAAAAATCAGAGTATCACTGGTTTGTGTTATCTGCTATCTGCCAGACCAGCAACTTCATTGATACATATTATTTCACTGGTTTCTATCAATAAACTAATGTCCTGTCATTAAGACAGGTAAACAATAAACCTAGACCAAAACAAATCAGAGAGCAAATAATAGAGGAAGAGTCATTGATAAAAACAGGAAACACAGGCAACGCAGCTCCTTCGGTGCCCCACGTACTATCTAGCTCTACACTAGAAACTCTCGGCCATTACACAGCAGGAGGAATACAATATACACTCTCGCCTACGAAAAAGAAAAAAAAAACCATTCCTGCAAGGATGAGATAAACATTTTCAGACCTGTAAGAAACCAACATTTTGAACCTTTACATCAGAACAGACACATGGGAACACTTTCTCTATAAATACTAAGAATTCATCATGTATTACTAATTTTCATTTTAAATAAAATATACAGACTTCACAGAACCAAATGGACTAGGTAGAATGACACAGAGAACAGTAATTTGCAACCACAGGAAGCTTTTCCATATCTTTCCTAAAGCAAGACAGCAATTTCAAAGTTTTAATCTTCCTCGCCCAGTCCACAGTGTTGGCTTCACTGCCACTGCCTGATCCATATCTATGTATTTATTTATGATACTTACGTTTTTTAGAAGGTCAAAGTCAGTATGTACATACTGTACTACTCACAACCAAACAAAACAAAACAAAACAAAACAAAACAAAACAAAACCCTCTGACACTGCACAGGTTTCCCATAATACACTGTCATCCCATACACTAAAAAAGCTTTTTAGGAAAACAGAAGAAAAAGGGTAGGATTTTATTAACCATTAAATCTAACGAGTATAACCTTAACTATTTGTATATTAACTGACATACAATTCACTGTTTTATGTATATTTGACTATGTCCATAACAAAAATTTTTCTAATGACCTTTTAATGAATGTTTGAAAAAAAAAAATGAACCCATGTCTTCTGCTGCAAAGTAACAGTCATTGTGGACATTTTTCTTGGCTCGGAGGCGAGATGGGAACCACTGAGGACTAGTGAGGAGGCAAGAAGTGCAGTAAATTTTATGAATATCTTCCTAAAATAATCTCTTCTTTATATACCACTAGTAGGTGTGACTTATATTAATATCTTTACTTACAGTCTTGTATGACATTTGATTTTATCTATGATAAACTGAGATACACCTTCCTTTTAATCCTCTGCTTTTCTATCCTCTCCCTTCTCTCATGTTCTTTTATTTTCACATTTTCTCTCATTTTCATTCTAATTTAATTCATGCCTTCATAATAAGGGTTAGTAATAACATGAACACATGTAAATTATAAACTTCAAAGTATATGGAGTAAAAAAATAAAAATCCTCTTCATCCTCATTCCTCATTATCCACTGATAACTATTCCAATACAAATTTTCTGCCATTTCTGATATTGGAATGATGATTCTCAAAACAGCACCATATATAGGTATCCCTTCCAGGAAACACTGGACAAAGAAAATCTAACTCCTTTCAATGGCAGGGAAACAAAGATGCAGAGATCTCAAGGCCCTGACTTGATTCCGCAGGACCTCATAAAGCTGGGCCTATAACCCAAGGCCAGCTGGGGCTACAGAGCAAGACCCTGGATCAAAAAAAAAAAAAAAAAAAGTCTACATTTACAAATAAGAATCATTTCATAATCAGAAGGGTACAGAGTCAGAGTCCCATTATTTAGAGGGCCAATGAAGATCAAAAGAGATGACATAGCACAATTCCATTCCTTTCAGCGCTGTGGCTCTTAACAATGCAACACTGTGCCACCTCACTTAGTAGCATCTGTCATAGTATATGTAGAACTGTGAGAGAAGAGAAAGACTTCAAAGGGGAACAATAACTCTATGACTACCACTTACAAGCAACAGGTATCTGAGGTAGTGAGCTTTCTTTTCCCCCAAACTACTAAATTAAGCTTTTTAGATAAATAATTTCACTTAATCCAATAATCACCCTGTAAGGCAGATGTTAGTAATCCTCATTTCAAAAAGATGGCAAATTTCCACAGATGTTATTTACCCACAATGAGAAACTATTACAAAATTAAAATTCTTAACCTTAAATAAAATAAGCTCAATTCAACACTTCCCTACCTATTAAACATGATCTTCAGTAATTAATACATGCCTATTATGTTAAACAGATATACTACATAATGAGATCAAACAATGAAAGGAAAAATTATTTTACTAGAAATCACAACATAAGGCACATGCAGTCATTCAGGGAAATCACACATGTACTAAAGTAATAAAGTATTCTGGCCAATCACTTTATACTAAAATGTAAAACTAGGGCTGGGAGCATAGCTTAGAAAATAAAGTGCTCACAAGCACAAATGCTGCCTTCAATTCTCCCGGCATCACATAACCTGAGTGTGGTGGCACATGCCTAACCTCCCAGCATAGTCAAGGATGAGACAGGAAAACTACCTTAAGTTTGAGACTAGCCTGGACTTCACAGTGAAGAGTTCAGTACAAGCCTAGACTACAAAGAGAAAGAAACAGAAAAATGTTGGTTTGTGGGTTCCACAGTTAAAGTTGGGTATGACAAGACCACAAGTCAGCTACCGGTACTTGGAAAAGAGCCTACCAAGATAGCAGAGAACACAAAAATGGCAGTAACCCAAAGTTCCCTATGAAAATCATGCCTCAGTCTCCAACATTTGAACAATACAGGATGTTATGGGTGTTCCTAATGCAAACCAAAAAACCAAAAGAAAAAAGTATTAGAAAAAGAAGAAAACTGATAGAAAAAAGCAATGAAAGCAAGAGAGTATTTATCTCTATCCCAAGCTCCAAAACATTCCACATGATCAAATGTGTCTTGTCATATACAACAATAAGAAAAAGAGAGTTAAGTCACAGACAATTGATGGCATTCACCAAATCCACTATGCCTTGATCTCTGTGGTAATTGCCTTCAATATGAAACATCACGATAGGAGGGAATGGAGACATACTTGTTCAATTAGGCACATATGTACACACACACACACAAAAGCAGTCTCAGTATCAACTAAACCTTATATGTCATCATTCACAAGCTAGGCTGGATGAGGCAGGGGTAGAGGGAACACAAGTTTGAGACTAGCCTGCCTAACTCAAGGGAATTAGTGAGACTCTGTCTTCAAAGTCAAAATAAAAACTGGGCTGGGGGTGTGAGTAAACCAAAACACACACCTGACACATGAAACAAATTGTGACTTCACCACACACCACCACCATATCGGAAGGTAGCCTCGATGATGAGTGAACTAAAGGAGGCTCCAGCATTGCATTTTAAGAATATAAAAAACTGAAAACTAAAAAAGCAAAGTTAAATATATATTAATTTCCAGCACACTTGGAAATGGAAAGCAGAACAAAATACACGCAAAGCATACACTCTCTATGGCCAGCCCCATGCTTTAGTTTGAATAAGAAAGAAATTCTATAAGGTATTTCTAAAACTAACGAATGGTACAAACATAGCAACTCTGAAAGCTTTCTAGCAGCCTCGAACCACCAGCATCCACAGATAGAGGAAAGCCTGAAGCCTGAACTTCTGACTGAGTTAAGTGTGGATCTAGGAGTGGTGGGAATTGACAGGAGCTAGTAGCCCTAGACTCTAAAAACACAGTCCAAACTGTGAATACACAGTGAGTATCCCTAGAAAAGCCCCCCATTCTCAATATCCTTCTGGCCTAGACGACAAACCAATGCCCATCAGCCATGGCAGGCAGGGATGTATGCAGGAGCCCTTTTGAAAAAGGAGCCCAAGGCTAAACTGTTTAGAGTAAACAAAGGCTCAGAAGAAAACATCAGGATTTGGGGGGTCACTGAGACTGTGTTTGTGTGTGTGTGTGTGTGTGTGTGTGTGTGCACATAATTTAACAAGTATGCCTCCATTCCCTCTTCTCATGATGCTTCATTTGAAGGCAGTTACAACAAAGAAGAAGGCATAAAGAAGTTGGTGAATGTCTAGGAAGAAACTAGCACATGAGACAGTTGTAAAGAGGAGAGAAATATCATTGACTCCCTGAACTGCTCAGGTGGTCCAATAAACCCTGAACCTCCGAGGGCAAAGATGAGGAGGGAAGCCAGGACAGGCAGAAAAGCTTTGCTGAAGAGGCTGGGTGTGATCAAGACACCTCAGAAGCTATCAGGATGTTAGGTCTCCACTCAATGCCTATTCCAATCACAGAGGAATTTTGGCTACCCCCACACACCCTTATACCTATTTAAAGAAACTCCTTGGCTACATCTTTATAGTGTAGTCCCTCAACAACAGAAACATGAGAAGACAAGGCAACAGGACACTCACAGAAATGTGGACACCCCAGAAACTAATGCCATATACCCTGAAATAGTGGAACTCACAGGGAAGAAAGTCAAAAACCAAAGAAATGAGTTCAAACAAGATATTCTCAAAGAAATGCAAGCAATGATCAGCGAGCTTAAAGAGGAGCTTAACTAAACAAATACAAGTCCGAATGGATATAAAGCTTACTGAGCATATAGAACCCACAAATAAAAAGTAGGCTGAAGTAAATAAGGACAAGGAAGCTATGAAGGAACATTTAGATAGAGAAGCGGACATTTTGAAAATAAATCCAGCTGAAATTCAGGATATGAAAAATACATTTGAAAGCAAGGGAAGTCAACTCAAACACTGTGAGGACAGAATTTCAGAACCTAAAGACAAGGTTAAGAAAACAAAAGGTATAATTAGGCATGACTCCAAAATTAAAAATGAGGAAAGTAGCTGAATATTGCAGTTGAGGGATGACTCAAAGAGAACCAATTTCAGAATTATGGGTGTGGGTGAAAGAACAGAAGACAGCGCCAAAGATACACCAAATAACCTCAACTGGCAATGACTCACCATGACGTATCATAATCAAAACCTGTGAAACACAATATAAAGAGAGAATATTAGAAGCAGAAAGAGAAAAACAGACATTATCCTACCAAGGCAAACCAGATTTCTCATTGCAAACTTTAAAGGGCAGGAGAGCCTGGAGCAAAATCTTTCAAGCTTTGAAAGACAGCAAGTGTCAACCCAGGCTGTTATACTCAGCAAAATTATCTCTGAAAATTGAGGGGAAATCAAAATTTTTTCATGACCAAAAATTCCTAAATAAACCTTTAAACACTAGCCCAGCATTACAGAAAATACTTGAAGGAATCTTAGAGACACAGAGACAAGCAGCATGGAAAAACATAAGAAGAAAGGAAACATCTAATGAGAAGGCATAACAAACAGACATCAGTCACTTGAATGGTACCCCACTAAAACAGTAGCAACATTCTCATAAAATCGGTGAAACTTCTCCCATAATTATTATTTATTGGTATATGAGTTTGAAAAACATAATGATCATATTCAACGTGGGGAACTGGTTAAAAAATCTTAATTTGTGAAGCTTTTTTGATGTGAAAGATGCGTACATTTAGCAGGGTTTGGAGAGGCAGAAGGCAGTGGTTTTGATTTGGGATGTTTTTACTTTACTTTTAAAAATAGTTAAGAGTTGGTAAATAAGTGGTTTGGGGGTCTTTTCCCTGAAGCTGTCACTGAGAGGTAAAAACAATAAAAGATCATGTAGCCTTAGTCCATTTGGCTAAGAACTCAGTCAGCTATTAGTTCAACCTAGGATTCTTAAAGAATTTCACTTCTCAAGTTTATTCTATGTAACTAAATTTGTAAGAATAATCTTACTCATATCTTCCTTATCCTCATTACAAAAAGATTTCTTTAAAAATTCTGAAATAACTAAGTATGCCATTATAGCTAATGCTCTGTGTACAATATACTTTTGAGATATACACATAAGATCATTAAATGTAGCTATTCAATATAGAGGTAATTTCACTTAATGTAGCAATTCATTCCATCTCTAAGTTTAGCCTAAGAAAACTGACTGATGTAATGATAACCTGAATGTCTTTGAATGTACACACATTTACTTTTTAGTATGCAACAAAGGAATTTGAAATTTAACTTCTCTCTTTTTCTTTCTCACATTTTCTAGCCTTATGGATTCCACTGTTACAGTTCTTCTCTTATACGGACTGGTAGTAGGACCATGTTAAAGAAAGAATCTCAACAAGGACATAGTAAGACACACACACACACACACACACACACACACACACACAAAGATATTTTGGCAAATCATCCCAATAAAGGACCCTGCTAGAGCCCGAGAAGAGGCATCAAGATATGGCTACTGCAGTCCATTCTAGTGGTGGGAAGGTGAACTAAAGAGTGGCGATTTGAGTGGTGAAGTGAGTCATTTTTCAGAAGTTAACAGTCCTGCCATATTGATGTGTTTAAGGACATCTAGGAAATACTATAAACATGCAAGTACAAATGAGAATAAGCAGAAAGTCTGTAGGGTTTCTCTTATAATAAGTGGACAATCTGAAAAAAAACTACTAACAAGTCAAAAAAAATCAAACAGTTTTTACACAGCAAAAATATTTTTAAAATAATTCAAAGGACAAAACCAAGAGTGGCTTTCTATTAATGGCAAAGGAGTGTGATACACATAGAAGCAACACTACGATGAAGCAGATATTCTGCTTCACGAAAATCCATATTTATATGATTACATTTCCTATAGTAGAGAGTAGCAATAATTAATGGATTTTCCTCCTTCTCTTAATGCAACCATTTATCAATTCAAATACAGAATGCCCAATCAATTTTGATGTATTTAGTAACCACTTCATCAAGCAGCGCTATAATGCAGTTAATATATTAACTCTTGACATGGAGAGAGCACTAACAATTACTGGGTTTTCAAAGCTCGCGTGAGACAGTGACTCAATGGTCACTCTCCTGGAGACAACTCTGGCCCAACATCTGAGAGCACACAGTATTATTTCACGTAAAAAGAAAAACTACTTTGTTGTTAGAAAACATCAGGATTTAGTGAGCAAGGTAGCTACTACTTTACTGTAATCTATTTTTTTTCAATTCTCTGTTTCTCATATAGTTCTAATAAAATAATCATGAAAGTATATGTCACAATACAAAATGAACAAGCTTCTGAGAAGCAGGGCTTTATTAACATAAAGTATGCATGTTAAACTTTAAGAAATTCTACAAACCAGAGAATTGTAAGTTTGGTTCTCAATCTTTTCCTGTTCTAATACACTTCAGCTAAATAATTCCTGTCAGTATTAACAGAGGCACAGAAGACACAAGGCTGGTGATTAACATTCAAGACTTACTTCAGGGAAGCCTGTCCTCAGCTGATACTGTGTAAAGTTGTGGATAAGACAGTTTTCTTACTTTCTACATATATTTCAGCAATTAATCCTTATTTGATCTTCTTCTCTTCCCATGCCTACTTACATCAGGCCAACTGGAAACGGAACCGCTTTGCATGCAGAGCTATTTGGCAAGTAGTCTAAATGTATACCACAAATCTGGACTTACTATCAAAGGAATGTGCAAATCCCTTTCCAAACTCCACGGTCATAGAATAGAATAGAGACATGAAAGAATTTTAACCCATCACAATTAATCTCAAAGCAACCCTTATTGTATCTGGCAAAGGCTTCCTAAAGAGTGGGCTATTTTCCATCTTTCTTTCTCTGGTATAAAGTCAGAGTGGGAGAGAAACCATTTCTAGGAAACAAAAATCAAAAACCATGGCAATATTTTTAATTAGAAGAGTAAGAGAAACACAGAAATAAAATATTCCATTTTCCAGTTACTACTACTACTAGTCTCTCATTGGTCCATTTATGAACCATCTACAAGCAAGAAAAAGTGTCGCCAATGATTTGGTAAGCTGCCTCCACATTACCAGACATTCCAGTGTTTCATATCTGCTGAGAAAGGTGCCTCATGTGTCAGAAAAGAACACTGAATTATTTTTCAATGACCCAAGGGGCAGAGGTCACTTATTATAAATGGATAATGAGACCTAATGTAGTGCTCTGAGTATGGACAAAGAAAGGGTCTATCCACAGCCCCTGGTGGATTGGTCATTCAGGCTTTTATTTTCTCAGCACACTAAGTAGAGTCAAACAATTGACAGAAATTCTATAGAGAAGGCTGAAACTGAGAGAAACAACTGTATTCTAACTCAGATAGACAGATACAAATTGTGACCCTGAAATGGCGCCAGAATTCCTGTTACCGCTAGCATGGCAGACAGCTGCAGCATTCCCCTAAATCCCCATTTAGTCATTTATTAGCAATTAATCTTACTGATAGAAGTGACGGCACATCAGACCATGAGCTCCTGCCGATACCAACCCATTACAACACTGCAGGTAAGCAGAGATATCATTTTATTTCAGCTACTTCTTTTTTTTGGAAACAAAGGAAGGCAGATATACCAGAGCAACCCTGTCCCTATGGTACAATTACAAAAATGCACACTCAATTAGCTATCTGCATGCACAAACCTTAAATTCAGATGGAACACAATAATTGACATCAGAAGCAGAGGTACTCATGATGTAAAATGACCAGGCCAATTATTTTTCTGTAATTTCTTAGAATCAATATTGCATCTCAGTCAAATGTGCAAATTCAGTGCAACAAACATTAATGCAATGTGGGCAAAAAAAGCCAACAGAAAAACTGCAGTTAATTATGTACTCTTGAGTATCACAGAGATACTAATATCCCATACAACTTTCTAACACAAAAGAGCAAAGATGTATAAAAGTAAAAAGAAAATCCTGTCCAAATATGATGGAAGCTGCCTGCAGTTCCAGCTCTGGAGACTGAGGCAGAAGGATCAGGCATTGGCCAAGCCTGAGGAATTCAGCAAACCAGCAAGACTCTGTCTCAGAAAAAAGTCTTCCTAAAAACTTTCCTTTTGTTTCATTTCAGTATTTTAGGAACAATTATGACAGAAAGGAGAATAGAGGCATAAAAGATTAATTTTGGAATGAAGTATAGATCATGAGGTTTATAATATGAAAAGAAATTGGCCTTAACATATTTGAAGATCAAGAACAACAACAAAAAAAACCTCAATGAAATAAGGCATGGGCTTGAAGGTTACATAAAAGTGTGGAAATAAATAAGTTATGAATCCAAAAACTAAAAAGATAATCTAACACTGTTTCAAAGAAATCATTTATAAAGTTTACAGATTGTTGTTAGTACTTTATTTCATACTATGTCACATAAAGGAAAATTTTGATTTCATGATGTTCCCAAGTTATATATAACACAAGTTTGAAAATAGTGCTACACAGGTATTGAAATTTTAGTTTCTTGTACAAAACTCAGAACGTTGCACTTACGTAATGTTTCTATGAAAAGAAATATATCAACTGGTAAGTTTAAGTATAGAAAAGTGCCTTATGTGTCAGTAAAGAACACTGAATTATTTTTCGAGGACCTCACTGGCTTCTTCACTAGTTAAACATGAATGAAGCAACATGAAACACCCTATGCTCAAGGGTGGAAGATTATAAACATTCTTTAATTTGCCTGTACAAGAGAAAAACATCTATCTCTCTTCCCTTCCAATCTTGGACAAATATTTATTATGGACAATGCAAGGAAGGATCACTGAATTCCCTCCATCGTAGTGAGTACGGATCACACAGTAATGCAGTCAGGATGCTGGGGCTACATTTAACGTGAAACTTAAAGGAGAACAGTCAGGGGAAAGGGCTGCATACTAATTGCTCTTGCACAGCAATGACAATGTCCATCAGGGAGAAAAGCAATCCCTTTTTGTATATTTATACATCATTTTCCTTTTTGTAAGGAAAAGGTACTACCAGATGGCACTAGCAACGTGTACTAAGCCCATCATCCACAGACTACAAATCTAGTGAAGATTTCAATCAAAACCCAAATATGACTTAATTTTGGAAGGAAAAACATTCCTTGTCTCATGGTTGGGTATGGTAATCAGGCAGCAGAATACAGTTAGAAATCAAGTTCTCTAATGTATAAATCACTTCATCACTGATTTTGGTAAGACAAAGCTCAATACTACTTTGCACGTAAAAAACAAAAATGAAACACCAGTGATGCTCCAGAATTAGAAAAGCAGCAACATTTGGTCACAGCAAGAAAATCAAGAGGGGGCCCAGCAATGCATGAAAATTTGAGAGGCCAGGTATTCCCTTTCTCTCTGTTTTGTGTAGTTTTTGGTTTTATATTGTTCTGTTTTGGGGTTGCACCCAAAGCCTTTGTACTGAGCTATATAGCTAGTACTTTTTTGTTTTTTAATATTGAGACACGGTCTTAATAAGTAGCTATGTTGTCCAGGCTTGGCTTACACACAGAATTCTTCTGTCTCAGCCACTATTACAGGTGCAGGCCACCATGCCAGGCAATTAGATCTCCTTAGTATAAAAATACAAAGATTTTTCATAAAAAACTTCTACTACTTCAAATAACCGTTGTATTTTAAAATGATTAATTTTACTCTCATTCATGACATGACTCTCTGTAATTATCTCTACAAAGCCACTTGTTTACACTGCTCACCTGTTGCTTTCTAGCACGCCATGCCCTGCAGGCTTCCACACTGCCCCACATATCACCATACATATGTGAAAAATGACACAGAAGTTATTAAAAAGGAAATGAATTCGACACTGAAGGATAAACATCACATGGGTTCTATAATATGAGAAGCTCAAAGCACAAACAGATCAAAGAGCCAAATAAGAGTATTAACAAATAGCACCATGAAGCAATTAGAAGAATAGAATAAAAGAGTGATGAAAGAAAATAAGTTATATTTTGTGGAGGGGTAACGGGAACCAGGATGGTGAAAGAGTAGGAAGAAGGAAGGGTATTAAACCTCTTCAATATATGCGCCAACTCCCCGGGCACAAGAGTGCAGCACCAGTACATACTTTTGAGGAAAAAAGACCTCTAGAGACAAAGAACTAGAGATGGTAAATGTATACTGAATGAAATCAAGAACAGAGAAGAAATAGAAGAAATAATAAACTTAAAGACACAGAAAAACTTTAGAAAATCATGTTAAGACTGAGAGAAACTGAAGAGTATGCCTACATCCGTGAACAGTCTGTTATTGTAAGATATGGTTGTTACAATGAAGATAAAAAATACAAAAAAATTTTGCTTTTGTCTTTTACAAACTGTTTCCAAACATATCATATTAAAGGAAAAATACATTAAGTATTATAGATTCTTAACTTTACTGGCACTTGCCTAGCAAGCACAAGGACCTCAGTTCAATTCCCCAAAACCACATAAACTGGACATGGTAGCAAATTCCTGAAATCCCAGCATGGAGGAGGCTGAGGCAGGAGGACTGCCAAGAATCTAAGGCCAAAATGGGCTACAGAGTGAGGTCAAGGCCATCCTGGACTACATAGAACTTGTCTTTAAAAAAAAAAAAGTACTTCCATACATCTAGCTTCCATACATAAATTACTTAAAATGGCAACTTTGCAAGTTTAATGAACAAGGAAGTTATCTCCTCCTATACTATGACTTTTGTATGGACCATTCCATGAAGATCTCTTTATGATTTAGCAAAAACTAGTCAACAAACACCAATAGTCCTTAATTTTAGTCATTCCATTCAACTAAGATAGCATAGAAGAAAGATCACTATAGTCAAGAATACAGATTTTGGAAATTTATGTAGCCCTCCGGCAAGCTGGGGCAGGAGGATCACAAGTACAAATTCAAGCTTAGGTAATGTAGTGACAGCAAAACTCTGTCTCAAAAATCAAAAACTAAAAAATGGACCAGACAGTAGATCAGTGTGAAGGGTCTGGTATTAATCCTCACTACCAGAAACATAATAAATCAAATAAACTACTGTACATGAATGGAAGGGAGTGAGGAGTCCTCGCTGCACAACCTGCCTGTCCATTCTCTCCTCCCTACGACAAAGTTTCTTTCCTATTTCCAGTTACATCAATAATTTCTTGAGTTTGTGCAAGGTGACTTTACTTGATGCAACATCCAAAGTCAACCAAAAATATGTCTGTAAGATGCAAACTTTGTATTAGAGACCCGGAGATCTAGAAAGTTGAAATATAACGTAATTCTTAAAAGTATTTATTACAGTTTTAAAGTTGGGAATTAATAGTTGTGTTTTTTGTTTTATTTTGGACTTTGTTAGCTTTGTGTTTCCTGTTTTGGCCAGTGCTAAGGATTGAACCTAGTGTACTGCACAAGGTAGGCACTCCACTGGTGAGTGACCTCACCAGTCAACAGATGATTTGCAATATGGACAAGTAAAACAAAGAAGTCTTTGGTACCAGGGATGGTATACTTGCTTTAGGTTCAAACAAATAGTTTTCATAAAAGAGATATGAACAAAAAATTAAAAAATAATAAAGTCGTTAGTTATGCTATATCTTGCAGAGAAGATAAAAACGTTCTCTCTAAACTGATACCAGAAGCTGGGCCTGGGGGCATAGGCTCACAATCCCAGCATATTGGTCACTGAGGCATAATGACTGCAATTTCAAGCATAGCCTATGCAGTTCAGCACCTTAGTGAGACTCTGTCTCAAGTAAACAATAAAAATTGGCTGTGGGATGAGCTCCAGTGTAGGCTCTGAGTTCAATTCTCAGTACTACAAAAATAAGTGAATAAATAAAACAGTGGAGTGGACTGTCTAAGACACAATGTGGTGAGGCTAGAAATGCCTCAATGGTACAGCACTTACAAAACATGTGAAAGGCCCTAGGTTTCAGCCCCTTGAGCCTCCACAACTTAATTAATAAAATAAAATCTAATTTGGTGGTGAAAAATCTGATGGCTTATAATGCTGACAGAAGTGCATTAAAAATAACCCACAGTGGGCTGGGAAAATGCTTGCTTAGCAAGCCCAGGCCCTGGGTTTGATTCCCCAGCACCACAGAAACCTGCCATGATGGCACACAGCTAATCCCAGCATTCAGGAGGCTGAGAAAGGACAACTAGAGTAAAAAACACAAAACAAAACAGTCAACTATGTTTAACTCAGCAATTTGATATTTTTCCCTTTTGAGAGTTACTCAAAAATGATCTCATAATATATCATATTTACGTCAAGGATTCCGCACTTCACATGTAAGTTAAATATATGCTTTAAAAACACAGAAACGAAGGATTTCTATATACTCTGTTTCCTCAACTCTCTGAGAAACATTTACCTTCTGCTCCCAGTAATGACTCTGGCAAGAAATCTCACGGATCTCCAAGGACAGTATATACACCATCACATACTTATTAAATGCCTCCCAAATCGGAGAATGAGCTTATGAGAGAGCAGTGTACTACTCACCTATGTATTTCACATGCATGACACACAGTAGATGCTTTATGAGCACATAACAAAGCAGCACTGAGTTAAGCACCAAGAGAAAGTGCCAAATGTTTATTACAGTTGTTGCGATGATTTCATAACTGGAAAGACTATAACACTTTTTAGATTCCAGAATAATAAGTAACACATAACAAAAATGAAATAATAGTGCTAAAACTATTTTAATTCAATTTTATAATATGCTAGGCAAGATAATAAGATGAATACAACACAGCTCCATTAAAACATGTCAAAGCTGATTTCTGCAAAGTTTCTTAAAATCATCCAGTGCTCCCAGCCTTCAGGTTAAATTAGGATTCTGTCCATTCTACAAAAGTGAATTATGATTGTAAAAAATTTTCAATTTTGTGAACAGAACTGGATAGTAAATGCTAAGTTGCCTTTCATGTTTTCTATTTCAACAAGAAGGCGATAGAATTAGTTTGATGGATATTGTTCAAATGTCAGGGTTTAAAAAGAAAAATAAACTAAGCTCAGTGGTAGAACATCTGCCTATGGGACTCAAGGTCTAGGGTTAGAAGCCTAGTGCAGAAAGGAAAAAAAAAACCTAATGGAGTTGCAATCATTACAGCATTATTGCAAGAAATTCTACATAAAGAAAAATCTGCTGACATAGTTTTCAAAGGGAAAACAATTGAAATTTCTTTCCTCCTTAAATACAGATTCAAAGCTATACAAAAGACGGTCCAGGGACACAGCTCCATGGTTAAAGCACTCGATAACTTTGTGCAAGGCCTTGGGTGGATTCCCCAGCACCACATAAGGATTAGCTGTGTGTATGGCAGATCATGCCAGCCCAATCTCAAGGAGGCTGAATCAGGAGTTCAAGGTCAGGGTGGGTTATATATTGAGCTCAGAAGCAGCCTGGACTAGGCCAGAACGAAATCTTGCCTCAGGGAATGAAAAAATACCTTCATGAAACAGTTTGTTATATCCCAAAAGTCTTGAGTTCTAGGATTTTTGCATTTTTCTTTTCAGCGTATCAGACATTCCTGCTCACCTTAATTATTTATTGTCATTACAGACATATACCATGTATGCTAAGGTATATAAATTCTCATTTCATTACATACCTAACTCAATTCAGTCTCACTGTTTAAAGACTATGGCCTATGGACATAATGTAAAAGTAACATGGTAATATGCTTTAAAATTCAGCTACTCCTGACAAAGTCTGAAAAACAAAAAACATAGGGGAGAGAAGACAATCAGAGGTACTTACCACCAGCCAGCAGGAACTGATAATACTGTACAGCATCTGCAGCAAGGAGCAGTGGGTGGTTTGCATTGAATGGGGGCTGCAACTCATTCCACTGAGGCGTTCTGTGAAAACAGCACAAGAACTCATTAGATGTGGTGTGAATCACTAGGACTATCATCACCTACAGACATCACAGAAAGAGTGTTCTATGATCATTATAAGGTTTATAATCATTAGAGAGAATATGTAGAAACTTGAAACATGACTCACGCTACCTTAAAAAAAAAGTGGCAATGTGTCACGCAAGGAACTTGGAACAAATATCAACAGTAACAATTTCCTAATGGATAGAGACGTTATGAAGATGTAACAGAAAGTGTAGAATTCAAGTGTTGAACTAAGTATCTCTATGTAATTATTAAGCCATATTTAGAACTCTCTTTCCTAAGAATATGGTTGCACAAGGCAGGTAAAAATGGTAACAAAAAAAGTCATAGATGTGTAGGCGGATGATATTATAGATTTAATGAGTATGTGAGTTCCAAAATAGCCACCATTCCAACAGTCATACCACAGTAACTTTAATTAGTTCTTCCCAATCCAAAACAAGCTTTAAAAATCAGGTACTGATGAGATTAGTCCAGCAGGGTAAAACAGTAGTAAGCAATACTGTAGCATCAAAAAATCAATAGGAGAATATATTAAAATGTCAAAAACAGAAAGGATCATTTTCATATCCATTTTGTCTGTTTCTCTCCATAAATGTCAGAGGCAATTTTTTTTTTTGTCTCCGGTATAATACAGCATATTGAGCAGGTTATATCTGTTAAGTTTCACTTGTCCCTGTTTGTGATTTTTCTTTTTTTTTGAAGACAGTATCTTCTCTACAGCCCAGGCTGGTCCTGAGCTCTCTATGGAACTGAGGCTGGCCTCCAACTCAGGACAGTTATCCTGCCTCAGCCTCTCCAGCATCAGGATTACAGGCATATGACACCACACTCAGCTTATGTGGTTCTGGGGATTCGAACCTAAGATCTCAAACTCTAACCACTGAACTACCCCCTGTAGCCCATCTTTGTGATTCTAATCATTTTACACTTTTAACATGGCCTTTGAATTGTAACGAATGTTACTACTACGTTTAACCTTTATATTCAGGTGAATCCACAAAACTGTATCAGTTTCTATTTCCCTTAATGTCTCAATGCTGCTCACTACAATGAGTAAGCATGACTACAAACAGGAAATACAACATAAACACACAAAGAAAAAGGGTTTAAATGGAAGTATAACTACAGCAATTGAAAGCATATCAGGCAGGCAGGAGGCATATTTCTAATAATTGAGATGCTTCCCTAGTATGCACAAGGCTCTGACTCTCTGGCTTCAATTCCACAGCATCTCTCTCTCTCTCTCTCTCTCTCTCTCTCTCTCTCTCTCTCTCTCTCTCTCACACACACACACCCACACACACACACACACACACACAAAATTTGCTGGACATGGTGGTACACATCTATAATCCTCGTACTCTAGAGGCTGATGCAGGAGAATTGCCCAAGTTCGAGGCCAGCCTAGGCTGCACAGTGAGTTCAGGATTAGCCAACGCTACACAGCAAGACCCTGTCTTCAGAAATAAAAATAAACATGCAAAATTTTGTACATGAATGCCCACAGCACCATTACTGATGACAACTAAAGTGTGAAAATGTCTACTAGCTAACAAGTAGGCAAACAAAGTATAGTACATTCATATAATGCAGAGTAACTTGGTTATAAAAAGTGAGGAAGCTCTCATACATGGCCACAACATAGATGGGCCTTGAAAACATGCTAACTGAAAGACACCAGTACACAAAACATACAATATTATGTCACTCTATTTCTATGTAACAATCAGAGCAGTAAACCCGAAGAGAAAAGAATAGAAATTCTTTCTTTAGTGATGAAAACTAATGGTAGTAAATGGATATATTAGTTGTGAAAGTTAACTTTTTCATTTTTATTGTAACTAAATCATATGCCAAACAAAAAATTAATGAACTATATACAGTTTTGGTAGATGAAAGAACTTAGAAAAAGATGATTCCATTTCTGTAACATTCTGCAACCAAGAGGGGCAAAAGGAGATTATCAAGAGTACAAACATATATTTTTTGAGAGTAAAGAATATTTCTATCACGTTGGCTGTGATGACTTCATGCTTGTAAGCATTTATCAAAACTTACCAAATGAGACATTTTTAACCTTTCCTAACTCAGTAAAGTAGCTTAAAAATGAAAAGAAAGAAAAAAGAAAATGAAGGAAAGAAAAAAAGGAAGGAAGGAAGGAAGGAAGGAAGGAAGGAAGGAAGGAAGGAAGGAAAATAGAGGCAGGCACTACCTAACCAGAGTCCAGCTGGCTCGAGGAGAAGTCATCATTTCCAGCGGTGTGTCATCACTAATCTTGGGGGCGGTGCTGAGGGGCCGGGGCTCCATCATGTGTTCCACTAACGTCCCATAGCAACTGATAATGTACAATGATTCAACTACAACTTGTTTGGATTGATCTACAACAGAGAAATATGGTCTGAATATGTGAAGATGGCATTTAAAAAAAAAGCACAGCAAGTTATTTTTCCACTTTTCCAAGTTATTGACCCTGTCACAGTGACACTGAGGCTGCTGAGAGAAAATGAAAACACAGGATTTTTGTCATACGGCAATTGCTCCTTGTCTAAAAGTTACCAGTTATAAAATAGAAGCCAATGAATGTGAAAATCTCTACACTATCACAATACTTTCAAACATTAAGCAATAAGGCCCTTCTTGTCTTCTAAGCCAGGAGTTTTCCTCTTTTTGTTTTCTCCTATTTTTCCTCTTTTCGCATCCTTGGGTCCTCTCTTGACTTCTTGGCCAAGGGCCTTTCTTTTCTATTTCACTATATTTAATAAACTATTGTTTTCCTTTAAAATATTAAGCAATTTACTTTGTAAATGATACAGCGATCATATATAATGATCATATAAAATTCTCATATAGCTGACAATCTCCTACAATGTATCTTTGTCCACCATATAATTTTTCCTGATGATGGAAAGTGAGTAGTGTCAGAGAACGACTAAAAGAAACAATCTATGCACTAAGATTTAATTATACTGCACATTAAAACTGAACTGCATGAGCCACTACTTACACAGCACAACAGTCTAACACCTCACCTACTTTTACTCAAAAAGCTTAACTTTAAAATCTCAATGTCTGGATCAAAACAAAAACACATGATATATATCACTGTAGATTCATCAACTGAAACAGAGCTGCCATTCTGATAGGGTGGTTGATACTAAGAGAAGCGATATGACAAGAAATATGTAAGAACTGTCCGTACATTCTTCTCAATTTTGCTGTAAACCTCGAACTAGAAAAAAATAAAATCTATTAAAAACATGTATGCACACACATCTTTTCCACTCAAACATATATTTTATTTTTCTCAATTGGATCATTGGTTCCCATGGTAAATAAAGTTCAGTCATACTTTGAGAAACCAGGTGGTAAATGTGGATCTAATCAAATGACTTTATAAGAAATGCACATGTACTCACTGGCAAAACAGGTTTAGTGCTCAGTCTCAGGTTTTACAGTAAACCAAGGGGCATTTAAAAATTCACTAACAAATGCTGGGTGGGTCATCTTATCTCTGTGTCAGAAGAATCAATTACAGCTGATTTGGGAAAATGGCTAATGACCAGCCAGAGGGACATAAAGGAACAGCAAGTTTAAAAGGGTAATTAGGACAGAAGAGAGAAGCATTTGAAATGGAGCTCCACAGAAGGTTTTTAGTAGTAACAAAAAGTCCTTTCGATAGCATCATTACACTAAAGGAGGCAACAAAAAAAGGAAGACGGGATAAGAAAATGGAAGGCCTGCATACTTTACAGTACCTTATCCCACTGAGGTAATGAAGCTACTGTCCCTGGGATCCTATTACTGAGGACAGGGTCACTGACAAGAGATAACAGGAGAAAGGCTGGTGTCTGACTGAGAACCCAACGTAAGGGAGAGCCCTTTCACCAAAAACAACAGTCCATGGAACTCACCAAAAGTGTTCCATGGGCAACCCAGTTTGTAACCTAATTTAATAATACTAAAATAGCAAGGGAAAAATCATAACTTGATAGTAAAAATTAAATACTTTATCACAGACCATAAGGAATCACATACAAAAATATCTGTACAACCATTTTTAAGTAATGATCTTGAGATCAATCAGGAACAAAAAACATAATTAACCTTAGAATTCAAAGGAGCAATGGGAATCGTAAAATTTACCCTTATTTCTCAGCAATAGGCTTTCATGTTTAAAAAAAAACATGGCAGTGTTGTTTTGTTTTGAAGTCAAGATTTAGCATTGGAAAACATGTTTTAAAACTAACTCTGTCATCTATTATATGCTGTTTAGCTATCTAAACTTGCAGATCTCAAGTTTCCCATCTATAAAACAGAGGCAATAAGGTTTTCCTCTTTATACCTCAAAGATAATGTTGAAAAATCAGCTTATCAGATATAAAAGCTATAGAATAACAGGGAATTGAAATGACTGGCACTCTGTCCTCAACAAAACAGGTCACAACAAAATCCCTCAAAGGGAAACTCACTTGATATTTAAGTGAGAGGATTTTATCCTGACAAGGTTTGCAAAGTGAAGGAAGAAATATGCTAACTGAAAGAAGAACTAATTTTCCCACTAATAAAAACAAGAAAGACTCAAAGTTATAACATTAGTCTAAGAAAACTACCTAAAGCTCTCCTTAAGAAGCAAAAATACCAAATGCCATGTTTTAGCTTCAGTAAAGATACTCACCTTTTTCTCTTTTCAGACCTGCGTTATTTGCAAACCACGACCTGGAAGTCCCAAAGACAGCAGCCACACAAAATTCTCCGCCCACGGATTTGCTGGGTGAAATTTGTGGAGGTGGTTTAACTTTGCTTAAAAAATAAAATGACAGTTAAAACATTAGCATGAAAAGAAACTGTGCTTGAGGGAATGATTTTCCTTTCAATTACAACCCTAAGTATTCAAATGCTACAAGAAATACATGCACTTTTTGCAAATAATAACTGTTGGTGTGGGATGGAACAATTTTCACATTACTCCAAAGTTCCAACACCTTGACAAAAGAGCAATTTAGTATCAGACCAAGAAAAACAAAATTCCTAGCCAGATTCAGCATTTACCTGTAGCCGAAGCTAAACTGAGGCAAAACAAAGAACATAATCCTGGAGCACTTGAGTCCAGGAGTTCAAGGCCATTTTGGGTAAAGACAGCAATATCCTATCTCAAATAAAAATCCCAAGTTACTTTTCTTTTTTTCATGTGAATAATTTCCTGGACATTTTAAAATACAATGAAGTACCACAATGCCTGACTCTCAGTAACAAAATGGATATCATTTTATATTGATGTGTAAGTCACAAGATTAACAATATAGGTGGGTGGAGAAGCGTGCATGAAAATGAGATGAGACAGACAAAGCTAACTGCTCTGAGTCACTGTGTTAGGCAAAGATATCTAATGATCTACCAACTTTATTTTCACTCATCTTCTTGTTTTCCTCCTGAATTTAAGAAAAGAACCTGTCTATTTTGGTTTGAGGGGAAAGGCCAAGGTAGGTATTATATGACTAGTAGCTATAAAACACAAATCTTTTGTCTTTCCTGTGGCTGAGGACACATTTTATCTGTCAATACGTCAAATAATTTTCATCAAAAAAGACTTATTATCTTTTTATTTTCCAAAAATAAGTTTTCATAACTTCAAAAACAAATGTTTCTTCTCCGTTTAAGTTCAACATTCATGTTCTCTTTTGGTATATCAAGGTCTTCCCCAACATTCATTAACAATTTTATCAACCACCTTAAATAATGTTCTGAATTAATAGGCCAGAAAATTGGCCTATTGCACACTAGTAAGAATCACATTTTGATGGAATGCAGTGAATGCTAGGTCCGCACTGCTCCAGCTTTGTGAGAGAGCCTCCAATGTAAAACATCATTTCTACTTTTCTAGTGTGTGTGTGTGTGTGTGTGTGTGTGTGTGCGCGCGCGCACGCGTGCGCGCGTTTATTACAGTGCCTCACACATGCACGTCAAGCACTTTTCCAATGAGCGACATTCAACAACAATTTTTATTCTAAGCCCAGACTGGGCTTCAAACTATTATCCATCTACATCAAACTCCCAAAAAGGTGGAGGTTGAAGCATTGACCATAATTACTTCCCATTTCTTTTGCTCATTTTACTTTCTCACTTAACAGAATATGATGGAATGGGAAGTGATGGGTTTCTAGATTCGGGATATATAATTTGCATCTCAATGCTGCCATTTATTAATGTGTCTAACATATGTCTAACTTATTTAATCTCTAAGATCTTAGACTACAATATATAAAATATAAATGGCAGCCTCTATCTTACAGTGTTATACTAAAGATTATACTATATCTGTCCACAAAGTTTTGTCCTCAAGTGAGTAATGCCACTTGGAAACATCTGAGATTTGGAGACGAATAATAAATACTGATTAAACCCCTTTCTAGATTTATTTAATGAAACAATTGAGGGCTGAAGTTCATCAACCCTGTAGGAGATTCTGATATATGTCCACATAAGGCATCTACTGTACTATATAATGCAAGTAATGTTTCCACTGAAGAGATTTCCCACATCACTGTTCCGTGTAGCCCATGGCCCTCTCCTAAATCTAGATGCCTAAATCCTATGCCAATTCAAAAGAGTCTTTCATATACCTTATTTCCTGAAGCTACTGTTCTGACATCTTCCCACAGAAACAAAAAAAAAGAGAGAAAGAAAGGACAAGAAAAGAAGACCATATCCAATGCTACATAGTTGGTCACACTGGTCCCCTCCTTTCCACCAAGTCCACAGTAATACACACCGCTACATATGAGAATGTGTCTTCTTTTCATCATTAACATTTACTAAACATATCACATCGTTTACCAAACAAATCACACCGAGGCCTACACATCAACACCAGTCACAGTAGGGCTTCCATGAAAGTGAAATACTGAAATACAGACACAGACAAGACAGACAGACAGACAGACAGACAGACAGACAGACACACACACACACACACACACACACACACACACACACACACATTGAGCCTATAATCCTAACACTCTGAAAGGCTGAGGTAGGATGACTATAGTTCAAGCCCAGCCTAGGCAACTTAACAAGACCCTGTCTCTAAAATAAAACTAAAATATGGTCTGGTGATAAGCTCAGTATGAAGACCTTTTGCTCGATCCTTCATAAGTTTCCAGGCTGAGCCTGGTGGCTTAGGCCAGTAATCTCAGCCCGCTGGGAGGCTGAGACAGGAAAATCACAAGTTTGAGCCCAGTCGGAGCACGTTAGCTATTTAGTGAGACTCAAAACTACACACACACACACACACACACACACACACACACACACACAGAAAAACAACAAAAATTCTGTAATATGGTTCTCCACTGGCCCTCCTCTCCTCCTTCTGCCACAACAGCAGTAACACACCTCCAAAAGAATCAAAAGAATGCCTCTACTCTGCACAAGCATGCACTGCCCTTTGGTATCTAAGTCACCTATTATTGGAACCGGGGAATGAACCCAGTGCCTTGTGTGTGCCAGGTAAGCCCTGTACCACTGAGCTATATCCTAGGCCTTAAGTCACCTATTTATAATCACACATAATTCAGTTCTAATATACAGAAGTGAAAACTACTAATACAGTATGATTTTATGATAAAAGGATGCTTCTTTCTAAAAGTATGCTTAGTTTATGAGAACTCCCATTGACACTTTTATGTTATACCTTTCTGCATTCTTGCAATCTTTTTTGTAGACATTCAGGTGTAACAGGACAGGAATCAAGAGATTATTCACCCCAAAATAACTTGCTATCTTCTAAATGACATATACTATATTATATCTGGGGTGGAGCACATTGTGTTAACATTTTCAGATTGGTTTATTTTCATCATCAATCTACATCTGGAATGATTGTGGTATTTAACCAGAACTGAAATAAAAGTAAAAATAAGTGTGTGCATATTCATATAAGATTTAGGGGAAAAATGCTATTAGTAAAATATTCCTATGCAGTATAATAAATATGTCTTCTATGTTTTAAAAAGACTGGATCTAGGAATGTTGGTTGAGGAAGAATACTATTCAAGAGCTTTTTCACAGAATATTTCTATCACAAAATAACCTCTTGTTGACAAGAATGATACATATCTGAATGGAACAGAAAAGTGCTAGCCTCATAAACCATACAAATTAACAAACTGGCGACCCAATTCTTAAAGAAAGCATGTTAATACTGAATTTTCAACTAGAGAAAATACTTAAATTTAAAAATAACTCCACTGGTTGTTTTTAACGCCTTCTCTTTATTTCGTTAACATTTATTCATTTATTAAACTGAAAAAAGAACTTCTAAAAACAATTATTTCTACTTGGGCAAAACATAAGAGAAAAGTAGAATGAAGACCACATTTAATATGTCTGAAAGAACACTATACATGTCAGGAAAAACATATCATACAGAGAAATAAAGCATTATACAGAGTAAGACTGATACGTGTGAACACAAAAATGAAAACAAGAAGAATAGGGTGCTACCAATAAATTAAAAATCGGCAGTTGAACTCTGTCATTTTTAACGAGAAATTAACAATGAAACCATGAGTTAACATTGGGAGGGTTTCAAATGCACTCCACAGGCTACTGAGGACCCCGCCGTCCTCCCACTGACTTTTATTTCATCATGTTATCCTGTCAGATCAACATCTAAAATTTCTTATGTTTTTTTCTTCCACATTCAGCAACAAACAGGAGATGAAGAAAAACTGTAGTGACGTGTGCTTAAAACACACAGGACAATCATCTCCATTTAAATAATTTCATACAGTACTACAAGCCACTGTGTCCGTGGTGTATGTGCGAATGGGACGACAAGCAGGAAGGCAGCCTGTGCCTGGGTTGGGAACCAAGCATGGAAGAACTACATGAGAGAGAAGCATCATTTCTCCCCTCAAAAACACTTGAGGGAGAATATAACACACGTTATTCCTGAATTAAAGGATGTATGATGGCTTTTAACAATGATTTTCTTCATATTCTACCTAAATAAACTTTTAAAGGAATTTAGAAGTTTCCTCTCAATCTCAAATTTGTTTCTAAAATAAGATCTACTAAAGGGAAAGAGAAGTATTTTAATGTAAATAAAAAATGAGTAACCTACCTCAAGTTATTCAATTGTCACATTATTTGTGAATAACAGTTTTACATAAAGTTGAATAGAGATGGTCCTCATAAAAAACTAGTATCACAAAAAATAGGCTATAAAATTTTAAAATATTCTCCAGAAGCTTAATTTACATGAACTATTTAAAGTATAACCATACTCTTTAGAGAAAGAAAGTTAAAACTTTCAACATGATTTAATATTAAACTTTTCTTTGAAATTAATCTTTCCTAATAGACAATGTGTGAAAGAAAAAAAATCTTCACATGTACTACCTACTCCCATCAGTGAGATGTATGTGTGTATTCAAAAAAGCAATTCAAAATTAACAGTAACTTTAACATAATATGTATACATTAAGACAGTACTAGTTAATTATTGATACTGACATAAATACTCAGTTTTAAAAACTCATACTGAACTTCTATTAAATTCTTCTGCTTAAGTAAGTACGCTCATAGGAATTTTTTCACAATTCATATAACTCTTTACAACCAAAGGATAACCTAGAAGACACGAAATATTAGGAAAGTTCACAATGACTACTGTGTTCAGAATGGCCTGCACAATTTACTTTATAAGTTATTAGATATCAAAAAATTTAAAAACTGACTCATCTGAACCTGTATAAATTTAAAGAATTAAACCCCAGCAGTTATAAACCACAGTAGAAACTGTGATACACCAACAGCAAAAACTTATGAGTCTAAATGTTCCAACTTTAAACCAGTAAAAGACAAAAGAAATTTACATCATAAGAAAAAATATAAAAACATTTCCATTCTGATTTACGTTTAATCCTACAACTGAAGTAATATAAATACATCCTTAGCCTAATGGTTTATTTCAGAACTGTAAGTAAAAGCAATCTCAAGTTGAACATAAAGTTTGACTAAAAATTAACAAAAAATACTAAGACAAAGGACCTCTTACAAACTACAGGGAAGAAGTTGTCAAATTTATATTCATTTTTCTGCCTTAATTTGAGGTTTCATTAAGATCTTAATGGAAAAAACATGTACCCCTGGAAATGTAACGAATTTTAAAGGAGGACCTTTTAGTCTAGTATAAGTGACTAAAAACGAGTTTCTTGTGAGCTAACGATGGCATCAAACAAACCACAAAGCAGTCTTCTAAAAGACAGGCAATGATTTAAAAGTCTACCATATTTCATATATCCCTTTCTTTAATCTGGCTCTTTTAATCTTATTTCAACCTCAAATCATTTCTGGTTGACAAGTGCTTTTGCTTAAAGTGAGGAGCACATAAGCTGTTGGGGGAATGGACTTTTCTATTTAACATATAACATTTGTTACTAACTACATCTTTAGTTCTATGTGAAAACTTCAATCTTTATTAACATGTTAAAACTCTGCTCTTTGTACTTAGAATGAAAAATCTATCCAAAAAACGGAATTTAATTCTAAGTTAAGTAAGTATAAAAGAAACTCTGTCATTCTGAATATGGCATTCAAAATCCACTGCTTACCATAAGGTCACAAATAAGAAAATTTTATCTCATTTGTTTTAAGAAGACATGGGGTAAACAAAAAGAATAAAGATTGACTTTCACAGGATTCATAATAATTGAAGTAGTAAATGTACTGCACACTCTGTTCTAATTATGATGCTCCATTTCAAAGAGAAGTATTTTATGTGGATACATCTCACCTATTCTTACATGATAATGAAATTTTCAAATGCTCCACTGGCATATGAACACTGAAAATAGTAAATATAAAATTAAAAAACACTTTTTAGAACTATGTAAGCTTCTTTTTGAACACAAAAGACAGGAAAATGCTGCTTCTACTACAATAACACACACATAAAAAGATTTCCCAATAGTAGCTATGAAAAATACACAAATATACAGAACTCTTTTAAGTATTCTAATTCAGTAAAATGGACATGTCTTACACTTCTCAGTCTTTTTTGGCTTATATGCTCTTTAGAAAGTACAACACACAAAATATTAGAGAAGCATATATTTCCAAATAGGTTGTTTACTCCTTAAACTTATTGTAGACACTACTAATATATAATCTAATAAGCTAATATATAATCTAATAAGCTAATATATAATCTATATAAGCTAATATATAATCAGTAGTCGTTATGTGCCAGTCACAGTTTCTGTATTGTGTGTGTGTGTGTGTGTGTGTGTGTGTGTGTGTGTGTGTGTGTGTGTAATTATTTAATCCTCACAGTGAACAAGGTAGATAGCACTGCTAAACGGATTTAGAAAAAACAAAAAATTAAAATAATTTTAAGAATTGCCCAAGATCATCTAACATTATAAAATAAATTAACTCTTTTAGCATTATGCCTGACATACAAAGAATACTTATTACGATAATACTAAAAGCTCTAACTTCGGATGAATGCCTTGTCTTAACCACCAGTATTATGACAGAATTCTCCTTCTATTTACTATTTTTGAAAATACAAATCTTTTTTTAAATTTTCAAAGAATGAAGTAAAACCAAGAAAAATGCTTTATAAAGCATAAATATGAACATTCATTCCTGTCTTATACAAAACTGTGCAATTATTTGGTGCATCCATCTGTGGTAAGCCATGCAACTGAAAACAAAACTACACAACAGAGTTACTTTTTTAGAGTACAGCAAATGAATTAGGCATGCGGGACTGAACTGGAACTCACCATGGAGCTTTTATGGAAAAACACCCCGCTCCAAAGAGATAAGGCCTTCATGGAAAAGGGGGAAAATGCACAAAAAATTAGAGGAAAGCTCATTCACATAAACAAATACATGTATATCCTACTTTCATAGAGTATGTTTGAAAACCAAAACTACCGATCACTTGAAATTCTGTTATATCCTGTCTGACATAACAAAGAAACAGAATGAAATGTAGTATATGGTCCTCAATTTTTACAGCATCAGAGATTTTAATTTTTTCTATTTCTCCCCCTTTTCTGGAACACCGCTGCAGTGTTTCTAAATTTAAAAGAAAATTGACTGCTGAGCATCTTAAAAACAAAGCAAAAATTAAATGGAAAAAAATGGAGAGGAGCAACCAACATTTGCTTGTGTGACATAAAATATTTAAAATTAGCTAAAAGTGACTAGATAAAATTTTGATTAAGGCATTCTTCAATGGTTGTAGTTTCAAAGGCTAACAATGTAATGAGCACAAGTTTTTTGAAGAAGTTTGTTTTCTGTAAGCTTTTGGCCGAAGGAGCAAACATGCAGTATAAGATTCTTCTCAGTCTTTTGTCATATGCAAGGAAATAAGGCTGTCTCTTACTAGTGGTACAAGAAGAACTCATTAAGTTTCCCTTACCTGGCCTACATTGACTGCGATCATACTGTAGTTAAGGAAACTATGATCACATGAATTAAACACAATCGAAGATATAAAGTTAGACCAATGGTACACACAGTTGTACGTAAAATTCTATCCCGGTATTAGAGAATTGGTATGCATACATGCACACAAATAAGACTTCGTGATTTAATTATATGCAAAACAAAAATTTACTATGGCATCTGACATTTGGAAGATCACAAACAGGAGGAAAGCACATGGTAAAATGGGTATTTCTATCTTCAAACTTGGTACATAGAATACTAAAAAGAAAGATCCTGCTAATATTCAGCATTAACATCACCTGAAACTGAGCACGGTTGACTACAAACTAAAATTTGAGAAAAATGTTTATGGACAACAGAGAATGCAATTCTGAGGCTGAAATCAAAGAATATACAAACATGGTAAACAAACATAAAAGACAACTAGAAGACACCAAGCTCAAAAGAAAAATGGCACACAGCAAAACACTTCCACAGCACTATCAATGCAGCGCAGGGGGCTCTCACAGGTGGTAGAAGACACACACAGGGGATTGCAGGTACGCCTTGGTGGCAAAGCACTTGCCTGGCGTGCAGCAGGCTCTGGGTAGGATCACCAGAACTGTGTAGATGTGCATACATACAAAATTAAACAAGGACCCAGCCAGGGATATGACATTATCATTCATATATGAAATAGTGGATTTAAATCTTTTTGACTGTCACCTGTAGAATAACATTTTAAGGTGGAAGCTGGTATGTACATGAATTCATGCAACAACATCGAGACAATAATATTTTATATTTGTAATAAACTTTAACATATTCAATTTTAATGTTTTCTAAATATTAACGTTGGATTTTTATTGCAAAGCAGATATCCAAACATAGTAGGTCTGACTAGGGTCTGAGATCTTTATTTCCAAAAAGATATAATGTCATTTCTATTAATCTAGAGAACAAGAGGAAAACTGTGTTTTCTTCTGTTCTATTTCTTTACATAAAACGTCAACATCTCTAGCTGATTTTTCGACTCACTACACTGGGAGCAAAATCTTGTTAGCTCACTCTGCACTTCGGAAAACATATATTTAATTGACAGAGACCCCCAAAAGTGTCCAACTTTTCACTCGCACAGTTATCCAATGGAAAAATGATCACATATTGAAAAGTTCGACCATTTCAACATGTCCCAAAAAATCTTCCATCATGAGGAGGTCTTTGTTGGCACAATGCCCTCAGTTTAATTCTGTATTATTAGGCAGAATACCTGAAACAACCAAACAGTCCAAATGGTTCTTGCAGAAATGCTTGCAATCTGTAACAACAGGGCCTAAGCTGCTCTTTTGGAGATTTCAAAACCATCTTCAACTCTATCTATCAACATACCACCCATTATACCCAAGATTAGGTTTTAAGCCAGGTGCAGTGGTGCATGCCTATAAGCAGAGCACTGTGGAAGCTTAGGAAGAAGGACAGGCAGATTTCACTTTTACATAATCATTTATCATTTAACAAGTTTCTCCACAGACAGCAAAAAAAAAAAAAAAAAAACAAGAAAACTGAAACAAAATCTTGAAGTCACTACCTTGCAAAAGATAACCTAAGGTTCTCCACTTATAGGTCTCGTGAATACTTTCTACTTCTTCCTGTTACATAAGATGAAACAATTCATCCCAAAAAATCCCACAAAAGGAAAGAATCCGCTAGGTTTTCCTTCCCAGGCAACAAACACATGTTATCAACAAGTAGATTTTTCTAGCCATTTTCTCTCTCAACAATGCGAAAAGAAACTGTAAATTTCTGGAGAGTGGAGTACAGAGGCCTGCAGTAAATAACAGCACTGTCAAGTTTAAAGACAGTGTGGATCACTGCTCACAACATAACCCATTTGTATAGTTAAAAGTTTCCCTGCTTCAAAGACGTATCCATTGGATAACATAGCTCAAGAGAAAGGAAGAAGGCTGGGTGGCAGGGTAAGAACCTGGTTTAGTGTGTGGACTGGGCAAGTGTCCAACCTATGTTCACCCACATCTTGCCTAGTTGTACAAACTGGACTTCTGCCACATACAAGTGAAAGAAGATCTACCAACTCCAAAGAATTATATTGACTGACGTAATTACTGATTTTCTAAGGGTAATGTCAGCTGTTCTTTGAAATGAGCTTACTTAATCTTTCTTCAGTAGCAAAAGAATGAAAATATGAAATCACAAAGTACTCGGCTATGATCCAGCTGTCTTCACCTCTGCCTTTCCTCGGCCACTCTAAAAGGCCACATCTTACAATTCTGTACTGAGGTGGAACTGCTGTAGGAAGAAGAGAAAAAAGACAGCATCTGAGGAAGGTATGATGAGTAAGAGATTGTATTAGCATTTGGATTTCAAATTATGACATTTGCATCTGAATATTTTAAAGTGTTTTTCAAACAAATAAATTTTAGCAGGCTTAATCCTGCCATATAAAATCACTTCACTATGTGATAATTAGGTTCATTTAGAACTAAATTCTAATTGAAAAATGCAAGGAAAAAGTAAGTACACATTACATTTTTTTTAAATTACCATTTATTAGAGATTATTTATATATCATTTGTGAATGAATTCATCAATAGCTCTCAAGGGGATTCTCATGAAATCTCCCAGGTGATAGAAAAGAATTATATTTCATAAGGTACTAAGTCATTAAAATTCTCATTTTCTTGAATGCCATGTAACATTACAAGTATTTTGGTTCTACTCACAGAAATCAAGCAACTTAAAGTGTTTGTTTGAACTTTAGGAAAAAGTAAAACCAGAATTTACTCGCACATACTTAACCTCCTTCCAGTCTCTGCCTCTGATGATACAAAAGGGCTTCTAATAATCCGATTCATAATTAAATTAATTTCATAAACATATTTTATTAGGCCTATTTTCAAGTGATGATGTTCTTCGAGCAGATACTATTATAAAGGGATATCAAAATGAGCTCACATAAACAATGAATGTACCAAATAGATAAAAACTTCAAACATGCAGTGAAGCCATGTTTCTGTAACAATGCATTCTAGGAACTCAAATGCCTTCTCCATCTGTGTGGCTTCTATTGAGCAGCAACTGAAGTGAACTCGCATTTCCCACTTGCATAGGATCAAATTATTTCTAGATCTTTTTTCAAGTTTCCGGTTTTACTTTGTTGCGTTTCAATTTTACCCTATGAGAAGAAATCTATGGCACTGTTGGTTCTAAATGTAGTGAAGTGCAGGGCAAAATAAAGCTGAAAGGGACAAATGTCTAATTTGAGACATTATCTGATATGCCAATTTAAATTACAAACTCAAGAAGTAAAATATTTTCATTAGCGAAACACAGACAATGTTCAAATTCTACCATATGCAACAGAAAAGAGAACAGCACAGCATAAGACATGCCAAACTTCTGTAAAATGTTATGCCTGTGGAATTTTAATGCAGCATATTTAACAGACTTCACCCCTCACCCCAAAAAACGCTCAGATTTACAAAGAAACATAGTAAACTTTGGTATGGGTTAAATATTCTACTTAGCACAAAAGTTGGAAACTCAAACTATCATAAATATATGCCAAACATACATGTAAGCATGCATGTCCTAATGAATATACATTGACAACTACTTTAGATCTAGAACCAAAATTCAGACTTTAGCCATCAAGAACTAAGAGGTTCACAAGAAAGAGGTGAGAGGAGGGAGATTTATGATCTGCTATTCTATCCAGTGGTTCCTTCTCTCCCCTTTATTTCTGAGAACTTTCCTATAATGTTTGGGGCACAGGTAAGTCAGGAAGAAATTTACTGGATTAAAATAAAGAATGGCCAACCCAGGTGGCACACACCTATAATGCTAGCATTTAGCATTCTAGACAGCTGAGACAGGAGGATTCCAAGTTGAGCCAACTTTGAGCAACTTAATGATTTAGCAAGACCCCATTTCAAACAAGGTTGGGGATGTAGCTCAAATAAATGGCTCTGAGTTCAATTCCTAGTAACAGGAAAGAAAGAAAGAAAGAAAGAAAGAAAGAAAGAAAGAAAGAAAGAAAGAAAGAAAGAAAGAAAGAAAAAGAAAGAAAGAAAGAAAGAAAGGAAGAAAGGAAGGAAGGAAGGAAGAGAACGGAAGGAAGGACTTCCTTGAAGGCTTCCATATACCAACATCTTTTTACTTTCTGACAATAAATAAGTTATTTTTAAAATCAACTACAGACAACTTCAATAAAGGCTACTGTTTCTTCTTTAAAGGCAAAATAAATACCTTCATTTTCTAAATGGGACCTATGTTCAGCATAGTGGACTGCTATTCAATATTGAGTATGATTTAAAAATGAAGCAACCTGATCAAAGAACTGGTGGGAACTCATACAGGGCAAGTATACATATTTTTTGTAAGTAGGATATCCTCCTCAAAGGTATCAGAAATCCTCACATTCTTAACTCACTGTTTTTTCTGCTATGTTGCTGTTGTACTCCTGATATCAAAGCCCAATAGTCTTACCAATTACCCATCTTTACTCTCAAAATAATGAATAAAAACAAGTGTGAGGAGAAAGAGAAAGCTCAGTGGTTAAAGTACTTGCCTAGCAAGCACAAACCACTGGGTTCAATTCTCCAGAACCACATAAGCCAGGTGTGGTGGAGCATGAGTGAAATCCCAGCACTCAGAGAGCTGGGGAAGGAGAAGTGCCGCGAGCTCAAGGCCAGCTTGGGTTACACAGTGAGTTCAAGACCAGTCTGGATTACACAGTGAGATCCAGTCTCAAAAAACAACAACAACAACAAAAGCAACTGCTACAATCAAAGGAATATGAAGTACAAAACACTGAGCAATTCCTTAGTTCCAAGTTTGACTTTAAATAAAGGAAAATTATTTTTATATGATATACGCATGATGATAGGATAAATTGGGCTTTTTAATCTAAGTGTCTTTGACAGATAGAGATTTTGCTCGAACGGGGGACTGCTGAAGCGCAGCCATCTCTAGCGCCAACTCCGCCACACACAAGCATATCAGGAGAGGCAGTAGCAGCTGCTGCTACCACAGTCCTTCCTTCCTCCAGAGCTGCTTCGAGGTACTGAGCAAGAAGGTGCAAATACATCTGTCTTTTGCCATTTGTTGGTTTACTGGCCTCGTATATGTCTTGGAGTGAGACAGATGGTCCATGACACTGCACATGCTTTCAGGGATACATATTTGTGGAAAAAAAGGAGGACAGATGTTAAATATGGTAAACACACATTTGTCCCCTGAAGGTTTAAGTTGAAGCTTCTATTCGAAAACAGATATTTAAATACTGAAACCTAGGCAATCCTTGCAAAACTCAGCTAAAGAAATATGATGTTTTAGGGTTTTGTATAAAATATGTAAGACACAGGACAAACGAAAGCTGATCTAGCTTGTGTACATAATTTCATTAGCTGTACTATCCAGGATAGGGGAGGCCGTCAGGATTTACATTTCAGAGAATGGATGAGCACTGGGTGTTCTTTCTACAACATCCTCATGATGTAGATCCTGATAATTTTATCTTAAGAACACCAGAAAATGTTTTTCACAAAATCAAGGTATACAAAAATCAGATTTTTCCAAAATTAAAAGATCTAAAAAAGTAAAACTACATTGGGTGAAATCAAATTTCTCATTACATACAAAAGAATGTCGTAGAAATAATTATTGCCAATTAGCAAATCGCAGGGGTAAAAATTGGTCATAGTTTTGAAAGATTGTTGTTTGTTTTTGTTTTTGCAACACTGATATTCAACATGGTGCCCCTGCTCTGAGTTACATAACCAGTACCTTTTTACTGTTTGTGACAGACAGGGTCTCATTAGGATGTTATGATGCCCAAGATGAGCTCAAAACTGTGATCCTCCTGCCTCAGCCTCCAAATGTGGGATTAAAAGTTTGCAATACGAGGTCCAGGTAAAAGTATTTTAATCAAATAAATACAGTCTTTAAATTCAAATATCATTTAAAGTTTGAAAATAGCAAATAAAATTCATTTTAAGATAACTCGTTAGGACAGGTATACAGTGGAATATAAGAGAATATCCTTGGTTTCAGAAACTACACATTGAAGGATGCAGAATTCAAAGAGTAAGTGTGCCACATTGGTGCTAATGCAGAATAAGAGAATGAAATAATGAAATAAATAAATTAATATGTCTCAGATATGAGAGGTGGAAATTCTCTTTACTAGTCTTGCAGAAATGTCTCAAGGTCTGAAACTACAAAAACAAAACAAAGCACTCATTATAAGAAAATCATGAATTATTCTCCCAAAACATTTGAAACTAAAACACTAAAAATACATTTTAAAATTTAGCCAATTAAAATTTTTTTGAAAATTGAGACATGCACCTAATACTGATATTAATTCACAGAACTTGAATTCATAATACTTCATAAACTAGCAATTATTAAACTGCATGTAACGAAGGAACCCAGTATATTGTCTCCCAAATCTGACAACTTTACCAAGAAAAAAGGGAATATAGCTTATCTAAATTCACAAATTCTGGAGCACAGGAGGACAGCACATGACTGACAGCTCTGTACATCCACTGCATGTACTGAGAAAGAAGAGGGCAGCAACGTAGGGAGCAAAAGCAATCCAGAAACTGTGTTTTTTTTTTTCTCATGGAAAATTTCAAACACATATCAATGTAGGCATGCTTTCTTAACTTTGTCCCCAAAACATTTTAAACTTAGTTCTAGCATTGTACTATTTCAGCATAAAGCTTCTGTCACAATGTCAGAATCATTGGAAAAAATTATTAGAGAGCTAAATCTTTATATGATAAGACATTACAGCAATTATGTTTTTTAAAAACCACAAGCACAACAATAAATACATATCAGAAACAAAATACCAGAATTTGCTTGCATTTCTCTAGGAAACTCTTAAGCCATCTTCTCATAAGCCCTTCACTCTGAATATCAATTTACGTTACAGAAGAACAATTACAAAGATACTTTTAATTTGGGTCATGAAAGGCAGGCAAAATTCTATAAGCTCTTTGTAGACATATACAATGACAAAGTGACTCAAGAAGGCACAATTATACACTGGATGGCTGCAGTGTGTCAAAAGAAAAAAATTTAAGATTTGGTATCATTTTTATTTGATTCTAAAGTCAGGGAATGAAATGAAAGAATATGTGAACTGTCACTGTAAGGATATAAGCCCCTTGACTTTTCATGCCTACCAATATTAATTTACTTTAAAACCAAGAAACCAGCAGAAGAAATGTTGAAATTCTGTTTAAAAGTATACTTCCACTGACTAGAGTTAAACTTAATTAAATATACATGGGCCGTTAAAATATGTACCATAAGATGGGATTTAGGTTCCTTTGACTTTCCCTAATATATCACAACTCATACTCAATTCTATTTCTGTATACAGAAATAAGATGACTTTGTATATAAACAGCACTATACCTATTTAAGCAAACAACTTACAGTGAAAACTGCAACTCAAAGGATTCATTCCTGAGAACACTGTATGTCTTCTCACCAAAAAAAAAAAAAGAGTTCCATAATAAACACTTCAATGCTAGCACAAAAATATTAAGAAATAGGCCAGGTGTGATGGGAAACATCTGCAATTATAGCACTCTGGGGGTTGAGAAGGAGGATCATTACAAGTTCAAGGCCAGTCTGGGCTACAGAGTGAGTTGAAAGCCATCCTACAGCAAGACTCTGTCATTGCCCCCCGCCCCCCAATTAAAACCACTAAAACACAATATTGACAATTGGTTGGGGCAGTTATACAGGGCAGAGGACATACTGCAGACTGAACCCAGAGCTTTCACACTGAGCAATATCCCAAGACTATTTTTGCTTTTGTTTTGAGACATAATCTTGCTGAGCTGCCAAGTTACCCAGTCTGTGATCAAACTTCTCATCTTCTTCCCTCAGCCTCCAAAGGGGCCGTGCCTACATGATAGGACCACCAAATATTAAGAAACATTGAGATAACATCCAAATAATTTAATATATTCTTTTGACTAGACATACTCTGATGTCTACCAGGGCAAAACCAGAAATTTTTCCGATCTTAACTCAGAATTCGTTCCATTTCAAGTCAGTTAAACTTCAGGACTTCTCACTGAGGAGAACAATAATTTGTCTATTGACATACAATTTTATTCTTTCAAATATATTTTTATGGGACAGAATATAATATACAAAAGAAATAATTTTGTACCCCTAGCAGGTACAAAATATTTAATAACTAAAATAAGCACAAAGAAATCAAGTAAGTCTTTAAGGATGTTAAAAACGAATGTCACATCTTAAAATACTGCTTTTTGGAAAAAATATCCATAACATCACAGTGTTCTGCTATTAATTACAGATTATTATACATAAACTAAACCTAAATGTACAATATTAAAAAAAAGTTTTTGGAACATAGGTGCATGTCGTCTCCTTACTTTGTCCGTCTGTCAAAACGTCGGAGTCATTTTAAAACTCAACCACGTCTGCAGAAGCCAAGAAAACTTAACTGTACTATTAGACAATGCCAGAAGGCAGCAAATACAGGACTAAGGAGAAGAATGTGGTTTTTATTAGCCAGTACTCGTTTTCACAACTTGTCACTGCTTTGTTGGTCTACGAATGTTGTGTATGTGGTATGTATGTCTGAGCACATTCTATACTTTGCATTTAATCTGCTGCCATGGAGGCTCATGTGGGCTGGAATGAAGAACATAATCAAAACCACACAACAAAAAAGAATGGTTTATTTTTATTCATCCAACCCTCTAACAGATGGGAAATGATCATCAAGACTAAGTGCTTACCCTGTTCGTTTTGTGATGGTCCCCAATGTCATTGGCTGCTTGATTTGTGCAAGAGGCATCACAACCATCAAGCTGGGGAGAGGAGAGAGCCGGGGGTTGCCAGGATTGTTGTTGGTAAAATTATTGTAAGAGTCTTGGCTGTTCAGTTTCCCTATGTGAGAAAGACAAAACAAAACCACCACTGATGAAAACTTTCATCGAGCAGAATTGATACAAAGAGAGCGAAGATAATTAGGATTGAATAAATCAAAGTATGTTAATATAAAATGTAACTAAATAATAGAGATTTGAATCTTAAGAGATAGAAAATAAAATCCTTTTTTTCCAAAGACAGTCAACATGGTTTGTCCATTTTCTTAAATCAGCCATTGCATCCAAAAATTTTACTACTTTTATCTATGCTTTATGAGTTTCTGGAAAAAAAGACCCACGTGGACTTTGGATGGAATTATGTTAAATTCATAGAATAGTCGGGGGAGAACAGTTAGACCTCTTTGTCCACACACAGGTTCAATATCCATGGACTGCAATAACTACAGGTTGAAAGTGTTTGGGCTTACAATGATACATCTACAGTGAACGGCCTTTTTCTTCCTGTCCTTATTCCCAAAATGATAAAATATAACAACTATTTTATACTGTATTAGGACTTCAAAATAGTCTAGAGATATGCAAATACTTTACCACCTTTTATAAGAAACCTGAGCACCATGGTGAGGTATTATAATACAAGAACTTCGGATTCCTTTTCATTTTTACAGGTATCCTGAAACTTCCTTCAATCTTCTCTATTTTCACGTAACAAGTATTGAACGTTTTTTTTTTTTAAAGTAAATACAACTTTCATGTTTCCAACGCTTGCAATAACTCATGTGCTGGTACAATCCTCTTGCTTGAGTCTGAGTATTTCAGTCTCTGTGCATTTGCCCCCATACTTATCTTACATCTCTTTCATAAATTTACTTGTGTTCATACTTTTTAACAATATTTTCAACTTATATTACTTTAATTTCATTTTCAGACTGTTTTCTGCTAGCTGACAGAAATAAAAATAATTTTTGTAAAATGATCTGATATCCAACAACTTTGCTGAACTTACGTCTTAGCTGTAATAATTTATTTTAATGCAACAGGATTTCTGTTATAAAGCATTCTGTCATTCTCAAATAAGAGATAGGTTTATTATTTACTTTTCAATATAAATGACATCTGTATTTCTTTATGGCCTAATTGCTAGAATTTCCAATTTTGAATCAACTGCAGTCTTAAGAGTAAATGATCTTTTATTTATTTATTTATTTGGAGACAGGATCTCACTCTACTGTCCAGGCTGGGCCTGAACTCACTAATGTAGGAGGGCAGGCTCGCTTCAGACTCATAGCAACTCTTCTGCCACCTGAGTGCTGGGATGAGAGGCGTGTACCACCATGACTACCTAGTTTATGAGGTACTGGGGAATCAAACTTAAGGACCTTATGCTTACTAGGCAAGTGCTCTAACTGCTGTGCTATTCCTCCAGGCCAAGTAACCATTCATTTTAGGTTAAGTTTTGTATATATGATGAGTACTAAGATTGACTATATTCACTACTTTGAATACATATGTGCAATTTTTATCACAATGTTAAAAAGTAGTTATCATTTCTCCACTAATCACGTTCCCATCTTTGTCAATCATCAACTCACAATGCATGTACGAACCTCCTTCTGGACTCTCTTGAGGGTTGTGCTTATCCTCTCACCAATAATATGTTCTCAAGAACCCTGCAGTATTTGTTATGTGACACTGAAGACTGAGCCTCAAGCCTTCCCACTGAGTTAATCCCTGATGCTTTTTATTTTTTATTTTGAAATGGAGTATTGCTAAGCTGTCACACTGCATATGAATTTTTAATTCTCTTGCTTTAGTCCAAGAGTGCTAGGCTTAAAGGCCTGTATGATGCCTGTTTATCTTGCACTTTTCTAATGAAATTTACGACTTCCTGGAATTACAGAGAAACTTTATAAAGTTTACTTCAATGCCCGTAGCATAGTTTTGCTAAATGATATCTAAATAAGACACCAAAAAGCATTGTTACAGACAACGACAATATCCTCATTTTTCAAAAATCAGAAAATGATGATGGGGCCCTTGGAAGGAAGATACGGGCTTAACCAAATGAAACTTCTTCCTTGGACACAAGTTTGTCTTCTTATATAACTCATGGCATTGACAATTTTAACATTCATAAATGTCTCCTTTACAAACAAGGGGAATATACAAAATTCATGCAAAAAAGATATATCCTTTTATCACCAATTTTCAGTTCAGAAGAGACATTAAAGTTAATAAAACCAATTTGACCCTGCTGGTGTGTACAGATAGCATTTACAATGTAAACAAAGCTGTATAACAAACTAAACAATATTACAATTATATACTACGAGAACCTTGCAGAAAAGAATGGGGGGACTTCTTTAAATATTTTGTGAAGGAATAAAATATTTTCAGAGACAAGTCACATTACTATCACATTCTCAAGGTCAAGTTAGATAAAAAAGATGTACTAACACCATTAGATAACTATGCTGATATTAATTTGAAAAATGAAACTCCAATATTAACTAAGTCACAAGTTAATAAAGTACAATAGCTGTGTACATCAGACACATTTCTCGGCTATTAAATATTTGTTGAGTGTTGTAGCCTGAAATAACATGCTGGGAGAAACTACAGTGTCATTTGTCACAAAGCTCGCATCTAATGCTCATGAAACCAGGATGATTAACTGCTAATTATCTAGAACTAAAAAGAGAACAATTATTTGAAAACAGAATCAAGGATGACATGGGAACATGACTAGTTGGATAAGAGTAGAAAGAATTTCTGGCCATGAAAAACAATATGAAGAAAAAGGGATGGAAAAAGATGCCGGGGTGTGAGCAGACGTAGGAAGCTCTAACTGCAACAGAGGACACCCAACACAAACATTGGGAAGGTGGTAGGTGATACCTGTTCAGTTTAGAGTACACTCTCAGGAAGGAGGCAGTACAGATTTGAAGTCAATAAGATCAGGAGGGAGCAGGGCTGAGGATGCAACTCAGTTACATTGGGTATGTACCCACAGAATGAATGCTGGCTCATACAGTAGGTCCATGTTTAATTTTCTGAGGAACTTCCATGTTTTCCCAATGGGCTATAGTAACTCCGATTCTCCTCAGCAGTGTTCTGGGGTTGCTTTACTCAAATCCTCATCAGTGTGGGTCCTATCCCTAGAGAGAGGAAGGCGGCTGAGCCTAGCATGGTCCATAGCCTGGGTTCACACCCCTAACAAAACAATTCTAAAAAATCAATGGTTTAAAAAAATGAGATGAGTCACTGAGAATTCCTAATACTGTGGTTTATTAGCCATGATTACAAAGGTAACCCTGTCTCAAGAGGACACCGGACAACACGAGAATAACTGCGTACAAGGCTCAGGAGACCTGCCTGTCTGCACCCATGGCTACTTTGCTCTCAGGCCCAACCGAAGGTTTATAAAATCCTACTACTATAACAAGGTGTTTATAATGTCCTCTCCACCTTCAACCTAGTACAGATGGCAATAACACAAGTTGTGCGGACTTTATGTTCATTTTAGTGTTAATAGGGTTATTGTTCTCTTACATATTACTAAACATGGCAAGCAGTCGATAAACATAGATTTAATGAAAAAAATGTGTCCTACAAAAAGTCAGTAGTATCTTATCCTCCAAGCTCAAGCTTCCTGAACTAAAAACTTGCTTACAAAAGCTAGGGGAAAAAAAAACCCTAGGAATAAATTTTTGCCTACAGAGGTGAAAGATACCTATAAGGAAAACTCGGACACTAAAAAATTAAGAGGACACACAAATACTAGTGTGGTGGCACACGTCACAGCATCTGGGGGGATGAGACAAGTCTGCATTCTGCTGGGAGGAAATTAGAAAGACCCTGCCTTACAGTAAAATAAAAGAATAAATAAATAAAAATAAAGTGCTGGGAATGTAAAAGCCATGCATTCAATAAGACGTAAAAGGGGAGGAGGGCACAAAAATGGAAAGACATGCAACGTTCACTGACTGGGAAACACAACACTGTTAAATTGTCCATACAAGAAAGGGATCTACAGGGGCTGAAGGAATGGCTCAGCAGTTAAAGCATTTGCCTAGCAAGTGCCAAGTCTAGAGCTAAGTAACCGAGTTCTATTCCCTAGCACCAAATAATCCAGGCGTGGTGGCACACATCTGCAATCCCAGCATTTGGGAGGCTGAGGCAGGAGGACTGCCATGAGTCCAAGAGCAAACCTGGGCTCCATAGTGAGTTCGGACCAACCTGGACTACAGAACAAGAGAATATCTCAAAAGAAAGAAGTGATCTATAAATTCAATGCAATGCTTATCAAAATACAAATGACACTCTTACTGAGCTAGGGGAAAAAAAAAAAACCTTAGTACCTGGTAGCACAGTCCAGCACCCTGGGATGCTGAGTCAGGAGGATAGCCTTATTGCACTAAACAAAAATACTTCTGTCTCATAGGTAAACTACAGACCTCAGCCATCTCCTAGTGATGACGCAAGGAGAATGTGTGGCTGGGTCATGCAATCTACAACCGTGCTGAAAACACATGGAAATGCATCCCCTGCTCATGTGGGTTCCAGTCAGGATGGGCAACACTGCAACACAGGGAAGCCCTGCCTCCAACTCAATGCTAAAAATGGGGGTGGAGAGGTAGTTCACATGCAGGGTCAAGGCTCAGCCGCCTTCCTCTCTCTAGGGAGAGGACCCACACTGATGAGGATTTGAGTAAAGCAACCCCAGAACACTGCTGAGGAGAATCGGAGTTACTATAGCCCATTGGGAAAACATTATGGAAGGTCCTCAAAAAATTAAACATGGACCTACTGTATGAGCCAGCATTCCTACTGTGGGTACATACCCAATGTAAATGAAGTCACTATGGAAAGAGACATTTATGCTCTCATGTTTATTGCAGCACTATTTGAAATGAACAGATTTGGGAAAATAACAAATTGGTACCGAAAATATGGTACATCAAATCAATGGAATACAATTAAGCCATAAAGAGAATGAAATCATGCTATGCAAAACAACATGGATGAAACTAGAGATCACTATGTTAAGAGAAAGAAGCCAGGCACAGAAAGATAAGGACTGTCATGATCTCACTCGTGTGGAATTTAAAAAGCTGAGAGGAGGATGGTGATGACCAAACTCTGGGGCCTGGGGCAAGTACAGAGGCAGAAGGGCAGGGACAGTGTGTTCCAAGGGTCATGTAAGTTTAAAAAGTCATGTCCTAGTGCATCGTGGTTGCCTATAGAAAACAATAAGGTAATGTGTATTTCAGTAAGCTAGAAGAAATGACTTAGGGTGGAGCGGAAAGATATGCATAACCTGCTTTACACAATTCAAACATGCATCCAACTAGCAATTAGCACATGGTACCCTAAAATATGTACCGGTAAAAAAATTTACAAAAGTAAACACATTAAATAAAGTCACTATGGCGTACATTATTTTAGTAAGGGGAAACAACAACAACAACAACAAAAAAAACTGTGGTACTTTGGTAAGGAAAGGTTAGTCTGCAAAACAGAGGTGGGAGAGTCAAATGTGAGGGCTAAGGGGAAGACTGTTAATAAGAAATGACTGAGGTAACTAACACGAAATACTTAAAAACTGGAACTTAAGAGAAGACTGATGAAATGAAATGCAGCTATGAGCCAATGTTTCATCCATCATTTAATCTTTCGCTATACAGTTTTGGAGGCATATTGTCATCCCCTGATAATTCCTGCATGAGTAAGTCTACTTCACATTCAAAGAATTTCTAATGAAGTGGTGCAGAAGCAGACATTGAGAGAAAGAAAAAAAGAGATGAAGATGAAGACAGAGGTAGAGGGAGATAGACAGGGAGAGACATAAACATGCTAACCATGATATTTTTTTAAAAAATGTGTCAAGAGCAAAGAGGAGGGAGTCACTTGTTTTCATGCCTTAATGGGCAGGTAAAACATAAAGAGGGATGCATAAAATATGTATATTCTTTTTTGAGACAGGCCTCAATCTGTAGTTCCAGCTGATTCTGAACTCTTTATGTACCACAGGCTGGCCTTGAACTCAACAGGAATCCTCCTGCCTCAGCCTCCCAAGTGCCAGGATTATAGGCGTGCATGCACAGCTATAACTCTTATGTGGTACTGGGGAATCAAGCTCTGGGCCTTGACAATCACTCTAAATGCTGTGCTATTCCTCCAGAGAACACTTATATTCTCATTTCTAACAGAAAAAGAGAGATTCAAAAAGGGGGGAAATGTATTAATAAAAACTTCAGGAATTAGCCAAATGAGGAAACCTTTTTCGGCAATAAATCTCAATCCCTGACACATAATTATCAAGAATTCAATAGCATTTGATGAATGAAGAAAACATGTTATTTTTTCCCCATACCTAGAAGGTAGAGAAAAATGTATCCCCCTATAAAGTATAACTTTGGTGGGGATACAAAGTACTCCAGAAGTCAAATGAGGAGAGCCCACAGCACACGCTGCTCTGCTTGGTCTCACAAAGAACTTAAGAATAGATATTTAGCCCTTCCTTTCATGATCTGATTGAAACAAGCCTAATTTATCACACTGATCTACCTCAAGCCTCATGGAAACATGCAGGAACCATTCTGAGCGTGGTTTAAGTTTTTCCTTATTACTTTTCTTGGTGTTACCTCTCAGGAACACTCTCAAAAAGGATAATAAAGTAAAAAAAAAAAAAAAAAAAAAAAAAAACTGAGTCCTATGAACACAGTCACTACATAAATGGATAACCTTCATTAAACCTTCTTTCTTTACTATGTTCTTCTTAATGACCATATGCATGCCATGAAATGATCAAGGCTTGTTTAATCACATCTTTACTAGTGGACGTCACATAGACTTGAGATACATAAAATATTGCTTAGATCACCATACATTCAAATTACAGCTGGAACAAGACCTGCAAGTGACAAATGCCAAGAGAATGGATATTCTCACAATATTTCTGGCACAACTAAACAGAGGAAGTCTCAAAAATCCCATGAGAAAATAAGACCTTCTAAGACTCTCATCCCAGTTTCATGGGTTTAGTCTATATAGATAAACTTGCCTAAGCCTTCAGGCTTTTGAGCCTTTATGCAAATCCACGGGAGCTTTGATGCTTCAGAGCATTACCAGTTGACACCAGAGACTTGGGGTAAAAACCAGAAGTTCCACCAAAATGGATACTCAAGATAGGAATCCTATTTCAGAACAGAATATCCCTAAAAAAATAAATTTTAAAACAATCATTTATATTGTTTTGACTATGTTTTCAGTAGTGAATTTATTATTAGTATTGCTTTTATTGTTAAAATTCAAAGCTCAAAAGCAAAATACTTCACGTTGGGGTTCACCCAGAATCTTCATGTTCATCATGAGTAAGACCGCATCAACATGAAAACGACCTCAGATACTCTCTCATTCCCTGACACATATTGCAAAAAAGAAGACCTGAGGTATCTAGTAACATGTGGTATTGGTACTCCTGAACTGCATACTAATGCATACTACTGTCTGTACCTGTGGGGCTGACATGATGTGAAGTGTTTACTAAAAGGTTTAGCTTCAAAACGCCACCTTATTTATGTATTGTCCCAAGTTATATTTTCCCAGACATGTTCTACTACAAAAACACAGAGGAAAAATGGATTAAGTTGAGGATAAAAGTGAACAGGAAAAATAACAATGAGCTTTGTTGCTGCACAACTGGGATAACTTGTCAGGTCAGCTTTGCGGAGAGGAATATTCCCAAACCAGTCATCATTAACAGACTCACTTCCACAGGAAAAAAAAAAAAAAAAAGAAGAAGAAGAAGAAGAAGAAGAAGCAAAAAAGACAGAGTCTGAAAACTCCGGACAAAAGAAATCCCTGCAGACAAAGTAAAAACAAATTAAAAGACCCATTATAAAACACAGATGCTACAAGGAAAATAAACTTTCCAAGATTTACTGGGCTTTGACAAAGTTGGACATTTGTGGAAAATACATCAGCAGCAACCTCCAGGTAATGTAGCCGGAAAGCAATACTCCTTTCCTTTTTATCTTTGCCCTCTGCGCGTAAGCTGCCGGGTTGGTATTCTTAGCTTCTGAATGGAGGGATGTGAGAACACGTGAAAGTGGCAAAATGCCAAATTCAAGAAACTTCTAAAGCAAGAAGACCTGAAATTATTAAGGATTTCAGATCAAGCTAAGTTTTAAAGTTACTGGCAATCGGTATGCACGTAAAAATGTATTTTTTTGTCAATGCAAAGACAAAGAAAACATGTCTCCTCTCCACTCTAAAAGATTTCCTTAACTTTTACTGTGAAACAAAGAAAATATAGTCTGTTCAAAACACAGTAAATATTCAAAGGACACCAGTTACATATGAGACAGTACCTTAAGAGAGTATCGTATCAATGACAGAGAAAATTTCTCTAGGTTTCTAGAAACACGAGATACAGGTGCTTCCCTATGAGGGCCAAGAAGTTCCTTTAGGAAACAAAAAGAAACAACAAAACAAAACAAATAAACAGTGGATGGAGCTTTCTCCCTGATCCCCCCCGGGGGGACATGCAGAAAAACTAATCAAATGAATTATTTGGAAGATAAAAGAGCACTGCACTTTTGTTTTCATTAGGGGTTTGGAGATACACAGTTAAGGAAACAGTGAAGATTCATTCGTGAGAAAGGAAAATAAAATAAAATAAAAAATAGTAGATAGTGTTACGTATTCCCTGAGGGAACACTATTATCAGGAAGTCCTGTCCAATCTTATCGTGATCTTAGACCTTATTTATTCCATGGCCTACAATTTCAGAAGTGTTTTGAGAGAAATCTCCTTGTGACTTCATAAACCAGACTACCAAGTTCTGTTCTCAAGGCCTCTCTACACTTACCTGAGGAACCCACGGTCAGTCTAGGATATAAACCCTCTAATTAGTGTCACTGGTATGCTGTGAACTTCGGAATTTGGAAATCAAATGCCTCATCAAAGTCACAAAGAAATTTGTTGTCAATTTCAATTCTTGGCACTCCAGAAAACAAATCGTCAGAAACAGCCTTATGCCTAAATTTTTATTTTATCCTCATCCTCTTCCAATGCTTTCCCTACACTAATACATGATATAGATGTTCTAGTCTCTACATTTTCCTTTCCTTCCCCCAAAATAAGTAATGAGCCCTACCAGTTTTCTTGTATACATTTTGCATTCCACAGAAGACTAAAATTTTCAGTCTGCTTTTAATATCCTGTTGTGGAATTGAAAAGGATGAAAATCCAAAATTTACCAAGAAGTTTAAGTTCATTATAATAGAAAAGTCCTGACTTCTTGATTCTGTCAAAAGAGCACAATGGAAACTTATTTTGAAACAATCATTGAAAACTAAGGCTCCTAAAATTTAAGAAGTGACTCGACCTAGCTCTTCCTGGCTCTCTGAATTAAAATAGAGCCTTTTCTACATAACTCTCAATAATTATTTAATCAAATTGAAAATCCTTTAAAATATATAAAAAGTATCTGTACAAATGGGAATCTTCTAGACGTGAGGTTCATTTGGTGGAGACTGCAAGTCTCTGTGTCTGGCTCTGATTCTCTCTCTCTCTCTCTCTCTCTCTCTCTCTCTCTCTCTCTCTCTCTCAGAATAGAATGACAAGTTTCCCAGCTGCAGTTCCAGGACTTTCACCCTCCTTTCTGACCTTTTCTCAGGCATGTTCCAATATAATCTGTAATCTACTCAAGTAGGAAAAGGAAACAGCAGCGCCCTGGTGAGAAACAGTGCCTTCTGACCCACATACCAAGCTGGGCGGAAGCGATGCTTGTTCACAGAAGCCAAGGAGAATATAATACACAATTAAATAAAATGAATTTTACATAAGTGTACATGCAAACAAAAACACACACACACATTTTAAAAGGCTGTTAAGAGTTTAGGAAATGTAATTAAAGACAAAATATCCACATACAATTCTGACAGGACTTGTTCTTACAACTTTTTTGGAGGCAACAAATGCTACTGTAAAAATACTTTCATGCATTTCAAGGAAAAATTTCACACTTTTTTCCAAGTAAGCAGTTATTGTCACTAAATACAATATTACAGGTACTTGGAACTGAATACAAAGATAACAGGGTAAGAAAAATCTCAAACGCGATTAAATATAAGAATCCAATTTTCCTTTCTGTACATAGGTAATGAGTTTATGAATAATATTGTCATTATTTCCACCCACACGATGTAGCCTACATGATGGTTAGTAGAATTAAGCTGTAAAGAGAACTCATGCTAATATTTAAAGTCAGGTATACTAATACTTACATATCAATAACTTGCTAGGAGGTTTTCTTTTCTGGTATGAATAATTCTTACCTGCCCATTATTCTTAATGGGCTACATATCACAATATGTAATTTTAGATATTTCTGCTATCCTTATAGTGAAAATAAACTCAATACATTAAGAAATTTCACACACACAGACACACACACACAGACACACACACACACACACAAAAGCATGAAGAAAGAACCAGGACAGCTAAAATTACAAGTGGAGCAAGTTTTGTTTACAATACTCCCAAAAAGGCATTAAAGTGAGGAGAAAAAAAATTAAAAATGTAGGTGAAGAAAAAAGTTGAAGAAAGGAGATGAAAGCAAGAGTTAGAGACAATGTTTATAAGATACAAACCTAAAAAGGGGAAAAATAGATGTAACTGAAACGACTTCTACTGATTAGAAAAATCTGTCTAAAAAGGGTTATACAATTTAATCTCGATCATACAGCCAACTCAATGTATAAACTGAATAACTAAAACTGCTTGCATAAAAATAGTTTATTATATGATACAGCTTATTCCTCCTCAAAATAATCCAAGATTCTACGATGAAAAAATTTATTGAGATCTCCTATTCTTGGTATTTAAGAATTTTTAACACATTAAACTCACTCTAAGTACTAAAGATTATAGTTTCATATACTTTCAACAATATCAGACAATGTATAGACTACACTTAAAATAACTATACATGAATATACACACACACTTACATATATAACACACTTCTTAACACATGTAGTCTAATAAGAGAGGACAAAGCACATTCTAAGAAAAAAAGATCTTGAGCATTTTACCTTAAGATATAAGCTACCACATTATTAAAGTGCCCTCAAAATTTCCTGCCCCTCTGAATCAGGCTCAAATATGTTATTGGAACTGAGTGCTCCTATCAAGGACTTTGTTAAAACCTCCAGAATTAAAACAGTATAATTTGGGGGGAAAAAAGCTCCTCAAAGTACAACTTCTTAGAAAAATTATTTTCTTCGGAAAATTATTCTTAACAGTACTCTATACTCAACTCTAATGTCTACCTCATTATAAATTTTGTATCACAACAACACACCTAACAGAAGAATTCCACTACACAGAGGAAGAAATCCAGAATCTCTGATCTGCCAGATTCAGCAAAGAAAACACTGTGACTTAAAAGGGAAAAGATAGACCACGTCGAAGTATGGGGAGTTGGCTCAGAAATAAAAGGAGACATTCTAATAAGATGAAACGCTGAATTAATTGCAATACACAGAGTTTACATTCTTATGACATGGAAAATTCAAAAGCAATTTAACATCTACAGAACTTTTTCAATTATGTTCATCGATGTACAATTAGGAACAATTAAATTGTAAAACCAAGATATTTTCTGTTGAATAACAAGTACAGCAATAAAATATAGGTGACTTTCCTAATAAGCAAAAAGATATACACCAAAAGAGCAAGGCCTCCACTCTCTCCACAACCTTCAGCTCCTCCAGTTATCCCCTGCTCTCCCCCCACAGCCCCCCACAACGGAAGCCTTCCTTCTTATTACCCATGACTGTTAAGAATATTTTTTGGCTCTATTTCAGCATCATGACTCAGGTCATGAGAAGTGTCAAAGATGCATTTCCTTCAGATGGGAAAAAGCAACAGAATCTAACAGCCACATAACGATGGGAGCAGAGTGCAAAAGGGTCAAATCAGCATTTATGACAACAGGGACGATAAACCCTTTAATATTCACATTTTTTATATCCACCTTCAAAACATTTTACTGTCAAAATACACATACATGCTCTGTTCCTGAAGATAGGAAAGCAATACTCAATTATACTGACCACATTATCAATGATATGTAAAAAACAATTGTTAACCAGAAAAAAGTTTGATACATCACACAAATACTAATAAATAGCTCAAGTTCTAGGCATCTCACTTTTCTAAAAATCATAACCACAAATTACCTATGCAATTTCCTTTTATGGAGAAGGTCTGAATGGAAAAACCACACATGTGATATCATGTAATAATGATCTTTCCCCTGTAACAATCTGCTGTAGCAGAAGTATTTTTTCACAATAAGTTGGATCTATGCAGGAAGCCACGCTCTATCATCTTATGTACTATATAACATTATGTTTTCCTTCAACCATAATTTTATCAAACGTGGGTGTATTTAGATTCCCTCTAAAACTTGATCAGAGTGAAAAGTGCTTAAACTTTATTAAGCATTCCCTCCAAGACATGTTGGTCTATATGAAAAATGGAATGCCCTGTCTTTTCTGAAGACACCAACAATACCCACACTAATTTCTGTCTACTCTGAAATACTTTCTCTCTGGTGCCTCATTAGAGCTTCAATATTCTCACCTGCAAAAACACATCACCCAATGTGAGTAACTCTTTCAATGAACCTTAAATCCTTTTTCCTTTCTTATCCTCCTCCCCATTCAGAATGCCATTTACTCTATCACTGCAAGAACTATCAGAGCTTCTATTTCAATATATATAACCCTGGCATAGCACTGAATCCAAGCTTTACTTTACCATTGTGCAGAACACAGGTATCAACAGCAGATTTCTAATTTCTGCGCAGCTTTTTAAACCTGAAGACTATTTATGTCTGCTACACTTAAACTGATAATTCCCAAATCTGTTCATGTTGGTCTATGAATCTCTCTTCATCCCATCTATCTACAAAACATATACTGAAAATAAATTTTTCCGATCTCTTCTTCATAAGTGCATAAAGACATAAACAATCAACACCTCATTCTTCAAGGCTGTGATTTTCTTTTTTCTTTCTTTCTTTTTTTCTTTTTTGGTATTGTGGATTGAATCTAGGGCCCTCACACTGAGCTATGTTCTCAACCCTTTTTTTATATTAACACAGGTTCTCACCAAGTCACTACATTACCCAGAATGGGATTAAAATAGCAATCATCCTGCTTCAGCCTTCCTGAGTGGGAGTATTATAGGCCTGAATCACCATGCCTAATTTCCAAGATTAGTTATTAATACAGTTTCCATTCCATCTCAGGTTTCCAAAGAAATGTCTGTATTTCAGTGAAACAAGACCAGAATTCTTACTTAGCTTTACTTTTCACTACAAAAGGCAACAGTATCATGCAAGTCGATTCTCCAAATCCTCTTTTTATTATTCTAATCACTAGACCAAAATAATATCTCTTTCAAGTCCCTGAAAACCACTACATTTATTACCACAAAGTCTTCACTACTCCAACCTTCTCGACACCCCTCCCAATCCCAGAACAGGAAGTAAAAGGTTTTATTTTTTGAGGAAAATGAACTGGCTCAGAGAAAAGACATTAACTATTAAACTGTCAGACCTAACCATAATGCAGGCCTTTAATAATGGCACTCTGGTAGGCTAAGTCAGGAAGATCTCAAGTTCGAGCTTGGCAATTTAGCAAGACCCTGTGTCAAAGTCAAAACTAAAAATTAGACTCAGAGTGAAGACCCTGGGCTAAACCTGTAGTTTCATATACACCAAACTGTCAGTCCTACTGAAGGCCAAATGAGATATAAAGATTGGTATGCCCTTCCTTCATTCTTCCAATCAGTTTCTTAGTACTGAGTTATTGATTAGCTTTAAAAAAAAAAAGTGCTGGAAGAAAGGCAAGTGGTTAAAGCACTTGCTTTGTAAGCATAAGACCCTGAGTTCAATTCTCCAACAAGGCATAAAGCTGGGCGTGGTGGCACAGACCTATAATCCCAGCACTCAGGAGGCTGAGGCAGGTGGGACTGTCCTGAGTCAAAGGCCAACCTGGGCTATGCTAGGGAGATCAGGACCAGCCTGTACTACAGAGTGAGACCATATTGCAAAAAAAAAAAAAAAAAAAGTAAAAATGAAAATAAAAAAGGAAAAATGAATGACAAAAAAATTAAGAAATATCAGGAGCTAGGAGCATACCTCAGCAGTTAAAGCACTTACCTAACACACACAAGGCCCCAGGTTTAATTCCCTAGCACCACAGAAAAATTATCCAGGACAGTGTCACACACCTATAATCCCATTACACAGAATTCTGAGGGAGGGGAATTGCCGTTAGTTTGAGGCCAGCATGGGCTACAATGAGTTCAGAACCAGCCTGCACTAAAGAGCAATACCTCTACTCAGAGGGAAAAAAAAAATTGTGGGAACAAAAATGCAACAAGCAGATTAAAAGTTAAAGTGATAGAAGCCCTCATAAAGTTAAAAACAAAGTATATAGGACAGCTAGAATGTCAATGCGCATCCATTAATCACTAATATGATTTTTTAAAACAAGGGAAATAAGGAGAGAAAGAAAATACAAAGTTGAAAATGGGGAGTTAAATCCCTCTGATAAAGTGTACATAAAAGAAATTTTCACAGAAAATGTACAATCAAAAATTTTCAGAGTATATTAAAACCATTCAAATTATATAACTAAATGTTTTGCCTCTATTCAGCTATCTGAATGTGGTCATAGAAAATAAGCACCTTGGTGGAATTCTCAAACAGTACACTAACTGACAGTAACATATTTCCAAGGTCCAATTCTCTAAAAAGATTTTGTGAAATAAATCATAGAACTATAATAAAAAGACTGAGGGATACCCGGTTCCTACCCCGCATCACTGGAATACAACTGCATAATAGTTGAGAAAATACTGCCCTCTAGAGGCTTGTCTCATTAACCATTTAAACTAAAACCACGTTGAATGTTCATGCTTATGAATTGACCAATGTCAAAGTTGCATAGAAAAGAAGAAATATTTCTTTAAGAGGTAAAAACAAAAAACAGGAGAAGTTCTGGTGAGCTTCAAGTGCTAAATACATCAGTGGGTATTTACTGTATTCTTTTTCTTTTATTTTACTCTGGCTATTTAATTAATTAATTTATTTAATGAAACAGGACCTTGCTCCGTAGCACAGGATGGTGGTATACTCTCACTATGGAGCCCAGGATGGTCTCAAGCTCAGTGCAATCCTCCAGCCTCAGCTTTCTGAGTGCTGGCACTACAGGTGTAGGCTAGCTATGTGGTTCTGGGGAATCAAGCTCAGGGCCTCGTGCCTGCTAGGCAAGTGCTTTAACCACTGTGGTGTTCCTCCAGCCAGTGGATATTTATTTTAAAGGAAAACCTGTGGAAAACAAGTTGTATCCCCAAAGGGACAAACACAAAAGATAAAAATTTTTTGGTGGTCTTATTTTTTTGTTTGTTTTTGTACCAGGATTAAGATAAAAATATTTGAATTGAACTTAATGCCTTAAGTTAGTTTTGCAGCAATATATTTTAAAGTCTTAATATAATTAGACATTCTGTTAATTTACAGTGTAATTTGGAAGTACTGTAACATCTGGAATTTTGTAGGACTCACCACAAGCTATTTATTTTATTTCCCCACAAATGATGTTACTTACATACATTATCCTTTCAATTTTTCTGTGAAATTGAAGGTGCTCTCGGTCTTGCTACATAATGGATGCTGGCCCTAAACTTACCATGTAGCTCAGAATGCCCATTAACTCACAGCAATCCTCCTGCCTCGGCATCCTGAGCGTTGGGGCTACAGGTGTGCACTAGCACACCCAGTTTCCATACATTTTCCATAAAGAACTCTTCTGCTATCTCTAAGAAACAAAACAAAAAATGCCATGAAAAAATACAGAAAACACCTACAACTCCAGTGGTCACTAAATGTCAAGACTAGCAGAGCAGTATAGCAACATTTTATAAGGGTAATATAAGAATTCATAGGAAAATAAACTCACCAAGAAAATGTTAGATTTCTAAACAACAGACTGCAAACAAAATCATATCTGAGCTCAACCAATGAAATCCATAGAATCAGCAAAACCTCAGGTACTAAACTATCCTGAAGATTTTCCCCCATTTAACATGTATACACTATTTATATATTCTATGGCATATGAGGCATAAAATCTAAAGCAGAGCTGGAGTGCACATGACTGATTTTTCTTGGCAAAAATTAAAATATACTCATGGAAATGTCAGTCCACAAGTAAACAGTGATGTGAAATGAGAAGTCAAGAATGATCACATTATTATTGATTCTCTTAAGTAGGTGAAACCATGTAAAGTTTGACATGTGTGGTTCACTTGGGGTTTACAATTGTCATGTGGTCTGTATCTACAAAACTCCCGATCAACAAAAGTAAATAATTACAACAAACCATCAAATGAAGGCTATAAACAGTCACAGAGTGGCAAAATGAAAGCCTCATACAGATGCTAAGAAGAAAAGTGATACTGCCGGTTTTTAAAAAGCATTTCACTGAAATATGAAGTCTCTGATCTCAAAAATTCAGAGGCCTCATCAAAAGGCCTCAAATCTCAGCAACTAATTCCATTTGGGAAAAGCAGGAATTCAGATGCCAAAAGCTGTGACTCTAGGACAACTCCTGAGAGGCCTAATGAAAGGAAAAACAGACAATTCCAGAACCGCAGAAAGCTGGAGAAGTGAAGCCAACATCCTTCTGTTAAGTCAGGGGAACAGGAAGAACAAACGAGTTTCTGAAAAGTCCTCTGACATGGTAAACTCAATATTCTTAAACCAGATACTTAGCAAAAGAAATTACAAGTGCTGAATAACAGTTTCAGTTATTAAAAGATCTAACCTGAAGTGCAGAATTAAAATAAGCAAAAGATTGGAAAATATTACTGTTATTGCTCAATTTTTTTCTTCCCCTCATTTCAGAAACAATATCAAAAGTTGATGTCAACACTGAGCCCATGGGCTGGAGGAATGGCTCAGCGGTTAAAGTCCTTGCCTAGCAAGCACTATGTCACATGCTAAGTACCTGAGTTTGATTCCCCTGCACCACATAACCCAGGCATGGTGGACCACACCTGTAATCCCAGCACTCAGGAGGTTGAGACAGGAGGATTGCTGTGAGTCCAAGGAGAGCCTTGACTCCACAGTGTGTTCAGGACCACAGAGCAAGACCCTGTCTCAAAAAACAAACAAATAAACAAACAGAAAAAAAAATTGAGCCCAATTACACAACAAAAGCCTATCTGAAAGAAGTTCATAATGATATTTCATTCATCATCTATTACATGCTGAATTATTCACTTATTTTGATTTATATACAAAAGGCACTATACCAAGAACAAAAAAATATAGTCTTATGTATTGGCAAATTAACAGCAGTATCAATAAAGATATTGAAAGAAACTAATGTTTACATATTCCAAACACTATTCAAAATGCACAGATCTCCCCGCCCCTCCTAAGACAGGGTCTCACACTACAGCCCAGCCTGGTCTGAATTTCCTGTGTAGACCAGTCTGACCTCCCAGTTACAGCAATACTCCTGCTTCAGCCTCCCTTGGCTAGAGTTATAGATGTAGAGCACCACGCCAGGCTCAAAGTGCACTTATTTTCACAGTAATTCTGTAAAGATGCTATAAATGAGGCACAAGAAGATCTATTAATTAAAATTACAGAATCAGAAAATTATCGGGAATAGAGTCTACCTCCAAGTCTGACTCGGGCCTCTAACTATGTTAGACCTTATTCTTCAGTAATACAGATTTTCAAAAATAATAGGTAGGAGGTAGTGAGATATAGTACAGATAATGGGAAAGAAACAGCATGTACGCAGAATTCAAACTTGATGCTCTGTCATTTTCTTTTTTGGGAGAGCAAGCAGGAGAACACATCGTAAGCTGTTCTGCATGTGTACCTGTAGAAAAAAGGGGACAGCAAAGCAGGTGCAAAATCTGGAGCGGAAGCTCCAGAGCAACGGCAAGTGATGATTTATTCACTAAAAAAAAAGTTCCCTTACTGATGAATGCAACTCATTTTCCTCCTGTAGAACTGTTTCTATTCCCACCTTCGCCTTTCTCATTAAATTCCAACACAGATACCACTGTTACTGCCAAATTCTTGGAGAAAACAGTCTCTCCTTTTCCTCCAATGCCTCTTTCTGCTCTCCTGTACATCCATGCTCCCTAAAGCCCTGTCAATACCCACTGTTGTCAGTTTCTCTCTTTCCATCATTAATAAACTCCACTCAGATGAAGCCCTCAATCAAAACTGCTGTTACCAAAGTCACATACCTTCTATATTACAAGCCTCATGTTGGTATTTCCTTATTTTTTACCTATACAATAAATACAATAAACAGAATTTTACCCACGCCTCATTCATTTCTCCCTCCAAAAAATATCTTTACACCATCTCCAGGACTTACCATATATGCTTTTCCTCTTTACGTCACAAGCTACTTGTCGAAGTACCCCAGGGCTCACTTTTGGTGTATCTCTCACTTTTAATCACTCCTCGTGTGATCTCACGTTACTCTTAATTTCAACTATCATCTATGCCTTCCAATCACTTACTTCCATACATACTAACACTTTCAGTGAATCGCAAAACACAGATAAAGATAAGGTCAAGGATAAAAATTAAACTAGCATACCAAAAACTCCTCATGCTGTCCTCGGCTAAAAGCATGGTTTGCCTGAAGCACTCCCTGTATCAGGTGACAGCAATCTTGTCCTCCCAGTTAGCCAGGTAAATTTAAAAAGTCATAGCAGTGATCCAGACAAATCAGGTCTTTCCTACATGACACAACATGAACCAGAAACACAAACGGTTCTGCCAGGAAAAACTACATCAGAATCCAGTAACTCTAGACCACACCAACTATGAACAACCTGGTCCACATCTCATCTTCTTTTGCCTGGATTTTTCCAAGACTCTATTCACCAGGTTTCTACCCTTGGCTACCTACAGATGTGCTTTGTACATTCCACTTCGATTCTGTCCAAACACAGCCTTATCACGTCACTCTTATTCTCCAAACCCTGCACAGCCTTCCCTTCTCACTCTGAGTAGAAGTCAAAGGCCACATTAACCCCTATGGCCTCAGCACCTGTTACGCACCTGGCACACTGTTCTTCAGCCATCCTGGCATCCTGGCCTTTCCAATCCAGGCACCTCCCAAACTCAGGGCTTCAAACCAGCTCTTCGTATCTGTATGACTTTTTCCCTCACTTCCATTCATTTTTGGCTGACATGTCATCACCTCAGTATGGCCTACAAAAAGGACACTAACTTCAAACTCCTCTCCAGGTTTTCTTCTTCAACTTCTATTTGTCACTGTTCTCAATAGCCATAGAGGAAGACGGACATTTTCCCCTTTTATTCACTGATGGATGCCTAAGCTCAGAACAGGGCCTGGATGTGACAAACACTAATTCATAGATGGACGACAGAATCTATCTTACATATGCTAAATTGAAAAGTAGTGTTATCACGAATGAAAACCTCTTCATTCTCGCTAATAATGACTTAAGTCCCACTTGCTTTTCTTAGATTAACATCTAACACATCTACATTTTAGCAACAATTATGTAAGGTGCCAAGATACAAATGCAAAAAATAAGACATTATTATCTAAGACAAGACACAGTTTTGAGATGAAGTATGAAACTTCTGGTTCCAAGCCTCATATTTCCATACCGTACAACAGTAAGGGAAGCTTAAATGAACTCATACTTTAGCTAGTTTAGAGGTCTTTCAAAGAGGTAATTATTTCATGTAAGAAAAAACAAAAGTATATAGCAAGAAAAGAAAGGAAAACATGGGGCATATTCATGAAAAGAGTATAGAAATCTAGGTATGGGGCTGGAAGAATGGCACAGCAGTTAAAGCCCTTGCCTGTAATTCCAGCACTCAGGAGGCTGAGTAAGAGGAAGTGTCATGAGCCCAAGGCCAGCCTGGTGTACACAGTGACTTCAGAACCATTCCGGGCTACCAAGTGACACCCTCTCTCAAAAAGAAACAAAAGAAAGAAAGAAAGGAAAAAGAAAAGAGAGAAGAAAAAAAGAAATCTAAGTATAGTGGAAGAAGATGCAGATAAAATAGGACATACTCTAACACACTAGCAGTGCGGTGAGGCACAATAATTTCAGGTAGAAAATTAGCAGGTCATATTATGAGTAAAAGGAAATGTTTATGATATGACACTAAAAGACACCTTACTGAAATAGGGAAAGAAATCATGACCATTGTTGCATTTCAGGGGACTTAAATGGATGGAAAATTCCTTCCTAGAATAATAATAATAATGCTAGGCATATGATGAATATAATTAAAACAGAAATGGTTATATTGAAATCATACACAAACACACACAAATATCATGCATAATGTGACACGAAACACCTGGGTTTTCTATTGGTAACAAGTACTGCTAATACTATGGGGATGGGTTTTCTATACTCATAATGAAAATTTATGCTTAAAAATGGAGTGAATATACAGATGTATTTTCCTCCTATTTCTTGCCATGAATTTCAGTTTAAGAACTCTTCATTTAGAGTAAGTCCATGAGATAAGGGAGGAAATGAAAGACTTGTTTAGGAAGAATGTATTTCAAATAAATAAACATCCTTGGGAGGTGGGGGAGCAAATAGATAAAATAATCCTAACCTAAACTGAATTGCCTCCAAAAAGTAAAAAGGAAATATCCCTACATCAATGGTTATTTAACAGTTTCCTTTCCATTGCTAAAAAGAGCACAGACAAGAGCAGCACTGCTGCCAAGGCATGAGTCACTGTCAGGACGACTCCCCCCCGTTCAAAGGCTTACATTGTTTTCTACCAGCACCAAAACGTTTACCCACACAAACTGTAAATATGTCATTTTTAGACCATACCAACAACAATACCCATTTTGTTTTGACATGGAAGACATAAAAAGAAAAGGAAGAAAAATGACCAACAATCTAATAGCTAAGATCCAAAATGAGAAAATCTACCTAGGTTACGAAAAACATTTTAACAAAAGTTATTCAAAGGAAAATGCCTCCTGAAATTCCTTTCTTACAAAAGAGAATCTTTAGTCATGCCAACAAATGTGAAATTTCCCTATGGAATTTAGTGATTGACTGACTGCTTTTGAGACAGCGCCTCGCTCCTTACTCCAAACTAGTCGTGAATTCACTATGCAGCCGAAAATGGCCACAAACTCACAGCAATCCTCCTGCCTTAGCCTTCTGAGTCCTGCAATTATAGGCATGAGCCATCCCGCCTATCTTATGTGCTGCTGGGGAATTGAACCCAGGGCCTTATGCTTCTTAGGCAAGCATATTAATCTCTGTACTATTTCTTCAGTTACCCCTTGAGATTTCTGTAGAATTATAAAATCAATGAAAGCAATAATGCTTAGATATAATCTGACTTGGAAGTAGAGCACTGTTCTTTTAATAATGTGCTTTAACAAAGGATGCAGTCCTTCCTTGATTTGTACTTAGCAATTTTCAAAAATTATATTGAAAGGTGTTTGCTCATAGTAACTATCTGTCTTTTCCCATAGATCTTAATCATTTCTGACACTGTGCCCAAAGCACAAGACAAAATGTGATATGGGTTTGATAAATGAAGAAAAAGATTAGGGAGAAAGACAAAAAAGGATTATTATATGAAGAATAGAAAGACTATAAATCTTTCTTAATTTACAAGCTATTGCATCAGTAGTTTCTCTTGTTGAATTGGTTGCCACATATGCATACTAACTCATGCCACAGAAACATTGATGAAATTTAATAAAAATGTTTTAAAAGTTCTGACACACCAAATATACCACAAAAATTTACAGTAAAAACTCTAAATAGATAGAGGTGAAGTAAAATATCTTTCTCTATTCAGTTTTTGTGGTACGGGGGACATATCCCAAGGCCTTTTCCCAGACCTACAACTCCAGCTCACATTTCATTACTTGATTTTTGAGACAAGGTCTTGTTAGTCAGTAAATGCTGCAGAAACTGGGCTTGAACTTGCAATCCCCTTGCCTTAGCCACTCAGAGTGCTGGAATCACAAGCCTGAGTTACCAGCCATGGCTTAAAATTTCTTTTAAATGGCTGAAAATTTCAATAGAAAGTGAATGCCTGAACTTTGTAGTTTTGATAAATACATTTTCAAACGACAATTTTAAAAGACTTTTTAATTCAAAAACTTAACAATCTTGAAGGTCACGGGTCATTATGTAACTTCCATATACAGGAAAAACAACTATTCTTATAAGTAAGACAGTTAGGGTATAAAGAAGATAGACAGGGCTGGCGGAATGATGGTTAAAGCACTTGCCTAGCAAATGTAAGGCCCTGAGTTCGATTCTCCATCACCATATAAGCTGTGTGTGGTGATGCAGGCTTATAACCTTAGCACTACTGAGGCTGAGGCAAAGGCAGGAGGACTCCCATTGAGTATGAGTTTACAGGCAGCCTAGGCTCCAGAGTGAGTTCAGAACCAGTTTATACCTGGTTCGGGGGGAAGTGGGGTGGCGCAGGTCGGGTGGTAGGGGAGAATATCAAAGTTACACTTTCTAAGTAAAAAGCCATTCTCCCTAGGACACCACAGGGCTACAAATTTTCTCCTTTGAAAATATCCTACAAAACATATATACATATATCTGGAATTTATGAAGTTTCTCAAAACAACATATGATGTGGTCAGTTCAGAAGTTAAAAAGGATAGAAGTAAATTTCCCACAAACTGCAAAGAAGTATACAAATTACTACATGTATACACACATTTATAGCAGTGCTACTTATAAGACCTATAGGGAGAAACAACCACACTGCCCATCAAAGGGTTAAACTTGGTTATATTCATGTATTCACCAAAGAGTCTAACCCACCCATTAAAACAAATGAAGTACTGGCACATACCACAGTGTGAGTGAACCTTGAAAACATTATACTACATGAATACAGCCAGAAACAAAGAGTCATGTATTATACTATATTATACTATATTGTGTTATATTATATCATTGCATTTATAGGAAATATTAAGAACAGGATCATTCACAAAGAGTACAGTGCCAAGCGGCGGTTGCTGGAAATTTGGGGAAAGAACGGTAAGAAGCAACTTAAAGAGTGTGTGATTTCCTGTTGGAGTAAGTAAGATGTTTGAGTCAAGACAAAATGTTACTCGGCTTTTGCTGCAAATACATTAATGTCATGTTTAATTCATTAATTTTATGCATGTGACCTTTATTTTAACTAAGAATTGAGGAATATATTCTGTGGTGACCACAGCTTCTCTAAAACGCATTGATTGTTTTTAACTTCTGTGGCACTAGAGATGAAGCTTAGAATCTCACAGAGAAGGCAAACATTCTCACAACTGAATTACATCGCCACTCCTTTTTCTTTGACATTGATGTGTTATCCTCCTGCCTCCTGCAAACCTAAAACTGACATCTCTCAAGAAAAGTATAATCAGAAAAAGCATAATGCAATATCCCAATTTTTAGTCATTCTGAGGAATATGAAATGATATGATTACTTAATTATTTACCTGGGGTTAGATTACCAAATACAATGACTGAATAATTCCACTCTAAAATGAGTTTTATTTCAAAAATAGCAGAAAAAACTTTCACAGCATCATTAGAATACACTCAAACCAAAAACCACACAAATGTATATCAATACTAAAATAGCAGTCTGGGAGCACTGCTCAGCGTAACATAGCATTTGAAGATCAAGCCTTGAATTTGATTTTGCAGCACCACATAAACAGAGTATGGTGGCATACTCCTGTAATCCCAGCACTTGGAGGATGAGGCAGGAGGACTGCCACATGTTCAAGGTCAGCTTGAGCTACATAGTGAGTTCAAAATAAAAATAATTTTAAATATACACTCTAAAAACAAAGAGCAGACATGCTTAAAAGATTTTTGCAATGACTACTTTAACACCACAGGAAACACTGTGAAAACTGGTGAACTATATCTATCTGAACATCAATGAATCTTAAAAATATAATGTCAAAAAATAAATGAGCTGGGCGTGGTAATGCATGCCCATAATCCCAACACTGGAAGGCAGAGGAAAGAGAACTGCAAACTCAAACCACCTTGGGGAAACCTAACAACTTAGAGAGACCATTTCCAAAAACAGAAACTAAAAAAAGGAATTGGGATGCAGCTTACTGTGAAACCCTTAATATTCCAAAAAAAAAAAAAAAACAACAACAACCAAACAACGGTACCATAACATAAATAATTTACAATCCCATTTATATAGAAGCTTAAAAAAACAAATTCTTAGGATACTTAATAGAAAAATTTGGAAAAAGAAGTAAAAATTAGAACTATGATTTTAGCATTATGTTCTGTTTACTGATTAAGAAACTATTTGCTCTAAGATAAATTAGTAAAATATACCCTTTTTCTCTAACATACTGGTATCAATCTAAAATAAAGAGCAAATATATTCTATCTAAACTTCCATACAGATGACTCCTGACTTTTTCTGCACTTCTTTTTCAGGGGCCGGGGAAAATAAGTACTAGGGATTGAACTGAGGGCCCTCCGACTAAGACACATCCTCTGCCCATTTTTTATTTTTATTTTGAGAGAGGGTCTCACTAATTTGCATGTTGCCCAGGGTGGATTTGAACTTGCAATCCTCCGAGCTCACCTCCCAGAGTGGTGGAAATATAGGCTATGCTGCCAGGCCCAGCTATGCAACAATGAGTATTTCTTTAAAAACTATGGAACAGGTCCATTACAGACAAAGGGTTCCAGGACTCCAAAGTTATAAGAATAGTATCAAGCTACACAAAAGAAGGCACAGAGTCAAAATAACAAAAATAATGATCACCATTACTGTCTTTACTAAAATTTACAATGAATTAAGAAGAAAATGTAAAATAAGTTTGAGCCTTGCTATTTTATGAAAACATTATGGAAATTATTATTCTTGTCCTAGTTTTTCAAGATTAAAGGCACAAGGAAAGAAGAATGAGGGAGGCTGTGGAGAGAAAAAATGAAGCTTACCATGCAGGGGTGAGCCAGAAGGGCTGCTGGACAGACCCGGAACAGGGCTACAGCGGCCTCCTTGCTTAGAGGTCAGTTCTTGTTCAATTTCTTCTAGCCCAGCACTTTTCTGGAAGCGGCTCATGCGGTTCACTACTCGTGGTGACATATGTGTGCGAACACAAGGCTGGCCACCATAGGGGTTGATGGGGAAGACGTGAGAGGTGCCCCGGAGGGTACTGACCACAACCCAGCGACAGTCATGGCTGAAGCAAATGTCCTGAACCTAGAAGTGAGACAAAACAGGTACAACAGTTGCTGAAAGTATGTGGATTTTCCTAAGGTTATCACACATCATCAATATATAGAAATGCTTTTATTATTCTCAAATTTTCCTAGGAAATTTCTAGTGAAAAATACTTATTTTACAAGTGAAAGTATCAACATGAGGTTAATCAAAACTTCACATTGGGAATCTCATAAAATTCAAAGCAGGGTATTCTGCTCATTGCTGACTGAAGGGGTGATTCACAACATAGGACCTAATGGAGGAAAAGGAGAGTGGTTTCAGGTTTCAGGTTACCTAGCAAGCACAGGGCAATGATTCCCAAGCACCAGGTAAGCCTGGTGTGGCAAGAGGACTTCTGTTTAAGACCAAATGGGCTATATAGTGAGTTCAAGATCAGCCTGGATTATGGAGTAAGGCCCTGTATAGAAAGAAAGAACAAGAGGGAGAGAGAGAGAGAAGAGAAGGGAGAGAGGGAGAGAGAGAAAGAGAGAAAGAGAGAGAGAGAGAGAGATGAAAGGGAATGGAAGGGAAGGGAAGGAAAGGGAAGGGAAGAGAAGAAAAGGGACAGGAACGGCAGGGAGGGACTGGGAGGACTGGACAGGACAGGACAGACAGGAAAGCTAGGCAGACATGGTGATACATGCCTGTCATGGCAGCATTCTGGGAGGCAAAATGATCACAAGTTTGACCCCAGCCTGGGCAATTAGGCAACTCTGTGGGACAATGTCTCACAGTACCACTACCAAAAAAAAAAATCCAAAAGTTTATTAAAGTATAAACATGCAAAGTGAAATAACTGCCTTGGTTACATGCATAGTGATAACAAAAAGGAAGAAAAATATAAGCTCTGCTTTTTGTAACTAGATAGATTCTGTAACTAAATTCGTTTGTTGCTAGGGTGACAGATAATAAGGGGTAATTGCATTTTTAAAAACACTCAGAATATGTCTAGATCTTTCAAGAATTTAGTAATCTTGTCATTGTTGTTTTGGCTTCAATTCATTTTTGAGACAGGATCTCACAATATAGCAAAGTGTGGGCGAGATCTTGAAATCCTCCTGCCTCCACTTCTCTGAGGGCTAGAATTACAAGCCTGTGCCATCAGGCCCAGCTTCTGCTTTTAGTTTGGCCGTACCTATTTAACATACTAGTAAGATTAAATTTAAGTATCAAATACTTTTTATTCTTTCCCGCTTTTCTAGAATATGAGAAAATGAACAGGAAAATCTGATATTCTCCTTTCTTTTCTCTCTTTCCTTTCTTTCTTTCTCTTGTATTGTCAAACCAACCCAGGGCCATCACAATTCAGCTAGATCCCCAAATCATTTTTTACATTTGACATTAAGACAAAGTTTCTGCTAAGTTGCCCAGGCTGGGCTCTAACTTGTGATTATCCTGCCTCACCCTCCTATAATGTGAGGATCACAAGCCTGTGCCACCATGTCCTGCTAAACTCAATATTCTCAGGTCTCCTTTAGATTACTCAGGATGGCCACACAGGATCAACAGCATTCGTCAGCCTGAACCCATCACAACAAAACTTTCAGGCCCTCTGCAATCCTTAATAGTAAAAGCTAGAGGTTGGAAAGTAGGGAGAATGACATAGGAGAGAATACATAGAGCTAGAAAGGAGAAAAGAGAAGTCATAATTTAAAAACTGTCTTTCGAGAATAAAAAGTTTTGTGCACAATTTAAGATATTCAAAATCAGTCTGAGCCTTTTTATTCATTTCTTTCCTTTCTTTCTTTCTTCTATTCATTGTTTCTTTTCTAATCGTGCAACTGGGGATTGATCTAGGAGCCTTCACACTGAACTGTATCCTCACCCAATTATTATTTTTCACCATCAGCCATTTGCCAATTCAGGACTTCAAGTTGCAATCCTCAGGCCTTCACCTTCCAGACAGGTGGGATATAAACACAGCTGCTTTTCTTTTCTTCTTATCCCATTATACCCCAAATCTCTTAAACATTCTACAAATCTATCAATTAGATTACTTGATAAGGTCTAAAGGAACCTATTCCTAAAAGAATCAGACTCAACCAATGTTTACAGGCAGAACATCTTAGACATATCATCTAAAAAAACAAAAAAAGCAAAAATAACAGAATGATCCAAGACTATTCTCCAATAAAGTGGGTCCTGCTTTCATTGTAAAATGAGCTTAATGGAACCTTCTACCTGTACCTGAAACCAAATCCAAAATTTAAAAAAAAAAAATCAAAATTACCCGATTTCTATTACCCTAAACATAGAAATATCTCCAGCTTCAAACTACAGGGCACATCTCTTGACAGTCCCACTGTACTTCATTGAGCACATACCAGTTAAAATTGTGCCTAACAAATTCCTTTTTGCCTTTTAACTTGATAGATTGGATATCTTTTGAAAACTGCTCTGAAAGCCATTTCAACTAGATAAAAAAAAAATAAACTATAGACTAGCAGTAAAAAAAAAAAAACTAGAAATCACCTTTTTTGAGCAGGATAGTAAAAGGAATATAATCAAGTGCCTTCACACTGTGCTACATCTACAACATACTTCTTGCTTTGGATTTTGAGACAGGAACTCCTTAAGTTACTAAGTTTCATATGCTAAGCTGTTTCTTGCTGCTATCGGCATTACCTTAGCTAAAGATGCCAAGGAAAGAAGGTGAAAAATGACGAAGAATTCAGCATGAAGCTAACAGTGTTGGGGTGAAGGAAGCAAGGGGAGAATGGGCACCAAGAGTAACTGCGCACCTCACACACACTGGAAGCTGGTAAGTGACAACATGGCCAAGAGAAGTAAAGTGTCCCCACAAAGGACATCACTCACAAACCTAAGGCTCCAGTAAGAAAAAGGCAAATTCCTCAATGACTTTACCATATTTATAGTCTACCTCCCCTACAACTCAGGAAATACTGTTATCACACAGGCACTTGTCAAAGGAACAAAGGAAAATGTTCACATTCAATGCATTATTCCATAATTTGATTGATAGGGGGAAATAAATGCTATAAGTGGGCACAAAAGAATAAGCTCTTTAATTCTGATACTGTCTTCCGAGACCTATTACTTGCTCACCTGTTCGAACTTAATTTTAAATACTCACATCACAAGGTATTCTCAGGCACCCACATAGAGATGACAGTGGGAAACGCTCACAACAAGTCACTTACTAAACTCCAGTCCTTCCAACATCACAAATCAGCAACAACACAGAATACCAGAAGGAAATTTTAGGTAGAGACCGAAAGGTTCAGGTGTTATCCAGATAAGTACAAGATAATGACTTGCCTCATGAAGCAATCAAGAACACACCTTTCTTTTAGAAGGAAGTTCAAAGTATAATCTAAAAATATTTGATCAAGAACTGTGACTTATCAGATTCAAACATGCAATAAAAAGGTGCAAAAATTCCAAGGATAAACAAGGTGCAAAACGACCAAGGGCCGCTATTGAAATGGAATACTCCATAGTACAGCCAGCCTAGCATGTTAGGTGTTACAGTGACAGTGTCTCCTACTCTACAACTGGAAGCAATGCTGCTGACTCTACAGACCCTTGACTCATAAAGCTGCCGTAAAATACCTACGCCTGGTTCTCTGATAACTCAGTTATGATAGAACATGCTCTGTAATCCCAGCACTTGGGACGCAGAGTCAGTAAGTTTACTGTGTTTTCAGAGCTAGTGTAGGCTAAATAGTGAGTTCAGGACCAGCCTGGACTAGACTGAAATCCTGTCTCAAAAAACAAAACAAAATAAAAACAACTGCCAAGTAGACAGCATGTTTAATTGTTGTTCTTTTGCTTGTTTTGTTTTTTGACACAGGGTCTCATTCTAGACCGGGCTGGTCCTGAACAACAATGTAAGGCTAATTAAATGAAGAAGTGATCAGCAGCTCAGAAAACAAGGAAAGGCTATCACCCCCACTTTAATCCAGGGTTGGGCAAACAATGAGCCAATCATGCTCATCCAGGTACATACTGTACATAGATGGCTTTATTCAATAAGATGGATGAGAGCACTCATAGGCATACATATGGAGATAAAGGTCCAGGACACAGAGGTGGGCAGAGGAATAGGCATGAAAGCTGAGCTACAAACCAAGAGGGCTTCATGCCACAAAGGAACCTCAACATGATTACATTTCACAATGTGGATTTTAACGTTGTATGGGGCCAGTGGTGGCTTTATTTTTCCCACACTTCCTTCCGGCGTGTCTATTCTATGAATGCCCTAATGCCCACATTTTTTTGAGATAGTGTCTCACTTTGTATCTGTACTGCAGGCTAATACTGAGCTCACTGTGTGTAGCCCACACTGGCCTAGAACACATGGCAATCCACCTGCTTCTGCCTCCTGAGTACTGGGATTACCGATGTATATCGCAATGTCTGGCTTATGTGATACTGGAAAAATGAACTCAAGGCCTTGTGCTTTAAACCCTGTGCTATTTTCCCACACTAATACTGTATTTTAGGAGCAGATAATTTTATGTTGTAGTAGATGAAAACAATTATTTGCTCTGAAATGGTTCAACCATAACTGACTTAGATCACTGAGATGATGAGTCTGGGATTTTTAGGTGATATTTTCAAAACAGAGAGGAGTTATACTACAAGGAGTTGAGATTAAGGTATAAAGAAGACAAGAACATGAATTCTAAAGAGGATAGAGTGAAATGAAAGGAATCGTGTCCCCCTCCAAAGAAAGATATGGTCAAAATCTCTGGAGGGCTGACTCTCTGGCAACAGCTTTGGAAAAGGAGTGATGGAAAAGTAACTTCCATTGGATGATCTAAGCTGGTACTAAATGCAATCACATGTATTTTTCTGAGTAACAAGGAAGAAGACAGATGAGGAAGATGCGGCTGCCAGTCAAGCAGTACCAACAGGCAGTGGCGTAATTGGTGCATCAATGGTATAAAGTTTTGTCTTATGTTCCTATGTAAAGTTTTATATGTAAAAATGAAAAAAATATTACTGCTGAAATATGTCTTGTATTTCAATCAACCACTCAACTTAAGCTAATATAGTGAAAAGACTAACCTTTTGTTACTGTTACTCTGCACATATGTGCTTCACCAAGATTCAACTTCTCATGTGTATGAGAAAGTACCTGAACCCCCAACTGCTCAATATGGACGCTATTAGGTAGTGGATGCCATCAACACTATGCTTATTTTTCAAGTTACTTTTCTCGTTATAAGATTTGTGTTATTTATGTGTTTGTTTGTTTGTTTTTGAGACAGGGTCTTGTTCTGTAGCTTATGCTGGTCCTAAACTCACCATACAGCCCATGATGGCCTTGAACTCACAGCAATTATCCTATCTCAGCTTTAAGTGCTGGGATTACAGGTGTGCACAACCATGCCCAGCTTGTACATTACCGAGGAATCAAACCCAGGACATTGCACTTACTAGCCAACTGATTTAAGTGCTAAGTTAGCTATGCTCCCAGCCCAAGATACATGTATTTTTTAATTGGTTTTAGAATTTCTAAGGGGGAAAGGAATCCTGGGGGATTTTAATGATCTCACTGAATCTACAGATAAAGTAGGAGAGAGCTGACACGATAATGGCAATAGGTATTCCAGAACAAGAAAATAGCTCAACTCTAAATTATTTAGGCATCTACAGCTCTCAAGCAAAAATTTTTAGTTGTCAGCATATGGATTGATACATAATATTGATAAAACTTATTTATTATCCATGTTTATGGAATCACTTAGGTTCTCTACACAATTGTGTGTGTGTGTGTTTGTGTGTGTGTGTGTGTGTGTGTGTGTGTGTGTGTGTGCGCACGCGCGCGCGCGCACGTGCTTGTTGCTGAGAATTGAACCCAGGGTTTTCACATTAAGCTATATTACCAGCCTTTGTTTTTCATAGTTTGTTTTTTAGCCCCAGTTGTTGGGGCTAAAGTGTTGGGTTGCCCTGTCAGGGTTCCAAATTGTGATCCTCCTGCCTCAATTGGAACTAAAAGGCATGGGCCACAGCTGTTTCATTTCATATCATTAGAGTTTTCCTCTTTGGTTCCTTCGTGTTCTCAGTGACTTCCACATGTATCAGGAACACTCCATCTTTCCAGATAGTACATGTCCTATACTCTTTCCTCAGAATCCGTGACCCTAGTCACCTTGGACTCTCAGCAACATGTCAGTAACTCACCTTCTGCCAGATTCTTGCTTCCTGTACAAGAGACACTATGCTAAGGTTACCACAAGCGCCTTCTTATTTGCTTCCGATTGCTCAAAAATCAACATCCTTCAAAGGTTAATACACAGAGTCCAAAAAACCCATTGGACAAAGTGGAAGTCATAATACTGAGGTAGTATCTGGCACTCACTGTGTTAGGTGCTTCGCTAAATTTCATATATAGCAGTTATGTTTTCTTTTAAAATCCTGCGAAGTAGGTATAGGCCAAATTGTACAGATGAGTAACTTAGAAAAAGTAATTAGTTTGTTCTGGGCTATGTAATTATGAATCACCAAGTACATAGGGAAGCTAGAGGAACCGGAATGAGGGCTGACTGGAAATGTCCTAAAATTAGATACTGCAGATGATCTGCATCACTCAGGGAACATGCTAAGAAATTCTGAATTGCACATGCAAAAATAAGCTACGCTCTTAAGTCATATTAATAAAAGTATTATGTATTTTGGAGGAATGCAACACAGGGTTGCAAGATTTTCCAAAAAATATTTCAGAAAGTTGAATTAGATTATCAGTAAAAGCATAATAGACAATATTGTGGATGTATTCACACTAAAAATTTTTGGTTTCATCTCAAATTATCAGAAAATAGTATGAATCAATAATACTAAAAATTAAAAATGCCAGTATTATTTTGGAAGACAGTTCTAATATTTCAAAATCATTACATATCTGTCTGGCCCAAATAGTGTAAACCAATAATCCTGAGAACCTGGAGGCTAAGCAGGAAGATCACAATTTTGAGTCCAGATTAGAGAATCAAGCAACTTTTACAAAACTATGCCTCAAACATTGAAAAGCTGACTGGAATTTAGCTCAGTAAAAATCACTCTACTTAAGTAAGATATTATAAAAGTGCATTCACAAAATGATTTCAAGACTTTAAGCAGCTGTATTGGTGCATACCTGTAACCCAGGACTCTAAGAGTCGAGGAACAAGGCTTACAAAATCAAATAGAAATAGAAAATTTATTGAGGCCTTGTTTCAAAAAACACTAAAGAAATGACTAGGCATGTAGCTGAGTGCAAAGACATTAGACTGAATCCCCACTACAGGGGGAAGATTTTTATAGGTAGCGTTGAAGCAAAGACTGGTTTTCTTAACTGCATATGTGCTTCATGAGGAGAATTACAATCAGATGCCACCAAACAGCTTACTTCAACATAATTAAATTCACCTCCTTTCCTCCAGCCTGACTGAAGGACTTGCTAAATCCTTGGAAGAATTCAGAATAATAAGGTTTTGAAGTACTCAAAGATAGCCAGATGACTATGTGCTATACAAACTTAATGATTAGTGTTAAATGTTATCACATCAGAATAGTTTTCAGTACCACTTCATAAAAACTGATCTTATGGTCACTAAGATGATAAGATCATGATATCTGGCATTTATAAGTTCAAATTATATTGTGCATCATATAGCCAAAAATCAAACAAATACACTCTATTTGATTTATCTACCAGTTAAGTAGGAATATAACTAGCAGTATTAAAAACTACTGTACCAAGGACATGAAAGGCAGTACTCTAATAAGAGACATAAAAAACTTAAGCAAATTTTTATTTCCATATTGAGCTTCAGCAGTAAGTAAGGCTGACGCATACCAAAAACAGGTACAGAGCATGTCAAATATTCAAACCCTAAAAAGTTATAGATGAGGTAGAGCCTAGTAGAGTAAATCGGAAGGGATAAGCTCAATAAATCGTAAAAAAAAATACTCTATGCAAGATGCTGAAAAATAAAAAATGCTTATCTAAGTTTAAAAAAGCCAAAATCACAACGTGAAGAAATTTTGTTGCAAAGTGAAACAAATGCTCAAAAAATGACAGACATACATGAAAAGACACAGATGTCAAGGTCCAGGCTCCCAATGGCGGGATCTGAGACATATAAGTAATTATTCAAGAAATCTAACACATTAAATAAAACATGAATATATAAGATCAAAAGTAAGTATCATGGCATACTGAACAAAAGCTCAATATTAATACAAGTCAAAATCAAAGACAATTTCATAGGACATAAAACAATGAACCTTGAACACCTCTGTGACATTCTATACAAAAAGATGGGAAATGGAACTCCAATTTCAAAAAATACCAGGCAAAAAACTGAGGCCAAAACATTGGGCTGGGATCCGGCTCAGTGTGAAGGTCGGGACTCCACATTAGCACCACAAAACAGAGAACAGGGGCTATAATATTTACATGTGGCTGAAAACTTACATGGAAAACAAAGGAAAAGGAGCTTTTCCAGTGTGAAAGAGACTAGACAGTAGGACAACCATGTTTCCCGAATTATTACATTTCCTTTTGTTGACCGTTGAAATGGTTGGCAAAACTTAAGAGAGGTTTGAATGTTTCATGGCAAAAATCTAATTGATTTGTATTTTGATGGTTATTTTGCAATTGGATAGAAAAGGAGTTTTATCATTTGTAACTGGTAACAACAGGCCAGCATGTGGATAATCAACTGTCCAATAGAAGCACACAAGAGTCAATGAGCTACACTTAATTTTTTAAAAGAAAACCCACCAAAGTATAAATAAGAAAAAGAGCAAAATTAAAGAATGAAGGAGGAAAATAGAAAGTTAGATTCTGGGGAAAGGAAAAAGGGGTGTGAGGGAAGGTGGGAGAGAAAAGAGTGGGAAAAGAAAAGGAAAAGTAAAATAATCATATGTATATGCATCAATTTTTCAAGCTGAGAGTAATCACTGCACATTGCAAATACTTAATAATAAAATAATAAATTAGCGAAGGAAGGAAAGGAGAGAGGAAGGGAGGGAGGGAGGAATGAATCCTGGTCAAGCTGGGCATGGGTGTGCAAGCCCATAACCGAGCATTCTTTGAATGCTGAGGTAGGATTGCAAGTTTAACTTAATTCTGTCAACTGAGTGATACCCGGTCCCACCAATGAATAAAGGGAGGCTAAGACTGGGGCACAGTGTGGAGACCCTGGGTTGAATCCCTAGTTTCCTTATACGGTGAACTCAAACAACCAAACAACAATTGGTACAAAAGAATTATACTGGAGCACGAGACAAATTGGCCTAAGGAGAAATAAATAACTAATTTCAAACAGAAAGGGAAAGAAAATAACATAAATCATTGCATAAATGGCAACTGTAAATTAAGATACTTTTCCAACCATTGGTATTCAACTTAGGAGTATGTTGGTGGAAGAGCACGTAGGATATAACACTTGCTGAGCAAGGGCAAAACCTTGAATTAGATTCACCAGCAACACAAAAGCTGAGACTGTTGGCATGGATCTATAATCCCAGCACACTTTGGAAGGCTGAAACAAGAGGATTGCCATGAGTTTGAGAGCAGCCTGAGCTACATACGGAGTTCAGGAACTACAGAGTAAGGCCCTGTCTCAAAAAAAAAAAAAGGTGCAATTTACTACTTACTATTTTAGTACTTTGTGAAAGGAAAAATAAAAAAGAGATATCATAAGGCATTTGTTTCTTGGTGGACTGGGGATCAAGCCCAGGGCCTTCACACTGAGATATATCTCTAATACATATTTCTATTTTTGATATTCAGGTAATTTTTTCTAAATCCTACATTGATCAGCCAGGGCTCAAACTAGCCATACCCCTGCCTCAGGCTTTCAGAGTGTTGGGATTATAGGCCCATGTCATATGGCCCAGATAATGTCCTTACATAAGACTGTATAAACTTCCATTCAAAAGACACAAATATGTACTTTCAAATTTTTTATGTATTACTTGTAAAATCAAAAACATGCAGAAAAAGCAAAAAAAAATTTCTTAAAGGAAAGTATCAATAAAAACAAAGAACTATAACTATCTCTACTACCTGGCACAAATCGTTTAGTGTTAACAGCCAATGTGATGTTAAATATAACTGCAAAAAGTCAAAATTATGATTGTTGAAAATGTACCTGAACTGATAAAAGTTTACACCAACAAGAAAATTCACTGAACAAGTAAGAAATAAATAAATAACAATTTTGCTATGCTATAAAAATGACTAAAATGTAACCAGCCTATAATTTCAACACTTATGATTAGATATGGTGTGATACCAAGAAATTACCTTCTAAAAAAGTCGGAAACTTACTTTGGCTTCAGTTTCACCTCTGTGAAGAGTGTATAGATGATGAACAGCACTTTGTGATGAGGACCAAGGATGAGTCAGAATTTGGAAGACATGAAAGTCATGGCCAAGGGTGTCTGTTGTGACCAAAAGCATTCCTGGAGGAGAAAAAGCAAAGGATTGAAAATGACTGGGTAAATGAATGGAATATTTTCAAATATAACATATTTTAAAATATAATTAACCCAAAATTACCAAAATCATGTATCAAAATAAGATACCTTTAAATAGCAACCTATTATGACACTGGAAGGAGGGGAGGATCACTAACAGAGGTTTAGGCGCTATGGGGTTCTCATATTGACTACTTAACACTGATCTCACATGTCTGAAATTAGAGAGCTCACAATTTTTAAGGAAATGAACATAAATTAAAACTCACACACTTTTCAAAATTCCTCCAGTGTGAATTCTAACTTCCAAATTATCTATTTACCAGGTTACTAATTTCCCCTATTAACTCAGGAGCTTACAATTTATCACTATCAAGATAGTTATAATTGCAAACAGTTGTAATGCCAGTTTAGGAGGCTGATTCAGGAGAACTCTAAAGAAGTAATTACAAATAGAATTACTTAAGTTTGTGACCAGCCTGAACAACACAACCATGCTTCATATTAAAAAATAATAATAAAATAATAAATAAATAATAAATAATAATAAATAAAATACAACAAAATATTTTTTGAGACAGGGTTTTCTTCTGCATCCCAGGCTGGTCTTGAACTCATGGCAATCTTCCTGTCTCACCCTCCCACGTGCTGAGTTTACAGGCATGCAACACCATGCCCAGCTTATGTGGTACTGGGGAATGGAACTCCGGTACTTAGTGCTTGACTGCTTAACTAGCTAGGCAAGCGCTTTAACCGCTGAGTCATTCTTCCAGCCCCCAGTAAAATTTATCTCTTTGCTGCATGATATTCATTGGAACTGCCTACGGTGCCTTTAACAAACAAAAAAAATGAAAACAAAATGAAAGAAAAATGGGTAGGTTGTTCAGTTTTATAAAGTGTCATACCTAAGAATTCTTTTGCCAACCCCAAGTCAGTTTCCTGGTAAATGTGTCCTGCTTGTTGTTTTTGTTTTTATATCATAGTTTTTAAAAATGACCCAAGAGAGAACTCAGTTACCAAATTTCCATAGTCAAGTAAACATGGGTTATGAGAGGATATAATTTTGTGAAAGAGGCTTTTGGTGGATTTGCTTGGATATTTAAACCTGAATGCATAGATGGTATTTTCTACATGTGAGCTAACTTGTGTTCAATCCCCAACCCCAAAAATAAAGGGACAAAGCTGTAACTTTTTCACATAAGTTAATTTTTTAATTAAACTTACTTTAAGTGATACACATAAAAGTGATATTAGCATCATAATGTGCTGATTCACCTCACGTACACATTGTGGATCTACCACCTTGAACACATCATTTATCTTAGAGCTTTTTGAAGTGTACAATACATCAGAAATGTAATGAAGGGTTAAATTTGCTAAAAATGTTTTGCAGTAGTAGAAACACTGTCACCAATTCTTTTCAAAATTATCCCCATTGCCTCAAATACTTGATTCAAAGCACTTAACCCATTGTCCTTACCAGTTTCTAAAGCCCTTCTGGAAGTTCTTGCCTGACCCCCACTGTCTGTCTTTATCTGTGTCTCTCTCATAAATATTCATTTATATAGTAATATTTAAGGAAATGGTGACCAAATCATATTATATACACGGGTCTCTTTTTATTTGATTTTTAAGTCAGGGTCTAATTAATCTGCCAAGTTGCCAGACTGAGGTTCAATACATAATCCTCCTGCCTCAGGCCTGTACCAGCAACACCCAGCTGTATCCATAAATCCACTACAGTGGCTGATTCAGTGTCCTAGATACATAGAAGACATTTACTTTCCATCATTATTTGGAGAAAGAGCTAAAGCAGCATGTTGTTAGATTCATTGAATAAGGTGGATGAGGACACGCAATGATGGTTTATTTGAAATAAATTGCCACACCAGAAGCAAAACGTGACACAGAACCTTGTCATGGCTGTTCTCAGATACCGCTGCACGACGTCAAGTAATGACTTGTCGTATAAACGTATGGTCTTTTGCAAGATTCACACATATTTAGGACTGTTAGGAAATCGCAATGTGATGAATCAACCCTTTGAATGTCATGTGCCACTTTAACCCTAACCATCTTTCTTGTTCAAAGCTCCACTTTTTCAGATGTTTGGTTTGATGTATGTATGTTACAAATTTTCCTTTTCTTCTAAACTATACTTACCAATGTAATTATATGTAAACTGACTAAATTAGTCTGTTTAAAAATTAATCTGCCTTTTAATTGGTGTTTTTAATTCATTCACATTTAGTATATTTATTAAAAGGGCTTGATATGGGCCCATTTTTCATTAATCTATTTTTATTATTTATTTATACTTTTATTTTTCTGCTTCTTTGCTTCTTTTTGCCACATTCTGAACTTTTTGAGAGAAAGAGAGAGAAAGGGAGAGAGAGAGAGAGGGACAGAGAGAGAGACAGAGAGAGAGACAGAGAGAGAGAGAGAGCACTACAGCATAAGTCTCACTCTGTAGTCCAGGATGGTGCTAAACTTCGAGCAATCCTCCTGCCTCAGCCTGCCAAGTGGTGACGTAACAGGTAAGTACCATCACATCCAATGATGACTATTTAGTTTCAAGAGTCATTTTTTTATCAGTGAGTGTTGAGGTTATGGCTCTATAATAGATTATCAATTACTTGCTCTGAAAATTATAATATCCACGCAACATTCTGTGCCTCTTCATTTGCACAGATTTCATAACTGTTTTCTTTTTCATTCTTGAGACAGGCTCTTGCGCTGTAGGCCAGTATAGTCCTGAACTCACTATGCAGCTCAGGCTGGTCCTGGCCTCATGGCAATCCTCCAGCATCAGTACAGAATGCTGGGATTACAGACATGTGCCATCATATCCAGCTTCTGTGGTGGTGGGGAATCAAACTCAGGGATGTTCAATTACTATGCAGGTGCTTTAACCACTGTGTCATTTCTCCAGCTCTTATAACTGTTTTCTGTAGGAAGAATTGTTTTTGAGCTCACCTGCTTTTACAGAAGTGGCATTACATTCACTAATAATATTCCCTAAATAAAAGTTAAAATTTTTCTTTATGGTAAGAGGCCGTGTTTATTTCTGAGACACTACAACTAGCATTCCAAAGCAGGGAAAGCTGATCTTGGCTTAGGGTTTTTAAAGGTTTCCCTCCACAGGTGGCCAGCTCCAACACAGGCACATACCACAAGGGCTCAGAGGTCAGCTGTAAACCTCATGGCAGCGGGATACAGAGCACAGGAGACAAGCCAGAAAAGAACTCTACCTTTCTCAGGCACAAGTCCAGTGACCTGCTTCCTCTAATATCACCTGCTAGGATCTCACTGAGATATGCTAGGCCACTGACGAAATGACTGCTCCACCATCTAGTCACCTTCCAAATGCCACAAATTTGAGGACCTGACTATTCGGGGGGGGCAGGGGGGGGTTTAGATCAAAGTACAACACACGTGATAAAAAGTATGAAAAAAATTAAGTATGTTTCAGGAGATAGGGCAGTCACTTAGAGAAAAGACGATATATTATTTTGATTTTGTTCTGCCGAGGCTAAGATATAGCACTGTCAAACTATCACATGTCAAATCCTGGCTAAGATAATTCATTTGGGTAGATAGCGCAGGCCCGAAATCCTAGCATTGTGGGGGCCTGAGGAAGAGAATCACAGGTTTGAGGACTGGAGTGGAAGCTTATCAACTACGAGAGACCCTGTCTTAAAACCCAAAATAGAAATGAGAGCTAGGCATGTACCTCAGTGAGAAGGCCGTATGCTCAAATCCCAGTACAAATAGAAGGAAAGAGGAAGCAAGGAAGGAAGGAAGGAAGCAAGCAAGGAAGGAAAGAAGGAAGGAAGAAGTCATTTGAGATGGTAAAACCTTCAATTTGCTAAAAAATAATTTAATAAAACTGCAACCTATTATGCACCTAGTTATGGTCATTTGATCAATGACACACTTTTTATTCTTTCCTTCTTGTTATTTAAACAATAAATCTGTGAGGTTAGTCATGAATGTCTTTTATCTTTATGGACAGCATTTTTCTACCATTGAAAATTTTTTACTAAGTTACATAAATGAAAAAGTTAACACAACTCCACACACTATCTTTGATCCACACTCCCACACCAAAAAGTGTGATTTACTACACTTAAAAAATTATTCAATGTAAAGAAGGGCATAATGTACACATCGATAATCCCAGACTGGGGAGTCAGAAGCAGCAGGACTGCCATAAATTCACAGCCAACCTGGGGATTTAGAGAGTTCAGGGTAGCCTGGACTACAGGGCAAGATACTTTCTCAAAATAAAAAAAAACTATTCAACGTAAAGACCATTCACACAGTACATAAGGAGAACCTGCACTCAGAGCTTGAGGAACAGCACAGTACTGAGCATGCTTGCCTCGCAAGTACAAGGCCCTGAGTTCAATTCCTGAGCACCACATATGGTGGTCATGGTAGAGTACTGCTCAGGATGAGGCAGGAGGATTTCTGTGAATTCAAGGCCAAGCAGGACTCTAAGAAAGTTCAGGGCCAGCCTGGACTATAGACCCTGGGTCAAAAAAAATTTTTTTAACTGTATTTATATGGCACTGGAGATGGAGCCCAGCACTTTCATTGAACACTTTTTTGGTTTTGCTTCTGTTTTTGAGACACTATCTTGCAAAGTTCAGAATTAGTATTCAAATAAAAAGCTGAATTTGCCAAGTTAACACTATCATTTTTCATAAAGTAATGAAAATCACAAATGAATATTTCTCAATATGATCATAGCTTGGCACATCTCTACAGTTACTATTTAAATGACTTTGAGTGTTATTAAAGTAAATGGTCCACCAAAAATTTGTGTCTATTATCATCCATGTACAATACCACAAATGCTTTCTTCTTTTACTCCTCCACGCAAATGCAACTTTTCTAACGCACTCAGTTTACCTTTCTCCATAAAACATTTAAAATGATGGAAAAAATGAAAGAAGAGAGAGAAAATTAAGAGATGTATGGTGTAGGGCTAGATATCATGTGCTTTCTCTAATTTACAATTTCCTCTTCTGTACACATTCTGTTAAGGAAGCAGTAAGCTGCCTTTTCCCCCCCAGAAACAAGTTTAAAAGCACATATACATAAAAGGAAAAAATCATACAAAGTAGACTGTGGCTTGAGAACTATTTATGCAGCATCAGAAGACTAAACCAGACTCTGGCCTGGCCATAAACTAAACCCACGCCCCAAATGAGGTGCCAAGCCACAAAAAGCATTTGCGTCATCTGGGAATACAAGGAAAAGAAGGACTTCTAATTATAGGGCCTGGAAGCGGAAGCTTCATGTGATTAGTTGTTTAGGCGCTGCTGTATGTTTATCTGGAAGCTTCCTCTCCCTCACTCTCAGCCTCAAGTTTGATGGATGAGCGTTAGTGTTAGAGGATGGAAACTGACGCTGCTGACGGTACACAGCGTTCCCCAAAATCTGAAGTAGCTGCAGAATGAACATTAAGGTTTTGTGGCCTCCTAAGAACATAAGTCTTTCAACTGGGCGTCAGCTGGTTAGACCAAAAAGTAAAATTAAAGAGTAGCAAGGCAGCACAGGGCATATGCCATAAAATCTTGGAAACATGAGAAGGTTTGTCTTTTTTCCTCCATATCCTATTTATAACACCTACCTAATTGTATGGTTCCTTATCATGTGCCCACATGTGAACTGGAAGACAAATTACCAGTTATTCACACTCTCCTCCAAAAGAAGACATAAACACTGATATATGCTGAGGCAAACATATCTTTACAGGATTTCAGATTGGATCACAACAGAAGAATTTTAAATTTTAGCATTAAATCTTATAGTATAAGTACTTTTCAACCAATGACTACAGAGATACAAACTTGGAACTTATATTCGTAGGCACAAAAGCAAAGAAACATAGAATCTCAGTACTGACAAAACTCTTTAAGCTACTCAAGTTAATAATGTGATAGCCTATCAAGTTAATAAGACTTTCAAATTAACTGTGAGTACCTCAAAATACTGGGCTTAACGTCTCCATTGACTTAAGTACCTTACAGCAACACATTTCAGTTACGTTACTCAATATGTTCTTTCACTTCCACCAGCCCAGAATGCAGTAAATAAACTGCATTTTATTTTGTATTTTTAGGGTGTTGGGGATTAAACTCAGGGCCTCATGCATGGTAGGCCAATATTCTCCCCTGACTGAAACCTTCAACCCCAGAGTGAAGTCCATCTTTATCAAGCTCACTATGTAATATGCTGTAAAAGGCACTGAAGTAGAAACTGTGAAATAACACAAAGGAGATTTGGTTTTCTTGATCACTACTTGAACCTGCATGTTTATATAGCCAAGATAAATTAAAACAAAATAGATAATGCTGTCCTAATACATTCCAAGGAAAAAACTTTGAAGTTAGTAACTCTATCATAGTGCATTTATAGTCTTTTTAACTTGGATCCACCCTCCCACATTTCCAGCTAAACATTTTAGACCTGGAAAGGCATCCAATAGATTTTATTTAAAATTAAGTGTTGTAATACTCAATATTTTTCTTGATTCCCCCTACAGTCACCAGCTACCCAATATGGCTACCAGGTGGAGCTGAGTGCCTCCTTCCTACGGGAGGAAGCTAGCCAGCCATAGTGTTGTTTATTCTTTCGCTGTAAAGCCCAGGGGAATAACATAAAGGTATAAGAAACACTGTTTGTATCCATAGTAAAAATTTTGTTTGTGTCTGGATACAAGGAGTAATCTAAATGATGAATGGCTCCTGTTGGGCAAAGCCACACTCACACACACACACACACACACACACACACACACACACACACACACCAATGATTCTCTTACTAGTAAGGAAATCATCCTCACCTCAAAGAGCTTTCTGCTCTATTTGCCACAAAGTAGCGAAAAATGGCATGAGTCGGGTTAAACTGTGTAGAAGCTTATAGGAGAAAAGGAGAAAAAAATGAAAAACAGAAGAAGGACAGAGGACAGAAACAACAACAGAAGTGCCTGAATTCAAGAAGAAAGCAGAAAGAAAGAAAGAAAGAAAGAGAGAGAGAGAGAGAGAGAGAGAGAGAGAGAGAGAGAGAGAGACTGTATACTTTCTAAACAGAGGGGCTCACTCTGAATTGCAAAGGCAGTTTTTTAAAATTTATGCAAATGGGTTGGCAAATGGGTTGTTGGTAGACCGCCAGCATGCACGCCAGGTCTACATAGGGTAGAGAGAAAATAGAGTTTTTCTGTGGGGTAGGGTTATGAGATGTACACCAGGGCCTAGGCACTAAGCTACATTCCTAATCATTTTTTAATTTTTATTTTGCAATAAGAGCTCACTAAATTATTAAGTTGCCCAAGCTGAGCTTGAACTTGCAATCCACCTGCCTCAGCCCCTCAGAGTCCAAGGATTACAAGAATGTGCCATCATAAGTACTTCAAATTGATTTAACAGATATTTAGGAAAGTGGTAGATGCTTATGTGGGTGTCTTACTTTTTCGTTGCTGTGACTTAATACCCGACACCCACAAACTTAGGAAAGGAAAGGTTTATTTCAGCTCACAGTCTCGAAGGTCACAGTCCATTCAGAGGTGGCCGTCAACAATCGAAGTACATGGCAGAGAGAGAGGTGGAGGGAGCTTCCCCGGACAAACAGGAAGACAAGTTGAGACTAGTCCCGTCCCCAGGAAGGCAGGTGCAGCTTATGTATCCTTTCAGGTCTCTGCCCAGTAATTAGTCCCGCCTGCATCCAGGTGTGGCCACTACTCACCATTAATCCTAACTCACACGCCTTTAGTCCTAACCGTAATCCACCCCTCTAGACTAGACTCCAATCCACCAACATCACACGGTTCCATAGACAATCCACAACATTAAAATACATGAGACTTTTGGGGGACACTCCAGATCCTAACCACAACAGTGGGTTATTATTTTCCAAGGGGTTAATATACATCTTGTTATATGTTATATTAGCTTTTAAAACTCTCATATTAATGTATACTTGACATATAACACATGTACTCATTTTAGGTGCCCAGTGTGGTAAGCCCACCAAATATACACACCTTTGAACCCCTAATAAAATCAAGAAAAAGATCACCAGAAAAGGGTCAAGTGCCTGTTTCCAGTCTTTCTCCTCCCCAATTTACCTGGTAAAACCATCGACAGAGTTCCTGTCATGTGGATTAACAGTGCAGTGCTCAGAATACAACAAGTGTTTTCTGGGACTATTTGCTTCAATTAACATTAGCCCAGTCATTTCCTTACATTAATGGATAATGTTCCATCATATGGATATACAAAAATTCATGTATCATTCTTCAGTTGCTTGTAGTTTTCTTACACTGTGGCTCAAAGCGCTATGAAGATTCAGGTACCAGTGTCTGTATGGATCTATTTTTGTCTTTGTGATTTTTAAAAGTACAATTACTGAGTCATATATTAAATGTTACGTTTATAAGAACCTGCCAAACTCCATTTCCAAAATGGCTACATCATCTTAATGTTCACTCAAGCTTCTAAACTTCACCAACATGTGCTTCTTCATTGATTAAGGATTGATTACAGGTCCTGTTCACAAAGCTATATCCCTGGATAGTATGTTACTTTTCTTTTTTCTTTTCTTTTTGAGACAGAGTCTTACTAAATTGATAAGTTCCTCAGGCCGAGCTCAAACTTGTGATGCTCCTGCCAGAGCATTCGCAAGTACTAGGATTACAAGCCGGTACTACAATACCCAGCCTCAAAACATTACCAACAACTTGTAATTTTAATCATTTCATTGGACACCTTATTTCTTGCCATATTTCTTGGTGGTCTGTAATGCTTCTGCACAGCTCAATGAGAACACTTTAACTTCAAATAACCTGATCTTGATTTGAACACTATGCCCATTTAATAATTTGACCATTTTCTAAAAACTCAAATGATCTGCATTTGTAATTTCTGGACTATTTTCCACTCCATTCAACTATGTTAAAGTTTCTTTCTTTTCTTTACATAGAATAAATCTTCACAATTTATTCATCTTTTACAAGTCAGATTTGACTAATTATAGTTCCTCTGAAATACCACATCAACTTTGTATTAGCTTGAGTTGTTTAAATGCCCACTATGGGTAAGTTTCAGCTAGTAAATGGGGTTTTTATTTGTTTTTGGTTTTTTTTGAGACAGGATCTCACTCTGTAGCTAAGGCTGGTAATAGCTGTGCCATTCTTCCAGCCTCAGTGTTTTCCTTCTGATCCTTCACTTTTATGTGAACCTACTTGCTATATCCCTGGAGTTAACATCAAGGTACTCAATCTTGCCGACATAATATATTTCTTTGAAAATATATGTAACCTTGACTATGTTCAGAGTAATGACCAATAAGAATGAGAGGATTAAATGAAGCCCCATGCCCGCTGCTTGGAAATACAAACAGTAAGCTGGGAGCCACAAACACTATACTTGCTATACGTGTAATAATTTTTGTTTATATTCTATGATGCATATTAATCAAGCACAGACTGGGAAACTGGTATATATATATTATATCTCCCCTTTCCCTCCACTCTGGATCCTCTTTCACCTATTCCCAGGTTCCCTTCTCATTTCCATGAAATCTACTCTCCTATTTCCTATATTTCCTCTTTTTATTTGATCTTTTGTTCATTTATATTCTGAGTCAGTCATATACTGATTTACTGTATCTGATGTTATTCATTAGCATTATGGTCCCAATGTGCATCCATTTTCCAAAAATCATTCTAACTTCCTTCGCTGTGGAAGAGTAATGTTTCTTTCTCTCTCTCTCTCCCTCTCCCTCTCTCTCTCTCTCTCTCTCTCTCTCTCTCTGTGTGTGTGTGTGTGTGTGTGTACACTATTTCAAGATTTAGCTAGTATGATTTATGCACCTACTATCATGTGTATGCATATGGCATTATCATATAATCTCTTTCACGCATGCAGAAAAAAACACAAAAGTGTAGCTGGGTCAAAGGGAATCCCTATTTTCAGTTTTTTGAGGAATCTCCATGCTCCGTTTGGTTGTAGTGGTTCATAGTCACACCAGGAACCTGTAAGTCTTCTTTTTTCCCCTCATCATGGCAGGCATTTGCTGGTTTTTGGTTTTTTGGGTTTTTTGAGTTCTCAATGATAGCCATTCTCACTGGAGCAAGAGGGAATTACAATGTTGTATTTAAATTGCATTTCTCTGGCCAACTGTACTACTTCTTTTCAGAAGTGCCAATTCATTTTCATTGCCCATTTTTTTATTTTGGTCTTAAAATTTTGGAAGGGTTTTTTTTTTTTTCAATTCTTCATATATTCTAGGTGTTAGTACTCTGAGGGGCAGCTGGCAAATACCTTTCACCATTTTATATATTCTCTTCACTCTGTTGATTCCTTTGATAGGCAAAATCTGAGAAAGTTTAATATAATCCAATCTGCTGATTGTTGATATTACTGGTTGTGAGTTGGGTTCTCCTCATGAATTTCTTTCTTAGGACCATGTCTCCAGGGTTTTTATTTATTTTATGTTCCAAGACATTCAGTATTTGTTTTAATATCAAGGTCTCTGACCCATTTTGATTTTCATGCTCTTGCTGTATTAACTATAAATTATCCCCATAAATTCTCTCTAATCTTACACAATTACAATGCCACAATCAACAGAAAGCATATTAATTATCATGAGTTGATCCAAAATACGCATACAAGGCACCAATTTACAATATCATGAAGTTGATACAAACAGATAATTAAAATATTTCCAGTTAATGAAAACGGCAATAAATCCTTCAAGCTACTTTTGCATTCGTAATAATATAATATTAGTAACTGGTAATGACAAGCCAGACACTATCAAATGAAAAAATTTTAACCCACATTATTTTGTAGATCTGTCAAGCATTATAGATGTTAATAAAAATCAAAACCAACTATTTTTCTAATGCCTTGCTGTGGTGAACTGGAAATACACCCCCCAAAAAAATTCCAACTTAAACTTCTTTAACAATTAACCCCAAACCACCATCATCCTTCAATATGCAACATTTAAGTAACCAGAAGAATTTCAATTCTGTTAAAGATGCAGCCAAGCATCCAAAGAGGTACATGTTTAATCTGTTTTACTATTGACTGAACATTCATTTTCCCCTTATTAATGGATGGAAAAGCAATTTCTCTGCCAAGGAGGGATAATTACTAGAAATGCAGATGTGCTGCACTTCACAGCTTGTTTGCAGCTCAACTGGCAGGAATCACACCTCTGGAAAGCAGATCAATTATTTACTGAATTAAAGACATGGAGCCTGTTTTAGACATAATAACACAGATTTCCTCCTTTTGGCTCTAATTCCTTTTCTATTCTCTCTCTCTCTCTCTCTCTCTCTGTCTCTCTCTCTCTCTCTCTCTCTCTCTCTCTCTCTCTCTCTCTCTCTCTCTGTGTGTGTGTGTGTGTGTGTGTGTGTGTGTGCATGTGTGTATGTGAGAGAGAGAGAGAGAGAGACAGAGACAGAGACAGAGACACTTAGGATCAATGGTCTTCATACTGAGTTATATCTCCAGTCCCCAATTTTTAATTTTGAGACAGGATCTTGCCAAGCTGCCGAGGCTAGGATTGAACATACAATCCTCCTGCCTCATTATAGCAGAGGGCTGGGATTTCAGGCTCACTCCACCAGGTGTGGCTAAGTCTGGTTTTGATGCAAGCCAGTCAGACTCCAGAGAGGACCCCAGAGGCTGAGTGAGAACGCAGGAAACGATCCTCCTAGCACTCATTCCACTAATGAAACAAAAATATTGATCCCTTTTGATGTCTGAGATGATATAATTAACAATGTGCCAAATATTCTTGCAGTTTTTAAAAATACGTAGCATTACCAGGATATTTTTCGTAACTTTGCTCATGAACAGCTGCACTGTGTGTCTGGTCTTCTCCACCATGGATCACCCCATGAGCTAAGCAAGGGGACAGCGAAGGCCCAGACTACTGTGGAAATTAGCGAGCTTCACCCAACAAATGATTAACTACATTGGAAAAATTATTCTCTCTACTATAGCAAAGGTTTTGTTTCGTAATTATAGAATTACCAATGAAGAAAATGAGTCACAGAGCATGAGACTAGCAGATTAAGTGACTTGTTTAAGTGAAAAGTGAGGGAGCAAAGAGGATAAAACATTTTATGGACAAAGGGGATGTCTTCTTAAATGATATTTAAGATGAAATTCAAGACTCAGCCAGGAAGAAGAGGATCCCAATTACAAGACAATGCAATGTCTTTACAGATATTCAAGAAGGGTTTTGGAAATAGCTCAGTGGCAAAAACAAAAAAAAAAGAGGCTAGGTTTAATCATCAGCAGAGCAATAAATAAATAAAATTCTAGAAATTGGAAGGAGAATGTGAGAGGCCACACTGAAGTAGAAAACTGACAGCAGGCTAGAAAAGTTTTGCACATTCAGGACAATGAAGGGTCTGTTGAAGGCCATAAAATTTGACGTTTCTCAGAAAATATTTTATTATCTTAACAGCATCATTCAGAATGAAGTCATGTGTAATGGCACACACTTGTCTGTTCTCCCAGCACACTGAAAGGGCTAGACAGGAGAATCACAAGACTGAGCCCAGCCTGGGTAACTTAGTTAGACCCTCATCTCAAAAAGTTGAAAGGAGGGAGGTGGGAAAGGGAGGGGCAAGGGCAGGTGTGGAGTTGGGGATGTAGTATGTAGTTTACTACGAAAGCCCTAGGTTCGGGCCCTAGGAAAGGAAGGCAGGCGAACAGGCTAAAAGTTCCAAATGTGATAAAAAAAAAAAAAAAAACATTTTGAGGGAGGAATATGCTCTACATTACAATAGCAGATGACACATTGCTAAATACTGTCAAAACCCATTCAGTGTTCAGTGCACGTGTGGACAGTAATTTAACCTATGGGTGGTGTGTGGTAACAGTATGTTAAAGTAAGTCCACCTGGGTTTTAGCAAATGTTCCACTGTCATGTGGGACGGTGGTGGTGAAGGAAAGAGTGGGTGTGTGGGCAAAATGGGAAACTGGGATCGCGATACTATTTGCTCAATTTTGCTGCAGCCCTGAAACTGCTCTAAAATGTGTCTGTGAATTTAAAAAAGGTCTCTAAAAATGTTACTCATATTGGCCCTAAATAATTGAAAGCAACAGTTTATACCACCCATATTGAACTTCCCAAGATCTAATCAAGGGGACCAATCTGATACTTCTAAACAAATCATAAATATTACCACTAAAATATTTGTTTTAATTTTGAAACGAGAGTTACAGCTAATAAACAAAAACAGGGATGAGAAACTAAAAGACAAACTGAAAGCAGCTGCTCAACTAAAAGTTTCACAACTCCATTTAGCGATGACCGTGGTTTGTGGTCTAAATAGGCCCCATTTAGGGCAAAGCCTCCTGCACCCTGCAGAGCTGGGAGGAAGTTCTCTCCTACTGCTTTGCACAGTGTCACTCCTTCATGTGCATTACAAAGTATGTTCCACAGTCCCCAAGAGTTAGCCACATATCTCATTTGCTCCTTGATTTTGTTCTCTGCCGACATTTTATACCACTGTAATCAAAAAATGAGGTTCACTTTTTCTTTAAAAATACATTAAGCTTATTTATACTGAATTATAAGTACAATAATAAAATTTGTAAGTAAATGGAATTAAGGAAGACCAGATTTTTTTTTAAATGCAGAATCCACTTTTAGATATTGTTTGCTATTTTAAGCAAATTTCCTTTAACTTAAGAAAAGTATTTTAACAAGCACTATTGTTGTTACTAGCTACATAACACACCCCATGAAAATGCCATTTTACAAATGCAAAGAACTACCTAAGAGTTCAGATTGTCTTGAAAACATTTATGGGTACATGTACGAGCTAACAAAAGCCAGTTATGTTATTAGAGAGTCTCAGTTCAAAACAGAGCAATTTAAATAAAAATTCATAGGGCCTATATTATGGCCCACTTAATCTATATATTTTCATTTTAAAAAACCAATTAATAAAAGTTTTAAAAGATAAAAAACAGATATGAGAAACTGAGAAAAAAACTTCAAGGATAAATGACGTCCCTAAACTGGAAGGAAAAGAGGTTCACAAAGGAAAGAGCATTTAAACAAGTGATTATTACAAAATAAATTACATCATACTATAAACAAAAGAGATAAATATTGTTATTTCAATCTTATCAAATAAACACAAACATCAAAGCTCAAACATCTTAACTCGGAAAATGCGGATCAAAAATAAAACTATACTAAACAGAAAAATGACTCTGAGAAAAGATGACTACGAAAACCTTTGCATGACATGTTATGTTCTCTTGTATTTAATACAGAGCTTAGGCAAAATGTAGTTTCCACTGTCAGGGGTGCTTGCACTCCAACTGCAACAACAGGAAATGTATGCTAATATAACTTCTGACATAAGGATAGAATATAAAAATAAGGACATTCTTAGTTTTTAAAACAGAAGAGTTCATAAATAAGTGGTTTCTCAGGGTTTTAGCTGTCACTGCATGGTAAAGATAAAAGATCATGTAGCCATAGTCCATTGGCTAAGAACTCAGTCAGCTATTAATTAGTTCAACCTGTGACCTAAATTTTACTTTTCAATTTCATGCTCTGCAACTGAAATTGTAATGATGATCTCACTCGGTTCTTCCTGCTCATTTTTCAGAAAGAACTCTTTAAAATTTCTGAAATAAAGTATGCTGTTATATCTATTGCTTTTGTGTAATATACTTTGTGATATACATTTAAGTTCCTTTAACGTATTGATTCATTTATTCAGTCTTTGATATAAGTACAGCCTAAGAAAACTGACTGGTAGAATCAGAATTTGAATGACTTTTGTATATACACACATCTACTTTCAGTGCTCAGCTAAGATCTTGAAATTTATCTTTTTTCTTTCTCCAATTTTCTACCCTTATGAGTTCCATTGTTATAGTTCTTTTCTTAGGTGGACTGGTGGTTGTGAAGGAATCTTAATAAAGATATAGTGAGATACAAAAAACAAAGAATAAAAGAAATGAGTCATACTGGTTACTCAAGTGAAGTGTGTAAGTGAAAAATAAATTTAAGTGTTTCCTCAAATTTCATTTAATTCTCAAAACATTTGGGGAGTTGCAGCAAATCTTTATTAACTCACTCCTAATGATCACTACAAACTTCTTTCTCCTTCCATCAAAAATAACTAAGATATCAAAAGGGAGATTGTTCCAAGTACTCTATATTACTCTCTCACCATCGTTCTTTATTTAGGATGATGCAAAAAAGAGAAAAAGACCTTGCCATAAACTTTAAGTGATACAGTCATTTCTAAAATTTAATGGATACAATCTAAAAAGATTGTAAATTGATAAGGACAGTTTGAGCTCTAAAGAGAGAAAAGCTTTAACTTATATTAAAAACAACCTTAAAAAGCATTCATTTTCCACAAATGGAGGTAACTGGTAGTTAATAAAAATATCATAAATATATTAATATAAAAATTCAGAACTGAGGTCACAATAACACTCTGCAGAATACTTGCTAACCTCCACATGAAATTTCTCTTTGGGGCTGGGGTAAGTGGGGAGTTCAGTAGTTAAAGTACTTGCTTAGCAAGCACATGGCTGTGGGCTCACTCCCCCAGCAGCATTTAAGTTGGGTGTAGTGACACAAGCCTAGAATCGCAGCACTCAGGAGGCTGAGGCAGGAGGATTGCTGAGTTAGTGGCCAGCTTCAACTACATAGTAAATTAAGGATCAGCCTGACTGCAGGTGAAAGCCCTGTCATAAAATAAATAAAATTAATGAAGGAGGGAGTGAGGGAGAAAATTTAAGTAGGGACTGAATACTAAACAGTATAAAATGCTTTTTTTCTGAGCTGTAATGCATTATACGGTTATGTAAGAAATGCAGTATGCTTAGGAAACTTGTGGTTGATTAGAAGTGGATGAAATGGTACAATGCATGTAAAATTCTCAACTGTTACAGGCAAACACAATTACGTGGGTACAGACCAACACAAACGTAAATGTAAATACCTGCTTATGTGGTAGTACAAATATAACTACTACATTGTTTTTTGAGTTTGTTTTTATGTTTGAAACTTTTCATAATAAAATATTTAGTAAAAATACATCGCCTTTATACCCATAACATGAGCCCTTATCAAACACCTCCAGGATGATCAAAAAAATGAAGAGTAACAACAAAAAAACCCCAGAAAAATAGAAGACAATCAGCTCATAAAATGTTATAAAAAATAGGTACCAACAATGTCATTAACATTCATTAATATTGTACTTTGGAATTTAGTTTTGGCATAATTATAACATAAAAATTATAACACAACTCTACAACATTGCTTACTTATTGTGAAACTATTATTTGGGAAGGGTTATAAAATACAATATTCAAGAATCATTTACTGAGCACTACTAACATTGCTCAGATGCACTGAAACTTGTAGAAAAGTCATATTCCATGTTTCAGATTTTCCATTTACAAAATGTATGGCCAGAACAATTATAATTCCCCCCCCCCAAAAAAAATGACAGAAAACTTACCACTTGTATTAAAAGCCATGCAGCACACGGGCTTCTCATGGGCTGGGAAGTGAGCCACAATGCCGTCGCTGTCAGAGTCTTCACTCACAATCACCTTCAGAAAGCATTAAAGGCAGATCCCAGATAAGACTTCTCCTCAATAAATGAGATGAAGACTATACATTGCTACCATTTAACGCCTTAAAGCTCAAACTATGTTGGAAGATTATTACTATCAGTGTGAGAATTCCACTTCAGTAATGTGGAGAAGACATACACCCTTCACAGAAAGTCATTTAATTCTGAAAACAGTCAGTCGAACTGGCTAATTAAAGCTATAGACTTATTCAATTACAGGTATAAGGGGATAGGTTAACCAGCAACTATGTTCAAATTCTACGCAACATACAATTATTGCTTAATTTGAGAACAGTTTTATTTGGGGGGTGGGTGTTATTCTTTGTTGTTTTTGTGACAGGGTCTCACTCTGTGGTCCAGGATGGCCTTAAACACAAGGCAATTCTACTGCCTTAGTCTCCTGAGTGCTGGGACTATAGGCATGTGCCACCACGCCTGGCTTGTGTGGATACCGGTGAAACAAACCCAGGGTCTTGTGCTGTGGTATGTCTCCAGGATTTTGAGATCAATTTTTTACTAAGTTCTCCACAACTGGAAAATTAGTAATATTGCCTCATTATTAAAAAAATATACCTTAATGTAAACTCAAACAGCATTCAAGTAAGGTATAAATGTCATGAACTTTAACACAAATTTTAAAGATTGGCAGAGTTCCTTGAAAAAATGGTAACATAAAATTGAAAAAGCCTAACAATGATAGAAGAGGTAAGTTTTTATGTATGACTGAAGGGTTTATTTTATTTTTTATTTTTATTATTTTTTATTTATTTATTTATTTATTTTTTGGTGACACACTGTCTCAAACTATAGCCCAGAATGGTCATGAACTCATTGTGTAGATCAAGCTGGCCTCACACCCTTGGGTATACTCTTGCCTCGGACTACTGAGTGCTGGGATTACGGGCAAGCATCTCTACACCCAGTTTATCTGGTGCTGGGGAATCGAACTCAGGGACTTGCTCTTGCTAGGCAAGCACTCTAACCACTGTGATATTCTTCCAGTCCCCACCAATGAAATTTCTCTTATTTGCTCCCCTTAATTTTCTAAGCACATGTAGCTTACATTCCATAAAATCTTTCAGTTGCTAGTATGCAGAATGAACATTTTTAAGAACACTTTTCTTTGGCTTAACACTCAGTAAAGAAAAACATGTCATGTAACAGTAAGTCATGATATTTAGACATCAAGAATTTTGTCAGTAGTTTAGAAAAAGCAGCCCTACCTTGGCAATGTTAATTTTTGCTTTCAGAATTGCTGATAAATAATAAAGCCTTATTATGGGTCAAAAACCCTCCTAGGTTCTGGGAATGCATACCAAATGTTACTTCTACCTCAAAAAATACACTCAAAATAATTAGATCAACTACCACATATTTGGAAATTTTGGCCAAAAACAGGATTAATGATGTTGTATGTAAAAGCATTATAAAAGCATAATTTATACAGAATAAGTCACCTGTTTTGAATTTATACTTCAGTGATTCTAAATGCTCTAAATAATCACCACAAACTATTATGTAAAAATGTCATCCCTTTCTACTTTTGAGCTTTAAAATTCTTCTCCTATTACTCTGGCTAAAATTTATAATTCAATCTAGTTAACAAATGTTTCAACTATGCTATCCTTTCAAAAACTCAATTATATAATTTTCCCAATCTTCTACTGTTTCATTAAACAATTTCAGACCATAAAAATTTCCTTCATTTTTTCACAATGTTATAATCTCTTCCTATTTGTAGAACTTTTCAAGGGAAAAGTTTAAATTATTAATTTTGGACCACTTCTCTTTCTTAATATAGGCATTTATTTAAAGCTAAAAGTTGTTCCATATCATACCACATCTGCAGTCGCTAAATTTCAATATATTCCATTTTTACTCCATTCACAATATTTTCTGTAGGCTACAACTGAAAACATAAAAATAAATGCACAAACTGCAGGTACAGATTCTTGAGAATGACACCAAAATTATGAACAGGACATTCTCTTCACAAACAGTGAAAGGAAAACTGCATATCCCTAAGCAAAATACTGGATATGGTCATCTTTCACCATGTACACAAAAATCAACTGAATATAGATCAGTGACTTAAGTATGTAAAAATCTGAAATGCACAGGAGAAAACAACTGGGAAAGAATCAAAATCATAGGCACAAAGACTTCTTTAATACAATTCCAATAGCAAAGGAAATACCAGCATGAATCAACAAAGACACTATATCACATTTTAAAAGCTCTTCCATAGCAAACAGATCAACATCAAATGGGAAAAATTCTGTTAGCCACCTTCCCAACAGAAAACTAATGTCCAGAATATGTAATGCAATAAAAAAGAAAGAGACCAATTAATAAAACGGCAAATGAACTAAACAGACATGTCTCAAAAGAAGTACAAACGAGCCACTCCTGGGGAGCTCATGAGTTTGAGTCAAGCCAGGGCAACATGGTGATATTTTGTCTTAAGGAAAATACAAAGAGCTGGGATGCCAAGGACATTTTTAGATAATGGGGTGATGTATATCAAAACTACAGTGAGATTCTATCTTACCACTAACAAAAAAGCTGTCATCAAGACAAAGGACAGCCAGTCCCTGTGGGCCATACCTGTCATTCTAGCACTCCAGGACGCTAAGACAAGAGGATGCCAAATTCAAGCCCACCGTGGGTGAAACACTAACTTAAGAAGACCTGGTCTCAACATATGAAACACACTGGGATGTAGCTCAATGTGCGGGCCTGAGTTCAATCCCGAGTACACAGGAAGAAGAGGAGGAGGAGGAAGAGGAAGAAGTAGTATTAGCAGCAGGAATGAAGAGGAAAGCAGAGGGGAGAGACAGTAATGCTTCTAAACTCTTAAGGGGAATTGTAAATTAGTACAGCTATACTGGAAATCAGAATGAGGGATCCTCAAAGAAACTGAAAAAAAGAACTCATATATGATCCAGCTATTCCACTCCTCAGTCTATTCCATAAAGAATTAAATACAGCATACTACAGTGATGCTTATATAACTGTTTATTTTGGCAAAATTCACGATACTTTTTATCTGGAATCAGACTAGGTTCCCAACAAAAGATGAAGAAACAGGAGCTTTGGGAATGGCTCAGCAGTTAAAGCACTTGCCTATCAAGCTCTAAGTCAAGGGCTAAGTACGAGAGTTCAATTTCCCAGCACCATATAAATTGGGTGTGGTAGCACACACCTACCTGTAATCCCAGCACTCAGGAGGCTGACAGGAGAATTGCCATGAGCACAAGGCCAGCCTAGGCTCCATATTGAGTCCAGGACCAGCATGGGCTATAGAACGAAACCCCGTCTCAAAAAAAAAAAAAAAGTATCTACACACAAAGAAACATTATACAGGTATAAAGAAGACTGAAGGTTGAGTGGAATAAGGCAGACTCAGAAAATCAAAAATTGCATGTTTTCTCTCCTACGAGGAAACAAGAGGTATAGGAGGAAGGTACGACATAAAGGGATAAGGAAGGGACGACTATGAGAGCAGAGGAAGAAGGTCAGAGAGGAGGGGCAATGGGGAGACCGGCAGGAGAGAGGAACAAACCAGCTTACAGACATCTAAAAATATGGTAAAAAGTAGTCATAATTATTTGGTTGCAATAATAAAGACCAAATCTACAAAGAAAACACAAACAGAAAGAGAAGCTTCATTCTTTGTCCATAAAAAACTATCATAAACACCATCCACAGGCTTCTCTGACTTTTCTCTTCATGAAATTTATAAACATAGATACTTTGTAAAGGAACCTCTCCTTTGTACCACCACTCCAGCTAAACAGTTAAACCAGTAAATCCAGTGATATTCCAAAGCAATTTGCCTAAGATAAGAAATCGTCATTCATCACTATCTAGGAAGGCAAGCCTCTATGTTTTAACAATCTGACTATTTTAGACAAAGCACAGCACTGAGCACAAGGTGAACAAGCCTTCATTCTATGAACCAACACCTTGGGTAACATGAAATTACAAAAAATGCTTGTTCTCGAGGAAATAAATAGGTCAGGCTTAGGTCATCATTCGAAGTATTATAATATGATCACTAATTTTGCCACATTGCCCAATTTGTGAAAAGATATGTGAAAAGTAAATCAAACCACTTATCTTAGCCAACAAATGCTTTTAAATAAAGCATGAAAACTACACACATAAAACCGGACTCAAAGTAAATCAAATCTATTCCTCTTTACTGCAGTTACCACACAATGACTCTACAACCATAAAATCATATTAATCAATGCACCAAGAAAAAGATGGTTAATCAGATTTTATGCACGATCACAGTGAACATGTCTCTGTTAAAGGCCCAATGGATTTAAACGAGGAAAGTCAATGTAATGCTACTATGGATCCTGAGCTATATATAGAAAAGTAGACATTATGGCTATGATTGAACATCAATAGAAAAGAGTAAAAATGATACATCTATGATTACTGCAGTCTATTTAATACAATACAGTACAACCTAAAAATACCTTTGTACGTCAGGTAAACTACATACCAGAGATAACAATGTTTAACTGACAAAAACTAAATTCAAGATAATGAAAGGAAGAAACAGTATTTCATTGCAGGAATCCTGTGGCTTTAAAAATCATGTTTCTCAAGCTGGAGGAATACCACATTAGTTAGAATGCTTGCCTAGCAAACACAAGTCCCTAAGCTCAATTCCCCAACACCACATAAGCCAGGCATGGTGGAGAACACCTGTAACTGACATACCTGGGAGGCTGAGGCAGAAGGATTGCAATGAATTCAAGACTAGCCTGGGCTACAAAAAGAGTTCAGGACCAGCTTGGACTACTGAGAAAGAGCCTTTCTCAAAAAATATAATTCTTTTAATAACTACACAGTAACTTTCAACTGAAAAACCATTTTTTCTATCTCAGAATATCATGAATGGGATGATCTGTCTCACTAAGAACAAAAAAAAATTTCATGTTGAAACTAATAATTCTATGATTTAGCCTTATAGATACCTTTTTTCAACTTTTTCAATCCTACAATCTACACTCCATTTCAATATGCTGGCACAGTACTTTTCTTTATAAGATGGGTCTCATCTGTCTCCCAATTATTTCAATTTTGTCTTTTATTAAGTCCTTCATTTTCTATTTAATAAAAAATATTCAGTTACCATGTGCTATTTTCAAATGACCACAAATCTGTCAACAAATGACAAATTTTCACTAGACTTATGAACCTAGTCAATGTTAGAAGAAGAATGGTATTACCTAACAAATATGAGTAGCATTGTACACAAAGGAAAATTCAAAAAAGCACATGGAAACTTTATATTAATACTCATAAAACTAAGATCTTATATATTTGTTCCAGTTTAACAAGGGAATTAGACACATAAATCATTATAGAGAACTGACATTATTAAAAATAAAGATACAATTCTATAAAATATTGGGTTGAACAAGAGTTATTATTATTATTATGATTATTATTATTTCAATTACCAAATTTAATAATCAATCCAGAGATTCAAAGTCTTTTGTCTTGCAGCAAAGTTCATTGATCTTACTATGGTAACTAACACATACGAACAGCCAAGTATAATCCCTCATCAAGATGTTGACCCACTTTATAGCAGAAGATTTTTTGCAATAAAACAAGGGGTTAAAACTCACTTAATTTCAAAGAAGTTAGTTCTGATAACATCACTCAATATATTTTATAGAAAAGCTTTTTTAGCTTTTAAATTGGTTTTATTTTCTATTTATTTTGGGGTTTTTTTGGAAACAGGGTTTTACTCTATACTTCGGGCTGATTCTGAATCCACCACATAGCCCAGGCTAGCCTCCAAATCAGGCAATCCTCCTGCCTCTCAGCCTCGTAGGAAATGGGATTATGGACATAAGCAACCATAGCCAGCTTGCTTTTTATGTGGTGCTGAGTAATTTAACCAAGGGCCTTGCTAAGCAGGCACTGTAACCACTAAGTTATAATCCCTAAAACTCCCCAAAATATTTTAACCTCTGCTTTACTCCTAACTTACTCTAGAGACTAATTTTAGATTTTACTGGAGATGATCACAAACTATCAGAACTTTAAAAGTTGCCTTTCTTTAACAAGAAATATATTTGAAAAATACTATGATATAAAACAAAATGAAGTATATGAGCCCATGGAACAGCACAGAGAGGTGTGTAAAGAACATATCTTGCTCTAAATCACTAAATTTAAGCATAAAATAGTTTCCTTGCTTATAATCATCTCTTAATTTTTCTGAATATAGACTTAAATATAATTGTTTTAACTGAAGATGTAAAATTTCCTAACAAGCTATTGTCAAATATATTTTCTGATATGTTGAAATTACATATATTATTTTAATATTTAAAAGAAATTTTATAAAATGTAATACTGTTAATGAAATTGTATCACTTGCATGCATTAGAATTTAATTTTTAAACAATTCCTCCACATACATATCAGGATCTACTCATTGCTGCTGTGTACAAGCGTCTTTAAAAATAAACATACTTGGGCAGGAGGAATTGCTCAGTGGTTAAAGCGTTTGCCTAGCAAGTGCTAAGTCAAACACTAAGTACCTGAGTTCGAGTTCAATTCCCCAGACCACATAAGCAGGGTGTGGTGGCACATGGCTGTAATCCAAGCACTCGGGAGGCTGAGGCAGGAGGATTGCTGTGAGTCCAGGCCTAGCCTGGGCTCCATAGTGAGTTCAGTACCAGGCTGCACTACAGATCAAGACCCTGTCTCAAAAATAAATTAAATAAATAAATAAATAAAATTCAATAAACATACTTGCTGGCATGGTGGAATATGTAGCTACAATCTCTGGAAGATAATCCAGAAGGGTCACAAATTCAACCCCGGCCCATGCAAAGTAATAAGACCCTGTCTTTCATTGGTAAGACTCAGGGAACAATCCCCCGCACAAACAAACAAGGAAACAAATTTCTTTATCTCAGTATTTAAATTTAACTGTGGCAACATACAAAAAATATAGCATTATGAATGGAACATTAAGACTTTCAAAATTATTTAATTACGAAACAAATGCATAATTTTTAAAAAAGGACTTTACCTTTAGGTCTGACCCATTACAATTGTCTGAAATAGCAAACTTAATGTTACTAATTATTTCTTCAATAAAAATCAGACTTGAAACAGTATCAATTTGAACAATTTAAACTTGTTAATCTTCTAAACCAAGTATTTTTTGGCTGATCTTCATTTCCACAAATCCCCACAGGTTACATAAATTTCATGGACCAAAACAACTCACCTGGCCTGCTCCAACTGTTGCAGTGTCAATAACCGTGATGATGCCTGGGACCAAAGGACTCCGCCGAGAGTTGCTGTGGCTGGTAACATCATCTTCTGTCACACCTGAGGGCACTGTTCCTGTCAGCTGAGTCACCACTTTCCCAACCATTGTAAGGCCACTTTTCAATGTCTGTACAATGAACGGTAAAATATATGACTTCATCTAAACATACACAGTCTAAGCAGAAAAATTCTCTATGACTATGCAATATTAAAAATTTTATTCTCATAATCATTTATGTAACAAACTCATAACTTTCAGCCTGACTCTGAGGCATGATCTTAAATTTTAATAGAAAAATTAAATTTCGTGGAGAGGGAAAAGGAACTGGGGAGGAAGGTGGGCAAGGGAAGTACAAGTGATCAAGACATAATACGCATTTGTACCAATTTCTCAAGTTAAAATGTAATTAGTATGTACTGCAAACACATACCAAAAAACAGAAATTTGGGGAAAAAAGAACAAATTAAAAAATCAGTGCTACTTTAAAGTAACAGCATCAATGAAACTACAACGTCAGCACGGTGGGAAGCAAAGCATGTTAAATGGATGACAGCCATACTGAAAGATCTCTATTTTACAGAAAACAAGTATACTTTTGTAAAAAAAAAAAAAAAAATCTTTTATTCCTCCCTCTTACTGTGCACATATTAAAATACATGATATTGCGAATTAGAATACATAGCTTTATGTCTGTAAAAAGAACTGAGACGTCGAAAGAGATTATGCTTCTAGGATAAATCTGTAATATGTTATAATATTGTTTTCTAAATTTTTGCTTAATGTATTATGAACCAAGATTTAAGATAAAGTATGACATAAAATTAAATAAATTCTTCTTTTAATTGTGGGAATAAACACTTCAATCCAGTTCTATAATGTACTATTTCATTTAAAGGTGAATTATAGTCTTTCATAATCACATTTAAATTCCATTTCATTCAAAGCAAATAGGTAAAAATCCAGTACTGTATTTTTAAATGACAGATAATTTTTCATCTAAAGGAACAAAGATAAAACAAAATGTAGAAGAGTTTAACATGTAATCCAGAACAAGCAGCCTAGACTATAAGTAAATATCAAAATAACATATATTCACATTTTATCAATTTGCAGATTATTACGTAACTATTTATTAAAATTACTTCAAGTTAATTTTAAATTAGTGATCACGTATAGACAGCTTCATTTATATTCTGGCATATATTATAGATAAATTCTAAATGTATTTGAAATTATAACGTATGAATAGTACACAAAGATGTTTGTAAAGATCCAAATATATTTTAAGCAACAATTACAAACGAATTTTTTAATAGAGTCTCACTCTGCAGTCTAGGCTGGTCCTGAACTCACTATGTAGCCCAAGCTGTCTTGAATACACAGCAATCCTCCTGCCTGAGCTTCCCAAGTGCTGAGAATGCAGGAGACCGCCACCAGGCCCAGTTTATGTGGTACTGGGAAATTGAACCCATCGCCTTGCACACATTAGGCAAACATTTAACTGCTGAGCTATTCTTCTGACCCTAAACACGAATTTAAATGGGAAAATAATAAGACAATAATAACGGATGCATTATTGTACCATGACAACATTTCATGGTACCTACTCAAAGCTTTTAACATAAACTACCTGTAGAAATTTCCTCAAGTATAAAATGTGAAAATTAAAGCCAAGACATTTAAGGTAAACAGTAATGTAAAAAGTGAAGCAATGACAGTGGGAATTCAAACCAGATAGGAGCATCTGTCTCAAGAACCAGATTTCTAACCACTACCCTACCCTGTCCTATAGTGCCATGAAATCTATCCCTATTTACACCTACAAGTGCCCTCGCAGTTCAGAAACACCAAACAGAGATGTCTAGTGGGGAAGGGAGAGGAAACATGGGAAAACTTACAGTGATAATAACATATCCTAATGAATACTTAAATAAAAATGACCAGCAAAGCCATCTGCCAAATTCAAGGAAAGAGACAGTCTGGAGCAGACTGAAAACATGAGAAAAGCCACAAATCAATTTTAACAGTTTTGTTCAGTGCTAACAACTCAAACTGCAGTGATTATACAACACATTAGTGTTCCTCAATTAGCAGCCAAACGTTTGTTTCAATAATTCACAAGAAATGACATTCACCGACCCTGCTATGGTGCTGTTGAGTAAGTCTCTGAAGGACCAGGAGAAGCAGGCGCCACAGGGTATTGATGTCAGGAGCCGCCAGGAAGCCTGATTAACCTCTGAGGTGCCTCAGCAGAAGAGCGCCTGCCATTAATGCTAATGCAGATTCTCCTGCTGACAAGTAGCTACGCCTTTATAGCAGGGATGCCTGTCAGTTCTAGTGTCTTTGCTGGTATACCCTCCGACACTGTCCCTGAGCCTATTAGCTCATGCTTTTGTACCAGTGCATAGGATTAAAACTAAAAACACTGGAGCATATAAAGTGGAAAGTAATGTAGCAAATCAAACCACAAGGTAACAGTAAAAGTTGCCTGAGAAAACAAAGGAAAGGATGCACAAAAAAACACTAGAATAATTCATAGGCAAACTCATTTTACATGAATAATTTTTGACATTTCTTATGAAAAAAGGCATGACTTTTTTTTGAGGCAGAGTCTCAGTCTGTAGTCCAGGCTGGTCCTGAGCTCACAGTGTAGACCAGGCTGGCCTAGAATTCACAGCAACCCTCCTGCCTCAGCCTCGTGAATGCTGTGATAACAGGCCTGCATCACCCACCTGGCTAAACTTTACATGGTAAGGAATCCACACCAAGGCCTAGCACATGCTGGGCAAAAGCCACATTTGCTGGGCTACAACTCCAGTCCAAGCCATGACTACTAATAGTCATCTTATTAGTGAACAAAATGTTATATCCAAAATGTAACACTCCTCATGTATGCATGTACAAATATGCCAGATAAAATCCTTTTCTCTGTACGACCAAGATCATAAGGCAGGAATAAAAGAAGGAAAAATCTGCAATTAGTATATGAAATTGTACAGTAGTATTATTTACCAAAGCTAATTAACAATGGAGTAGGAATAATGGTGTCCATGTTAGTAAAGATCATTGGTTTTAGGATGAATTGTTGTTATATTATGAACAAGCACATCTTTATAGGTTCCAGCAGGAATCTATGTTATTTAATCACTCCAACAAACTGTATTTGGAAATAGAAATCACCTCACAGCAATTTTTCTTTCCATTTAAGTTAACTGCTAGAATATGTATGCATCTGACCATTTCCTCACATACACGCAAGAACAATGACTGAAGAACACAGGTTAAAAATAGAGCAGTATAACTTGGATAAATGGAAGATGACAAATTTCCTCACAATCTGAGGCATCTAAAAGTTTCATTAAATTCCCATATGAGAATATCTGAGAAAAAAATTGTACCTGCAATATGAATGAATGTCATCTAGATTCTAACAGAAGTGTCAGAAAATCCACTCTGCCCACATGTCAAATGAGATCAAGATGTTACTCTGTTCCGTCATAAGCCAATTTGCCACAGGGTCACTAGTCATCCTACCCTTCCTACTGCCCCAACAGTTGGCTGCCCATCAATTAGTGCTAATGGTGTTGCCCTCACACAACCGTTATTTGTCATTAAGAAGTTATCAGATAACAACAAAAAAAGTTAGACATTTCTATGAAATCAATTGACCACAATGGGCTAAAATACATAACAGCAGTTATGAAGAAAATGGAAAATATGGATGAAGATTTTACAAATGTAACAAATAATATCTTTTTAACAACTGTAAAATTTTTTCTACCACAGAAAATGCATCACCAGGAAATGTCCTATCAACTACTGTGAAAATCAAAGAAAAATAATTTTAAGTGTCATTTGGAGACTGAGAAAATGTAAAGATGCTAGTTCACTCTAAGGGTCTCCAAGTGCATGTGCAATTAATATATTTATCCTCATAAATACAGAATGAGACAAAAAAGAGGTAAGCAGTCTTTCTACAGGGCAATGTAGGTAAACAGCCATTATCTGGTCACTGAGGAAGCAGTTATCTGAGTGAGGAAAACTCACTGGTACTCTTTCAGGCAATGTGATTTAACAAGGAAGTAAGTGTGAGATCATTTTAAGGTTAGCATTTTTAGGGAACTTTTTACATATTTTTCACGTCATAGCTCCAACAATATCATATCATCTAAAGTTATAAATGTGGTAAGAAATAAGAATTTTTTCTATTTTCCACTGTGACAAGTTAGGTAAATCAGATCAATTCTACTAATAAAGAGACTTATGAAAACTGAGGAAATATTTTTGTAAAACGCTATGAAGACACCAACAATTTAATATTAGAGCAGGGAGACACTATATGGCCCTGGGTTATCCCCAGAACTAGAACCAAAAATGCAAGAAAACAAGGTAGTCCACATACTCTGGCCTACAAGTGTCTTTATTCCAAACAGGACAAAAAAAAAAAAAAAGGCTAAGTGCTTTGAATAGATTTCTGAAGAAAGCTTACCCACTAGCACTAGACCTAGCACAAGTGGCCTCAGAAGGACGCCTACCATGAAAAACTCCCCTCCAGCTCACTGAGGCTATTCTAATGTAATAAACACAACTGTCACATGAGGTATGCTTCCATAATTGAAGTAATCTAAATTTGCAAAAAATGTATGTACATGACCCAACAATGACACATTTCTAGAACTGCAAAATCATCCCAAATAAAAATTTTCAAAAAGTAAATAAATAAATAAACCATGGCAAATACAGAATGCTTTAACTGTTAGCTCATCTGTAAATTTTTACGGATCTTTTCTTTATGTGTGTGGCTTCTTTTAGACATTTTTCTCTCACACAGCAGTCAGAATGGGTCATCATTTAGACTAATTTTCAGTCACAGAGTGGAAGATAGCTTTTGGGTCTTATTTGTTTGGTGTGCTTACATAAAAGCATAGTGACCTTCTTCACTCAATAAGTGATTCCCTGTGGACATGATGGAAAGAAGCTGAAATTAATGACTTGAAAATAATCAAGAGGCAAAAGTCACATGTTCCTGCACCACAATGATGGGAACTGTGAGATATATTCTCAAGTCTTCCATGTTTAGATGATACAAGGTTATGTTTAATTCAACACATTGCTCTAACCAATTTCCAAAATGCCACTGATCACCAAGGACTGGTGGAAGAGAGGGGGAAGGGAGGAAGAAGGGAGGGAAGAAAGGAGGGAGACAGACAGACAGACAGACAGAGAGAGAGAGAGAGAGTGAGTCTAAAACCAGTAATCAAGCCCAGGGCCTTCACTAACTAGACCAGTATGAACTAGAACTTGCAATTCTCCTGCCTAAGCTTTTAAAATTACTGGGATTATGGTCATACATCGCCATGTCTCGCCTTTGTCCTCTAATTTCAATGTAGATTCCTGTTCATGATTGTAATTTACAAAATAATGGAAACAACACAATAAAGGACATTAAAGCTACTCATGTATTAAGAGCATGACGTTTGTTTACATATAAATAAGAAGCATTGTGCTCCAATAATATATCGTATCAGATCTGATCAATTAAAATCAATTCAAATGACACTAATGATTTGTGAAAACTTTTGTCACAGCCACATACTATTTATCTGTTTGCTTTGTACTATGGTGACAAAGCACAAAAAATTTTAAATTTACTTTAAAAATTGTTGAATCCTTCATTTCACTTCTACAATGTACATTTTTTAATATAAGAAACACTGGAAGCCAGGAATGGGGCTACATACTTGTAATCACAGCATTCTGTGGGACTAAAGTAGAAGGAGTATAACTTTGTGCCCTTCCTGGGCATTTAGGCATATAGAGACTCCATCTCAAAATAAAAAGGAGTTTGGGATGTATAACTCTGTGTAAAAGCCCCGAGTCCAAACCTCACCACACACACACACAAAAAAAAAGCTACACAGATTACTCTCAATGGTACTCTCTTCCTATAAGATCTGATGTATTACTAATTCTTAAATTGGCCTTTTTTTAATGGGGTTCCTTCGTTTGGTTGTTTGTTGTTTAAGACAGGGTCTTACTATGTAGTCAGGACTGGTTCTGAACTCACTTTATAACACAGGCTATCCCCAAACTCACAGCAATCCTTCTGCCCCAGCCTCTTGATAGAATTACACGTGTGTGCTGGGGAATTGAATTCAGGGACTTGTGCTTGCTAGGCAAGTGCTCCAACCGTTGTACAATTCCTCTAGGCCATAAATTGGGCTTTGGAACAATGAAACAGTATTATAATTTTGAATACACTCTTTGTCCTATTGCTATTATTCCATGGACTGAACTCCTGTCAGTGTACTGACCAGTGACAATTCATCATATACACAAAATCATTATAGTTTTCTATTTCTGGAAATATAAATTTTGCCTTAAAAATCTGCAAAAATTCAATAAATCTAGAAACCTTATACAGTGAGTGAATTAAAATTTAAGAATAACAATTGCAACATTAGACTCATAAAAGGAATAAGAAGAAGTCAGGTTATACCTAGCCTTATTTTGGGACCATGGACAGACACAGGTCAGTAATCAAAGCACTGTCCTGCAATGAACAAGGCCTTGAGTTCAAATTTCCAGCACCACACAAAGACTAGCTGGACATCCCACCATTCAGGAAAGAAGGGCAGGAGGATTGCCACAAATTTGACAACAGCCTGGAAGGACAAAGGAACCCTCCCACATTGCTGGTGAGACTGTAATCTGGTACAACCACTATGGAAAGCAGTACGGAGACTCCTCAGAAAACAGAAATTGACTTTCCATTTCACCCATCTATATCTCTCCAAGGTATCTTCCCAAAAAAGTTAAAGTCATCATACACTAGTGATACACAGCTACCCATATTTATAGCAGCACAATTTACAATAGCCCAATATTGGAAGATGCCAGTATGCCACAGTACAGATGACTAGATAAAGACGACGTAGTATATATACACAATGAAGTACTACCATGCCAGAAAAAAAAGAACCAATTTGAGTCATTTTAGGAAAATTAATACACCTTGACAGCATTATGCTTGGAGAAATAAACCTGACCCAGAAAGTTAAATATCATATGGTTCGTAGGAGAAAACCAAACCATAAAAATGTAAGAGACAGGGAAGAAAGTAAGAAGATGGACTTTTGAAGAGAGAAAGGGAATAGGGGAGTGAAAGGGTGAGAATGAGAAAAGGAGGTGATACAGAAGTAAAACATGAATTGAAAAATAAATAAATAAAATGTAAATGACATTAAAAACATCAAAAGCAAAAAAACTGAATATGTAGTTCCATGGAAGACCTTGGGCTTCATTTCTAATACAAAAAGGAGAAAAATCACATGATAATCTCAATAAGTGAACAAAATTGTTAGATGAAATGAAATAAATGAATTAGAAAATCTTTTAACAAACAGAGATTACATCTGGTTCTCTTGATTTTGATTTTCTCAAATTATCAATCCTAACATATTAAAGTGGTTGGATTAAAGTCTGTATCTTATAATTCCAATGTTTGGCTTCCTTTATGGTATGTTTCTGTGGTTCTCTCTGTTGGCTTTCTTTTATACTGAAAGTATCTGTATCACACTGAATATTCTGCCTAATGACTATCTCAGATTACTCTTTGTTGAAATAACCAACATTATTTTTGCATACACAGTGAGAAGCATGTATTTTATAAAGATTTTTGATCTATAAATAGATAGTACTATCAAGGTAACCTATATTGCCATTCTTTTCTCATCAAATTAAAAAACACATCCCAAAGCACTCCACGTAAACATTTGTGATCAATCTTGGAGTATTCTTGTGTTTGTTTTACATAAAAGAGTGTGACCTTTGATTCCCTCCCTGTGGTTCACTTGAAGCTGTTGTTCTTTTCTGGCGAGTTGTGCTTTCTATTACATGCTGTCATTTAGATTCATTCTGTCATTCCTATTATTAGAATTGTTTTGTTGTATACTTCGTAATTCAAAAGAATAGTGGTTACAAGAATACCTTATAATCAGCATAAAGTTTACCAGGCATCATCAAAATTAACCCATACACACTAAAAAACGACTCTTTTGCTAAGCATAAAAGGGACAGCCCTTGATATGAAAGAATCTTTGAATGTGTCAGGGCATCAACTCAACTTTCCACAGAGAAGACATTCTTCTTATGTTGAGAATGTCTCACCATGTTCAAAGATGCACAGGGATGTCAGAGAAGGTAGAATGATGCAAAACTCCACAGAATCCAGAAGACATTATTTAAAGCATGTGAGGTCTCTTTCAAATATGGTATTAATTAGTTCTCAGACTTTAATCCAATTAACAAACTTTAGGATTTTAAATTGGATAAGTACAAAGCCCCATTTAATTATTAAAAGACAAAATGTATTAATCTTGAAAACTTAAATACCACATCACTGAATCACCAATTCTCTTGAGGAATGACAAAAAATTAGGTTGTACTTCATGTTGCTTCCACATTCGTGCATGAAAATGTAAGCGAATTTTCAATATAATTTTGGAGAGAAATCTAGTATTTACTCAACACACAACCATCAGATATTACTGAGGTACTCACTTTAGCAGCACTAATGACTGTTGCAGTGTACGACTGAATGTTGTCTCCACAAGCTCCACCACGAGACTGATGACATCGTATCAACTGGGAGAAGAGGAAACACAGAGAAAGAAAAGTAAACCAGACAGTCACTTTCTAGTAAGCAGTTAAACTCTTCAGACTAGTAGATAGATGCAGCTTATTTACCACGTGTAACAACACAAGACGGGAATGTTTGCATGAGTGTCTCTCAGACAAAACAGTTAAAAGCCCTGCTGAGACACTTCTGCTCTTTTTTATAAACCGCTGGTGCCACTCAGGCAGTTTCACGCTCGACTACGGTTTTAATTACAAGATGAACAGTATTTAAGAATTCATAAACTCTGAAATGATCAGATTTGGAGTCTGGCAGCTTTTCTACAAATAAATGCTAAAAACATAGTCAAAGGATTTAGACAGGACTTCCTAACATTAAATATTTGACATGCAAGAAAACTGAATGCTTTGTCCTCCGACTTCTTTCACAAACATTATAATAGAAAATATAAAACATAAACAGAAGATTTTGGCATGTTTGTATCTTCAGTTGTGTTAGTAGAAAAGTCGCACAAATTATATAGAAACCAAACATGGCACAGATACCAGCAGTCCACTTTACTGCTTTTGTCATTAAAATAAGAAATAGGGAGGGGAAGCTGTGCGTGATGGCACCTCCCTGTAATCCCGGTAGTAGGGTGGCTGAGATGGGAGGAAAGCCTGGCTACAAAAACAGACCTTGTGTCAAAAAAAAAGTACAGTGTGTGTGTGGGGGGGGGGGCGCCCCATAAACCATGATGCATCCCTGTAACCCCAGAACTCTGGAAGACTAAGGTAAAGACAACTTATTGAGATCCTGTCTCACCACAGACAGAAAGAGGTGAGAATGTAGTTCAGTGTACAGACACCTTGGTTTCAATCTCCAGTGTCATCCATTCCCTAAACATACATACCGAGAAACATAAGGATATTATTAATCATGCCTTATGCAAATAAACCAACATGGCAATTTTCAAAGTGAATCACTAGATCAAGATATGCCTGATTCACAGTCTAAGCAATAAACCTGGATTCAATTCTTCCCAGGTACTAATGCTGTTAAAAACAACAACAACAACAACAAAAATCTTTGGCCAGATGTGTGTGTTTAAAATTGCTTTTCCTCAAATATAAGAAAATCAAATGATGAAAAAGTAAAACTGTTAATGGAGGAAAACAGCAGATATTTTTCTGTGGGGAGGGGAAAGAGATGTGGAGTGGGGAGGGGCAGCAGTGAAAGGGGAGGAGTAAAATCACCCAACATGTGTTAGGTAGATGCACCAAATTCCCAAGCTGCATGTAGGTATTACGAGGCACAAATACATACCAATAAAAATGATTCTGAGAAAACAAAAGGAATAAATCTATTGTCTATGAAAAATTGTTTTAAAATAATAAAGACAACAGCAGAGTGCTAGAACCATATATCACTATAAGAATTACGGGTGGCCTACAAAAAAGTATAAGTAAAAATGATTTGCATAACCTAAAATTAGACCCTCTCATATAATCCTCTATTTCTAAATAAAATGTCTTTGTTATTCATATGTTTTTTAAAAGTCTCTCAAAGTAGTATCAGTAATACTACTTAGTCATTCCTGATGTAAATATAACTGGAGATCTTTAAAAATCAGATGGGACATTAAATTATTCAGGGTGTTACATCACACTAAGTAGACTTCAAGGTGAGCGGCGAGGCAACAGTTTCATTTAAAGTTAAACAGGAATTCTGAAGTGATTGCTCCAGCAAACAGAAAATCCCCAGTCCCACATGTATTCCTCCACAAACACACATTCAAAACATTATGGAAACATCCCTTTGCTGCCTCCTGCTGTATGAACACAGAAAGGCAATGTCTGGGAAAGGCTTTTTTCTATTTCAGGTAATTAAAATATTCAAGGACATGCAGAGATCTTAGCATTCAAATTAACTGCAACTGATTAAGAATCATGCTCTTTTTTTTCTTTTGAAAAAGGGTCTCACTTGATAATTCCAGGGTGGTCCTGAACTCACTAAGCAACCCACGCTAGCCTCAAACTCACGGCACTCCTCCTGCCTCTGCCTCAGTCTCCTGAGTGCTAGGATTAGAGATGCATGCCACCACGCCCAGATTATATGGAGCTGGGCAATTGAACCCTGGGCCTTGTACCTGGCTAGGCTAGTATGCTAATTGCTGTGCTACTCCTGCAGCCCGAATTCATACTTCTACATTAGAATTCGTAAAATGATCTGAAAAGTACATTTATACCTTGGCTCAACAGAATTAAAGATGAGTCAGAATTCTCTCTAGTGCAAAAATCTATCAAATATAATAACTTTCAGGTAGTAGCGTTAATCTTCAAGGTAATATGACTAAGAGCATATACATTTTATGAAATAAAATTGCATGTAAACACACGTAACATATATTAAAATATATACTAGGGCTAAAGGAATAGCTCAGGAGGTAAAGTGTGGGGCTATCAAGTCCTAAATATCTGAGTCAATTCCCCAGCACCCCCTAAATCAGGCGTGGTGACACATGCCTGTAATCCTAATCCTTAGAATGCTGAGACAGGAGGATTCCCATGAGTTCAAAGGCAGCCTGGGGTACACAGTGAATTCAGAACCAGCCTGGACTAGAGAGACCCTATCTCAAAAAAATAAATAAATAAATAAAATATGTACCATATAATTAAGTAAAAAAGAAATCTACCGAATTCCAAAATTGAGAAAGAAAAAAAGGGATAACAAACAAACAAAAAATTAACTTATGGTCATAGTTATTTTGATTCAATGCTTTTGGTTTTAAAAAGCAATTAGTGTGATATAACAGAAAAATAAAACTATTTTGTTTTACTACTATCATGTTACAGGTGAGCGATTCTCTAATTACTTTCATATGATGAGACTGAAAAAAGAACGAATGGATGAGCTGATGTCACAAGTGCGAACCGGAGAGGACAAGAGGGTGCAAGCAGATTTTTGAAGGTGAGCTCAAGCACAAACGTATGTGCGCAAGTAGGTGCACAGAAAATATATCTGCCCACTTTCCTGCCTGTGCACGTGCAGTTGCTATGTATTTCCCAGCTCTGTCCACGGAAAACCATCTAGAAGTAAAGGCATAGTAACTAGGAGTGGCGAGCAAGCACATCTGCCAAAGACACATCTGTAAATAACACTGCACAGGGAGAGCCAGAGTAAAAGAAGCTAAGGCTGACGTGGGGTATGCACAAGATGAATTTGGATGTAACCTTATGCTAGCAAGTTTTTATCTGTTTTAATAATAATTTAGAGAAGTAAGCCCTAAAATCACAAAACACAGCCTAAACGGGGATATAATGGCGAAGTGTGGAACAAACTGAAAACCAAACAATTAAAAATCTATCAAGGTCCAGTCCAATGTATGGACGGAACAATCACTGTTTTGCTTTGTGGGGTGTTTGTCGAGACAGGGTGTCACTCTGTAGTCCAGGCTGGTCCAGAATATTATTTTATATTTCTTAACAACAGTTATTATTTTGCATCACTGAGATATATTTCTGGCCTGGAGACAACATGAGGGTTTGGCTATGTCTCATGATACAGGGTGATAGTGGCCCCTTCCAGTTCTACCACTCCAGAAATTGAAGCGGAGTGAATGCCTGTGACCAGGAATTCAAGAACATTCTGCATCACATAATGACAGTTTCTCACAAAAAGAGACAGTGAGAAAGAGAGAGAACAAACAATGAAATGAGCCTGAGAATGTCAGTAGAAAATTCTATTCTTTGAAAATCACCATGATGGAGAAGACAGAGTACAGAATATTACATATTTTGAAAGACTAAATTGGCGCAGTACTGCACAGCCATAATCCTGGCACTCCGGGATGAGGCAGAAGGACTGCAAGCTGGAGACTAACCAGTACAATTGGATGAGTTATCAAGATCCATCTCCAAATAAAAAAGGAGACTGGAGGTATAGTTTCGTGGCAGTGTCCCCCTAGGTCCAAACTCCAGAGCTTGGTAAGAACACAGACACAGGAATAATGAGTCATTCCAAAGAAAACTGGTATCTAATTCTACATGAATCCCGTGCATTTATAGTGGGGGTGGGGATCCTCTATAGATCACACTTCAGAGTTAACTAATATAATGGGAATGTGGATGGTCGATTCAAGAGGCAGAAACATAAGCAGCACCAAAACAGCTTGGAGGAAAGGTAACATCTAAAGAGAAAATGTAATTTTAAAAAATGGTAATTAAATCATCTGATTGATATACAATTAAAACAGTGACAGTTCTTCTATAAATCTGTGAAATCTCTCCCACAACACTATTATTAGTAATAGTACAGTAGTGTGCAAAATAGAATAATTACTAATTAATAATGCAACATGGGGAATTGACATAAAATCTCTTAAGAATTACAAATGCATAAATATATAGATGGATAGACATAAAATTATAAACCAAATCTAGCAGAATATTAATAATCAGTGAAATGTGAGAAAATAAGTTATGAAAGTTAAAAAATTCTGAAATAATTAAATTTGCCTTCATATCTGTTACTTTAAGTATAGATTTAAGTTCATTTAATGTAGCAATGTGATATAGTTTTGTTTTATTGCGGAAATTCACTTATTAGGTCACTGATGAAAATTTATCCTAAGAAAACTGACTGATGTAAAAACATAACCCTGTAAATGTACAAACATGAACTTTCCAGTATTCAGCTAAGGCATTTGAAATTTAACTTTTTTTTTTCCTCTTTCCCAAATTTACTATTCTTTTGAGCTACATGCTTCTAGTTATTTTCTAATGTGAACTGGTGTGTAAGGCCAGGTTAAAGAATAGCAACTAAGATATAGCAAAATACAAAAAAAAAAAAAAACTTTTGGTAAATATCCCAATAAAGGGATTGGTTAGATTCAGAGAAGAGGCATCAAGATTCAACTACGGCGACCCATTCGAGGAATAGGAAGCTGAGTTAGAGTGGTGACTTAAGTGAAATGATTTAGAATGCGGAAGATTAATATGTTAAGTACTGTATAGTCTCTCTGACTTGGAAAACTCAGAACACAGACATTCTATAGAATCACATGAAGTGATAGCCGGAGTTGGGGGTAGGGGTGGGAGAGTGTGGGAGGGTCAAAAATGGGAAGGGATTGTAAAGTATATACGTGCACAAAATACCCAAATTCATTGTAAACACTATGTATTACATATGTATATTAATAAAAATAGTGAGGGAAAAAAGAAGTAAGCATGAAGACACCATGATATTACCGTATGCAATTGTAAAGACTCCACTTAAAAAAAAATGATTAGAAAAGAGGTATTCTTATGAGATAAACTAGAAAAACTGAGACCAAAGAAGACACAACCTGGATAGGGCACTCAGTAAAGGGGAAAAAAATCTTGACTAGTAGACAGACTTTCGGATAATGTATGAAGAAGTTACCTGGATAAAAAAGTGACTTTAGTTAGCCACTTTCTGATTTTTACCTTCCACAGGATAGAGATTTACTAGTTTTGTGGTATCACAAAATATTTTAGTTACCACATCCTGATTTTGTCAAGAACTATTATTTCATCTTATTTTGTAATATTCACAACCAAGAAAATGAAACAAAAACATAAATCCTGTATGAAGTCAACTATTTTTTAGAGTGTGCATGTATAGGTGTGTGGGTGGTCATGCAGCCAGGGCATCTGTACTGAAATGCATGCATAGCACTTTGCACTAAGCACTTATCATTAAGTGGCTAACGTACCTAAACTAGCCTCAAACTTTAATCCTCCCACCTCAGCCTCCAGAGCACAGGTATGTGTCACTAGGTCCTTGTATTTTTTCAATGTTCTACTGTATTCACGTGGGAAATGGAAAATGTCACAGATGATTGTATGTTTCTTATGTAAAAAGTCAAGTTTACATTTTGCCCTTAATTGGACATACACAAACTTTGTTATCAATACATAAAATATTCACTCATAAGACCTTTATAAATTATGTTGACAACTGGAAAATTGGGAAACAAAACGTGAAGACCTGAGACTTAATTATTAAGATATGTGGCTGCATGCTTGTCTCAATCCAGTTGCTGGCATTTATGAAAGAAACTGTTCTGCGTTCCAAGTTTCCAATATACAAAAAGAAGGAAGTCACTACCTTCACAAAAATTGCTGCCTTTTTAATACTGCTGCTGTTAAAACCTAAACGTGAAATGGATGTTTTAGATATAGAAGCCTTGAAAATTGAGGTTTTACTGAGTCTTGATTAAAGGAAAACTGTCAAACATTTATGAAGTTTTCAGAGTACAATTTATTGATTGCTCAAGTAGAAACAGATCAAACCAAACAAGTATAATACAATATTCACTATTGGTAATCATCAATAAAGAAAACATAATTAGTACTGTAAGATCCTTAAACACCAGCTCCATTACAAATAACCCAAGCATGGGTGGTATTTTACCTTATTTTCTGCATAAGCAAGCCAGCGACTCCCAAGAGCAATAGGATTCATGTTTGGCCCAGGACAAGGATAACAGCCTGAAAATTTTAAAACAGCAATATTTAGACATTTTTAAGTAACTTTTTTGATTGTGTGTGACATGTTGATAACAGAAAAACAACTCATATGCTTGTATTTTTTAATGTCTCACAAAATTTCCAGAATATTAGTCATTATTCAAGAGTTAAATGAAGCACAATTTTCCCTTCTACTTAGTTTCCTTTGGGGATTTAATCTGTTTGATTAATGGAACAAATCTGAAAAGAACTGGTCATCACTTTGTGTAATAGCTGGACACTGATAAAAAGATGAAGAGGGTCCGCATAAAATTCCTAGCCTTGAAGATCACAAGTACAAGAAGAATTTTAAGAGAGACAGAATAAGAGATAGAATGGGTTTAGAAGGCAAGGGGGAAAATAAATCAAAGTGCCTATCAAACATACATCTAAATAGAAATGATGATATTGCCATGGTGGAAGAAAGAATGTAAATAAAAGTGTGGGACCACTGAGACAAGGATGTCTAACTTAAAGATGTAGGGGCACTATACCATACTATGTATTTATATCAAGCATTCATTTTATCCTTCTGGTTTCCAGTGTCACCTAACGTCAACAGTAGATTATTCTATAATGTACCTTTCTGATCGTTTAATTAATTTCTATCCTTTAACAACCTAAAAACAAGGATATGTAAACTCAAGGAATCGGACCCTTTTGTCCGCTGTTGAGTGTCCACTGCCTCTAACACAGTCTGACACACAGCAGATACTCAGTGATTGTCTGAATGACACACAGAAACTCATCGTATCTTTGATTACAACTGTGAGGGCACTGATAGGAGATGACAAAACAGTTCCCTACATAACAAAATACGTTCAAGTACCAAACAGAATTCTAGGCAAAATTCTACTTTACGGGTTTTTAAAAAATAAAAAAACTTCTTTAATGCATATTATAGGCTTTCTTTTCACAGAAAGCCTTTTGAGTAGCGTTTGGTCATCATCCCAATTGTGTTACTGTCATTATACTCACAAGTGACTGCTTCCACTCTAGAGCTATTTTCAGTAGAGAACCCAAAACTGGTATCTATTTTTAATTTCTGTTTTTGTAAGAAAGAAAATGGACTCTAAAAGAAGACAATGAATAGAAGGGGAAGTCCATATATCAAAACTATCTGTCTAGTTTGTATACGTACTTGTGATGCTTGGGGTTTCACAGGACCAACTCTGGGAGACTCCATAACATCTCTGTAGCCACTAACAACACATCATGGTATCACACAGAGGTAAAGACTGAAATTAGAGGAAAAGCCACCCTTCTACACACCATAGATAACATAAGTTGGGTGAAAAATGACCACATGTGTGGTCACATGAATGTCTGTCCCAACATGAAATCAGTCAAGTGAAACAAATCATATTCCTCTTATGGTAGTATTGCAAGTATCTAATGTCTTAAATTGTTAAAAATCAGTACAGAATAACCAATTCTGGTATATACAACAACCACTATTAGAGGCTATTATGTAATACAAGGGAAATTTTAGTTTATGACATGAGAGTAAACTTTTTGAGTCCATGCTTTTAGAAACTCAACAGGATCACACAAACTATAGCATTTTCGAATGAAAGCAAATTGTTTTCTGTTCAACAAACAATATTTCATAGCTTGGATCAACAGAACATCAGCCACTCAGCATTATTCAGCATGGCTCCTTTTAAAGATAAATCTTTGCTGACAGTTAAACTTTGAAAACAAGTGAAGGTGGGGACAAAGGGACCTTTGCAATGTTAGGATTAAATTTAACGTGTAAAATTTCACAGTACAAAGTAAGGACATAGTTGAAAATAAAAGAACTTATGGGCTGCGGTCCATAGCTCAGTGATTATAAAGAAAGAGCTTTCCTAAGAAGCAAGAGGCTTGGGTTTGACTCCCAGAGCACCACGCATGGTGGCACACGACTGTAAACCCAGCACTCAGGAGGCTGAGGCAGGAGAACTGTCACATGTTCAAAGCCAGACTAGAAAACATAATAAGTTCAGGATGTGCCTGGACTACAAAGAAAGACCCTGTTTAAAAATTATTTTCCATTTTTCCCCATTGAAGTGAGAGTAAAATTCATAGCATATGAAATAAAATGCCTCCCCTGTGAAATGTTTAGGTAGATTTGTGTAGAGGATGGAATCTGGGAAATGAGGGAGACATAGCAGAAGGGAAGGAAACGTAAAAATGGTTACACTGTGACAGACCTGTGTAGATACTGACAATACAAATAACTCAAAAAAATATGTCACACTTCACAAAAAACACATCTACTATCACTCTGAATATTTAACTATCATACACCTGACTGCTGATGTTTGTGGTACTTCATGACCTTTGAAATACCTTATTTTGTTTGATTATTCATGTATATGCAGCATTACATGCTGCTGAACAGTGCCTATCACATCATGGCAGTCTTGTGCACCAGGTGGAGAACACAAAAGGTGAGAGTTTAATGTAAACTAGGTTTAGGTCTAAAAAGCCTTCACCAATCTCTTCTTGTGTTACGAATATATATCCAAAAGAAACCTAACATTTTAAAGGTTCATTAAATTCATTCCCATGTATTCCATTTGTCATTATTCCTCATTAAAATAAATGAAGAGAGACTGGGGCATAGCTCAGCAGTTAACGCTTTGCATAGAAAGCACAAGGTCCTGGGTTTGATTTTCCAGCACTGCATAAACTGGGTATGGTGGCACAGGCCTGTAACCCGAGTACTCAGCAGGCTGAGGCATGAGGATTGCCAAGAGTTCAAGGCCAGCATGGCCTACATAGTGAGCTCAAGGCCAGCCTGGATTACAGGATGAGACCCTGCCTCAAAAACAAACAAATAAAACAAAATAAAATAAAGGAAGAACACACACTAATAACAATACTATTAGACTGAAGGACTGGCTCAGCAGTTAAAGCACTTGGCTAGCAAGTGCTAAGAACCTGAGTGGATTTCCCAGCACCACATGCCACCAATCCCAGCATTCAGGAGGCTGAGACAGAAGGACTGCTGTGAATACAACACCAGACTGGCATGGGTTACACAGTAAGTTCAGAATCAGACTGGGCTGCAGAGCAAAGCCCTGTCTCCAAAAAGGCGCGCGCGCGCGCGCGCGCGCGCGCGTGCGTGCGTGTGTGTGTGTGTGTGTGTGTGTGTGTGTGTGTGTAGGGGGGTGCAATTAAGAATGCAAGGAGTACTTTTTACTCTTCAAAGTAAAGAAACCAATGAAAAAGAATTGCTAATGAGCCATTCTTTAAAGTCCCTGGAGACATCACATCTACCTTTCAACTTAAAGACAGTTAAAATGACTACTAATGAGACCTATCAGGCTTTGACTTTTGTTTTCCTAATCATAGCTCGGTTTTAGATTTCCACATCAGACAGCTGCTCAAAGCAAATTCTCTGTAGAACTAAATACAAAGGTGTCTTCTTTCTCATCATATGGACTATGTTCTGTGAACAGTTCTCTACCAGCTTTCTGAACCTGTTCCATCCAACCTTTGGCACCAATTCCCATGACGCATTCTCTGATAGACACAGCTGTCTTTACTTATTTTACAGTACCGTCATTGTATTCACACATAACTAAAGCGTTCAACTAAGAATGTATCATATAAGATCTTTTCAGACTGTTTCAGAAGTTAAATGCATGCATAATCAAAACATCTTCATTAAGTGAATGTCTTTTCATTCCACAAGGAGTAAGATCCAGCGCTGGGTACCAATCACTGCAGAAAAGCTATTAGGTACAGGTAAGAGAGCTGTCTCAGTGTACTCTGTTTCACTGGTTCCCTATCTGAATCACTGCAGTTAGCTAACAAGCAAAACCAGCTCACACTTATGGGATAGCATAAACCCAAACACTGAAAACTGCGTATCATTTATATGAAGTTGCAGTGTGGCAAAAGAGCTAGGGCAGCACATGAAGGTACAGGGAATGAGAGGAAAACAACGAAAAATTTTAAGAAAAATAAGACTATTTCAATCCTTGCCTCATGATTTTAAAGATCTGGTTAGGTGGGGTTCAGTGCCATGGACCTATACCCCCAGGAATCCAGGAGGCTGAGGCAGGCAACTTACCAACTTAGTGAGATGATGTCTCAAACCTAAAAAATCAAAACTGGGCTGGGGATATAGCTCAATGTCAAGGCTCTAAGTTCAATCCCAAGTATGACAAAAAAGATACACACCAAAACTACCTTTGGTTCCAGATGTAAGCACCTAAATTTCTTCCATTCAAATACTTAGCTGAACATCATCCCACTCAGCAATCAAAGATCATATGCAAAATTCTGATCCTGAGAGTATTCAAGAATTATTTGAAAACCGGAATGACACATTGACAAATATGCACCAAATCCATGAGCTAAGTATAATTATTAAGTATTGTAAATATGTACTAATAAAAACAACAATTAAGGAGGAAAGCAATAATTATGAGGATAACTTCTAATGCAAGTGTGAATGGCAATTAGTACTATTTTTGCTAAGGGTATCTCATGATAAAGAGGCTGAGGAATACTGAAGTAAAATGCAACAATAAATAGTATTCAGAGTAGGTGGGAAGAAATTACGAACTTGTTGCTATTTTCTGAACTCTTTGTAATGTGTGTCTTGTAGCCTAACATTAACAAACATACATATCAGTTTGTATGCAATCCTCACTAAATAGAGATTGGGAGGCATCCTGGTTCCATGAATCCCTCAAGGTTCAAACACTACTAAAAATTCATACTTGTAGACCCAAAGCCACTTCAGAAGGATTTAGCCATAAAGCTGCACTTAATCACTCCAAATCTCTTCTTCCTATCACAAAGAAGTCAAAGAAATAGAAAGAGACTAACACTTTAATTTCACTGACTACTTAGAGGGTTCAGCAATGATGTAAAGGAAGCATTTACAAATACAAGGCAAAGATGCTGATAAAATGACAGTAAGAAAGCAGAAAAGAAGCTAAGAAAAATGCTAACAAACACTAATATTAGAAGAAACAAAGTTCACTCACACAGTAAATAGAGCATAATTTTATCTACATCTTTTAATCCTAAATATCATTAAATCAAATATCTGAAAGTCACGTTATTAAGATTATGCCCACTTTATAAAAATAAGAGTAGCATGAAAGTGATACTTTAATTCCAATGTTCCAAAATTATCACAGCCCTTTAAGTTCTCAAAATTAACCACAAGACTAATATGCAAGTCTAGTTACTTTACAGTTTTCCTTCATAATAAACTTAACAGTCCCTTTTTAAAATTTGAAACTGTATTATTAAAGAATTTTTGGATATACATATTAGAGATAGCCTCTAAAATGTCTGAACAACAAACTTTCAGAATTACTGACGTAGCACTACTATTTACATACTCAGACCAAGAGAACCTAATCTTTAAATAGAGCTTACATTTCAAACCATATTTTCCCATTTAATTAAAAACTACATTAACAAGCAATAATTTTGGATTTTTCTCCCAAATTTAACAATACCCAATGGAGGCAGCAAGATTACCTTCGTATGAAATGTAAAAAATAATCCCAGGGATGCTAGGCTAATTCAACATATGCAAATCTATTAATGTAATACACGACATTAACAAAAACAAAGACAGAAACTACATGATCATCTCAATAGATGCAGAAGAAGCCTCTGACAAAATACAATATCCCTTATTGATCAAAACTCTCATGAAGGGCTGGAGGAATGCACAACAGTTACGCAGGGCCCTCAGTTGGATTCCCCAGCACGAAATAAAACCAGGTGTGGTGGCGCATGCCTATAATTCCAGTACTCTGGAGGCTGAGGAAGGAGGACTGCTGTAAGTCCAAGGATAGCCTGGGCTACAAAGTGAGATCATGACCAGTCTGGGCTACTGTGCAAGACCTTCCCTCAAAAAAAATAAAATAAAATAAAACCCTATGATGACAATGGTAATAAAAGGATCCAAGTTCAGGTTGACAAAGTCAGTTTATGACAATCCTACTGCCAGCATCATCCTAAATAAGGAAAAACTGAAAACATTTCCCAGAAAATCAGAAACAAGAAAAGGAAGATTGTTCACTCACCGCTTCTATTCAACATAGTGCTTGAAATCTTAGCTAGAATGATCAGGCAAGAGAATGGAATAAAGGAAATACACATAGGAAAGGAAGAAGTCAAACTATCTTCATTTGCATATGACACAATCCTTTACATAGCGGACCCCAAGACTTCACTAGGACACTCCTAGAATAAACAAATTCAGCCATGTTGAAAGATCTAAAAATCAACACACAATAATCAATAGCATACCTATATAGCAACAACAAAAACACAGAGATAGAAATCAGAAAATCAATCCAATTCCAGTCGCCTGAAAGAAAATTAAATACCTAGGAATTAACCTAAGTAAGCAAGTGAAGGACCTCTACATTGAAAACTATAGTAGTCTGAAGAAAGAAATTGTAAAGACATCCACTGTTTCTGGATAAGCAGAACCAATACTGTCAAAATGGCCATACTACCTAAACTGATACACAGATTCACAGAACTAGAAAAAAGGATCTAAATATTTATATGGAACCACAAGAAACCCAGAATAGCCAAAAACAATCCTAAGCAACAAAACCAGGAGGCATCATAATATAAGATATCCAATTATATGACAAAGCAACAGTGATTTAAAAAAAAAGAGTATTGGCACAAAAACAGACCGGAAAATGGAATATAATTGATAATGCGGAAACATCACTGAGTACCCTTAGCCATCTGATGTTCAACAAGTACTCAAAACCATAACCTAGAGTGAACATGGCCCCTTTCACAGATGATGCTAAAAAAAAAAAAAAGGGGGGGGGGGCTAGAGGAAGGGCTCAGTGGTTAAACAGCTTGTTTAACAAGTGCTAAGTACCGAGTTGGTTTCCCCAGCAATGCATAAGCTGGGCGTGGTGGCACACGCCTGTAATCCCAGCACTCAGAAGGCTGAGACAGGAGGATTGCTGTGAGTCCAAGGCCAGCCTGGGTTCCATAGTGAGTTCAGGACCAGCCTGGACTACAGAGTGAGACCCTGTCTCACAAAAAAAAAAAAAAAAAAAAAAAAAAAAAAAAAAAAAGGCTAACCTCACACAGCAGAATGAAACTAGACCCACATCTTTCACTACATACCCAAATCAAATCAAAATAAAATGAAGACTTAGGTATTAAAATGGAAACACTGAACTCGTTGGAAGTAAAAATAGGCAAAACCATTGAAAACACAGGCATAGGTAAGAACTTTCTCAGTAACACATCTAAATGATGTCAGATAACACCAAAAATCAACAAATTGTATTACATGAAATTAAAAAGCTTCTATACAGCAAAGGAAGCAATCAACAGAGTGAATGAAGAGCACACCAACAGAATGGGAAAAAAATCTTTGCCAGCTACTCCTAAGACAGAAGACTATTATCAAGAACATACCAAATAAGTCAGGCATGGTGGCCCACTCCTGTAATCCCAGCAATGGGGAGGCTGAGGCAGGAGTTAAAAAAAAAAAACAATTAGACCCTCCAAAACAAAGGACTCAATAAAATATGGGAATTTGAAAGGAACAAACAATTCTCAGGGGGAAGAATTCTGAAATGAACAATAAATACATGAAAAGGTGTTCAGCATATTTAGCCATTAGAGAAATGCAAATCAAAACAACACTGAGTTTCCATTAACTCTTGTAAGAATGGCTGGTATTAAGAACTCAAAAAACAGATGCTGGGGAAGCTGTAGGGGAAAAGGAACCCTCCTACGTTTACATGTCTGTAAAGTGATACAACCACTATGGAAAGGAAAGAGTTAAAAGGCATCATAACAAGACTGCTACATGTGCATGCCTATGTTTACAGCAGAAAAACAGCAGCATGATAACAGTCAAATCTTGGAAGAAGTCAATATGCCCAAGTACACATGAATGGATAAAGAATCTGTGGTATATATATACAATGGAGTACTACGTTGCCAAAATAAGGACAAATTTGAATTATCTGTAGGAAAATGGATGTACCTTGAGATCACTATGCTTAGTGAAATGAATCAGACACAGAAAGTTAAAAACCCAATCATAAAAACAGTAAAAGAGAGGACAGACTTTGTGGAGAGGGAAAGGGGACAAGAGAGTGGTGAGGGGTGAGAGGGCAGGGAGGAGAAAAGGGATGTGTAAATACAAAAATATTTAAAAATCTAAGTGAAATGACACAGGATAGTCCTAAGCTCCTGACCTGATAGACTGCAGAAGCCTTGAAACACACATTTCTGATTAGTAATGAATTATATACAACTACCGCTCAAATGAGAAGACTGTTTCAGAAAAATCTGGCATCTCAATGTAGCAAGATATTTCCACTGTTTTCTGATGGTTTTGCCTATTTTTACTTCCTCTGTAGGCCACCTAACTAAAATAAATGGCTAGAATCCTAATTGGTTCTGTTTTGCTAATTATGCTAATAAGAGTAACAAATGATTGTGCATCTCCATGAGAAAAGAGATTACAAGCACAAAGGGAGCCTGTCTTATTATTTATCATCTTCTATAAAATGCTACTCTGCAGTAGTAAGCTATTAAGTATGGTGTAACGTATATGTATAACCAGGACACAGTGCCGCAATTCTATCAAAGATAGCACTCATAAGGAATACTGTCTACTACAGCATGCTTCATATAAAGCAGATACTCGACGGCGATCCGTGTAAAAAGATGTGATACGTCAGGAGCTACCACAAATAATGTGACTACAACTTGCATGATCAAGCTGAAACACAGAATACAAAAAGAAAGGGCTGGAGGGATGGCACAGCATTAAAAGCACTTGCCCTGCGAGGGCAAGACCCTGAGTTCAGTTCCCCAGTACCACATAAAGCTGGGCATGGTGGCACATGCCCGTAATCCCAACACTTGGGAGGCTGAGGCAGGAAGATTGTCCTGAGCCAAGGCAAGCCTGGGCTACACCAGTGAGTTCAGGACCAGCCTGGGCTACAAAATAACAAGACCCTGTCTCAAAAACAAAAATTAGAAGAAAGTAAAAGAAAAACCTCCTGGCTTAAACAAGGTCAAAAAAAAAAAAAAAAAGAAAAGAAAAGAAAAATGAAGCACAGTGGTTAGACTGCTTGCAAGTGCTAGGCAAGATCGACTCCCTCAGATCAACTCCCCAGCACCACATAAGCGGGGTACAGGGATGCACACCTGTAACCTCAGGGATCAGAAGCGGAGGCAGGAGGATTACTGTGTGTTCAAGGCCAGCATGGGACACACGGTGAGTTCAGGACCAGCCTGGACTATAGAGGGAGACCCTGCCTTAATTATACATACTACTCCCCAGACTGCCTTGGAGCTTGGAATGCCCTATTGACTCCTCATGGATTTCACAGCTTGGCAACCTGTCCCTCAGACCTGACACTTGCCAGCCTCCACAATTCCGGAAGACAACATCTTAAAACAAATTCTTCTGCATCCTCCTGCTTCTCCTTTCCTTTCTAGATAAAATTGCATATTTATAATTTCATACCATATAAACTACATTAATCTATGTATCTCAGCAGGTGAATTAGAAGTAGATCTTATGCTCAGTTCTGAACTTTTCAACAGTAGTAAAAATTTGTTACAGTAGAACGAAAGTGGAAAAAAGAACAAGACAGGAAATATTTCTACAAGTTCTGAATCCCTCATATTAAATCATGTCACATCCTCAACTCAAAAGAAATTTAACTGCTTTTACAGAATAAAACTGATACATAAAAATTACCAAAGTACAAGAGGGATCTGTGAAGAAGGCAAGGCAACACATGGTTTATGTGATGAGGCTGCATCGCCCCGGGGACATCATGCATCACGTAATTGGATTTCAAGGACATTCACAAAAACCACTAGGGAACTCCGAAAATAATGAGTAGAAATAATGTGCTGATTATATAAAGTAGTATAAAATCAAAAGTTTATGACAAGATATGAAATGATTTGATACATACTTGTAACAAAAAATTTTTTGGAGAAAGTACAGCTATCAAAGGCAGCGATTTTCTCCTGTAAGACTACGAGGAGTATCCTAAAGGCAGAGAAAAAGGAAAACAGAGTGAAAAAAAGCTAATACCTTATTTTTCTCATAAGATTTCACTAATATTGAAACGAAATATACACTAGGAGTGGATAATACCAACAAAGTGCTGTTCACTAACAGTTTTTCTTCAGTGATATTTCACAGTCATAGAATTAAACATAAACTGGACTAACATAATCTATCACTTAAAGTATTGCTCAATTTCCCAACACACACAAACACAAAAAAGTTAACTGTGCATCAGTGTAAATAAGTCATTTCTGAACTAGACATATCATAAATCAAGTAGTATATATATAAATATTATTTTCAGAGGCCAAGATCTATATCAGGAATGCAGTATTTAAATTGAAATTCCCCCAAAGAGTATGTGCAGTGTTCTGCTCTTTGTTCTTGACACCAGTCATCTGCACCGGAGTAAGAAGGAATCTCAGTGTTCTTCTGACTTGTTATGAACTAATTATGAACTACAAATGATTTCATGACAGCTTTTATTGACCTGAATACTTTTTTGTGAACAAGAAATTCAAACACAGATGACCACACTTACCTCTTGTGAATCAGAAATATGCTTATGAAACCTTACAAAAACAGAGTCTCAATGTCAATTTAACATATATATTTTACTATGGATTTACTGAGGACTAAATCTTCAATTTCATCTCCAATTTACAAAACAAACCAAGAAACAGAGAGATTTATTTTTTCTTTTCTCTGGTTTCTAGCATAATTATATGTTAGGAACACAAGGAAAGTGTATCCTAAAATTTTCGGTACTTCCATTTAAAATGTGTTATATGTGTCAAAGATTCTCTCATTGTTTTTGGAAAACTTTCCGGTAACCTGGTTTCCAACAGCATAAGAGTACAGCATTCTGAGTTACATGGATTATCTACTGAATCTACTCATTCAATAATGGTGTTCACACATGATATATACAAAGTTATACATAATGAGATTTCTCAAACAGCGGTCTGACTTACTAGATTATTCTGTTCTATTGTTCAAGTCTTTGAAAATATACCCACTATGATGAATTTGCATTTCTCTAGCGGGATAAAGACTGCAAGCCTGGTATATTTTACAAATAAATATATACATTGTATATACTGGATACAATTGGGAAGACATGCCCTTGAGATTATTTTTTAATAAAGCATAAAATTTTTGGCATTCTTCATGCCTGGGAATTAAGTTACCTTGCAAATGCTTACCGCTTGTTGCAGTGAAGATCATAAATAGGGGTTTTGAACTGAATAGACTTGACCATCTCCCCAGTACGAAGTGAATATAAATCCACACAGCAATAAGGTGGGCTTGTGCTTTAAGAAAAAAAAAAGTCAATACTTTTTTAGAAGGAAGGCAGAAGTATCCCAGTGATGAGAGTGCTTGCCTAGGACCTACATTCGATCTCAAACACCACAAAAATTAATTAGTGAACTAACTTAATTAAACAATGAAAAGAAGAAAGGCCAATAAACCATATATTTCCCTAGTTTAATAATATATTATATATAATATACATAATAATATATATTACTGGTAAATTGATTCAAGCTTACTAAAAAACATAACCATAGAACAACCCATAGAATTTAATATAGAAATGCAAAATTAGAGAAATGGGAAAAATGTCTATTATTCACATTACATTATTACAAGAAAAATTACCAGATTATACCAATAGATGAATTAACAATGTAAAATATAATTTCAAAATCTGCAAGATTAATTTGTTATAATATTTAAAATTACATTAATGTTATGAGAAAAATTATACAGGCATTAAATTTAATGTACAGGGTTGTTCCAAAACTCACAATATGTAAGAAAAATTAACAGGCACCCTGTACCAATTAATATATATGGAACTACCAAGTTTCAAGATTAAAGGTGAGTGATACAATTATCACTGGGATTTTTGTAAATTAAAGAAAATTAGAAAGTAAAAATTTTAGACATTATATACTGTGGCATAAATGATATCTACTACCAAATATCATGGATTAAATATATAGAAAGCTTTGTAATATTAACTCAAAACAGAATGAGGTAACTCTACTACTCATGAATCTAAGGAAGGAGGATCACAAGTTACAAACCAGCTTCAGCAACACAGCAAGACCCTGTCTCAAAAATCAACAACAAAAGTACCAAACAATTTTCCCGAAAGGTAGATAAAAAGAGCAACATGGCCTGGTAGACTTTCTAAATTGGGTTTAAAACCTTACCAGGGCTGGGAGAAGAGCTCAGTGCTCAGTGTGCCTGCCTAGCAAACACAAGATTCCCCAGCATCACTTAAGCTGGGCCGTGAAAACAGACACCTGTGCTCCCATCCCTCAGGATGGCTGAGGCAGGAAGACTGTCGTATGCTCAAGGCCAGCCTGGGCTATATAGTGAATTTAGGACCAGCCTGGATTACAAAGCAATACCCTGTCTCAATAAATATATAAATAAATAAAATAAAAATCTCGTCAAAAAGCTCTGCCCAAAATCAGACTGCATTAAAGTGTTACGCAGAAATGCAAAATATACAGAAAAACATCAATATCATTAGCATTATTACAAATCCACAATAACATAACACACTGTGCATTTCTGCCATAAAGAAACAATAAATTTAAAGGGAGAGAAACATGATTCACTTCATTTAAAAATTGCACAATGTATAGTGTACACACAATCAACCTACACTGTAAATATTAAAAACTTTGAAGTTTGTCTATCATATTAAATATAAACTAAATCTAAATTTTACAAAGAACACAAGAGAAGCAAGTTAAAACTAATGAGAAAGAGAATCTTAAAATGTTTAGATTAATAAAGTGAGAAAGAGGATGAAATAAAAAAAAACTAAACCTTTAAAATAGCAAAATATTTTCATATGGTGCTGGAAAACCTGGCTAACCACATGCAGAAGAATGAAATAAGACCCACAACTTTCAACATGCACCAAAATAAAATAAAAACAGATCAAAGACTTAGACGTTAAAATGAAAACACTGAACTTGTTGGAAGAAAAAGTAGGCAAAACCCTTGAAGACGTAGATGCAGAAAAGAACTTGCTCAATAAAGCACCTAAAGCAAAAGCGATAACACCCAGTATCAACAAATGAGTTTATATGAAACTAAAAAGCTTCTGCACAGCAAAGGAAACAATCTACAGAGTGAAGAGAGCACCACAGAAAGGAAAAAAAAATCTGCCAGCTACTCCTCAGAGAGGACTATTATCAAGAATACGAGAAGAATTGAAAAAAATTAGACCCTCCAAAATAAAGGAACTGATTTTTAAAAAATGGGAATCTGAAATGAATAAACAATTTTCAGAAGAAGTTTGAGTGGCCAATAAATATATGAAAAAGTAATCAACATCTTTAACCATCAGAGAAATGCAAATCAAAACAACACTGAGGTTCCATATAACATGAGTAAGAATGGCTAGAGATCTCAATAAACAATAACTTCTGGTGAGGCTGTGGAGAAAAAGGAACCCTCCTACATTGATGATAGGACTGTGAGCTGGTACAACCACTATGCAAAGCAGTGTGGAGATTCCTCAGAAAACTGAACATCAACATTCCATTTGAACCAGCTACATCTCTTCTGGGTATTCTCCAAAAGAGTTAAAGTCATCAAACAACAGTGATGCATGCATGTTCACAGCAGCACAATTTGTAACAGCCAAGTCTCTGAAGAGGCCAGTATGCCTGAATACAGATGACTGCAGGATAAATAAGATGTGGTCTCTATATATAAGAATGACAAATTTGAGCCCTTTATAGAAAAACAGATGCAACTGGAGACCATTAAGCTCAGCAAAATGAATCAGAAACAAAAAGCTAAATATCATTTGGTCTCTCTGATACGAGAAAAACAAACCATAAAAAAAGTAAGTGATACAGAAGAAAAGAAGGACTTTGTTTGTAGAGGGGTAGGGGGTTGAGAGGGTGGGAAGGAGAAAGGGAGGTGATATGTAAATAAAAAATAAAATTTTCATTTCAAAATATCAAATAACTAAGAAACCTAGAAGTGTACAAAAAGACAAAAAATAAGAAAATTAAATATTCAGATGACACAAATCTCTTAAACAGAAATGAGTTCTGAAAACGTTACACTTGTATGGCTGATTGATTTTCATCAGAGGCATAATACAAATAGTGCATCAAAAAAGTGATAAAACCATAGCATCATATACAAATGTTATCTGAAAATATACCATTAAAACATTAGCCAAGATTGTAATTTTAACAATTTTTTAATTCTTAAAAAGATGTTATCATAATAAAAGGCTTAATACCATAAATCCCCTTCAAAATACACCCCCTTCACTTTACAAGACATGATGAACACTACAATGACCACTGCCACCAAATGCCGTCCAACAGAGAAGATGCCTCATCCACGCTACTCTCAAGTTCAGGTTCCATGCGAACCCTGGCCCTTCCCCCAGAGTCAAAATGACCACAAAAAGTAAATGTCTTGAATTGATTCAGAACATGGAGGCACCTATGACTTTCAGAACTGTTTGGGAAAGTGGGAAACATGGTGTGTATGCAATACAAATATTAATCGTATTTTAGACTGCACTTAATGTAACGAATATAATTGAACTCAATTTTAGTGCTTTTCTATGTAAGTTAGACAGTGGTGGCACACGCCTGTAATCCTGGCACTTGGGAGGCTGAGGCAGGAGGACTGCTGTGTGTTCCAGGCCAGCCTTGGCTTCATGGTGAGTTCAGGCCCAGTCTAGAAAACAGAGGAAGACCCTGAATCAAAGAGGGGCCAGGGAGACATTTCTGGGTCTCCCATCTGACTCACAGAAACTTTACCCTCCTTCTTTTTCTGTCTATACTTCTCTTAATAAAGTATTCTCTTCATAGGGAACATGGGGGAAAAAGGAAATGAAAAACTTCAAAATATGTGGAACTCTTGGCTAACCACTGAGACAAAGAGAAAATAAAAGTAATTAAATCTGTTATTGTCTCTTTAAAAAAAATTAGTGCTTTTAGTTTTTAACATATAGATCATTAACAAGTAAATGAATTGCAGACTCCATATTATGAGAAAAAATTGGAAAACAATTACAGAAGTACTTGATAACTTCAAAAATGATAATGCTACTTAAAAAGACAATTCAGAAAAGATATAACAAGTAAGCGCAACATAATTGATTACCAGAGAAATGGAAATTAAAACCAATAAGGGATGAAGTTTTAAGCCAGGCACTACAACGCACAGCCAAGCCTGTGAGGTACCTGGAAATCTCATTCATCACTGGTGGTAATGCATCATCACTCTAAAGAACAGATTACAAGAAAACATCCCCTTGCCAAATGGCCCAACTAAGTTTTTTATTATTAATAAGAAGAACTAGAAACAAATGTTCACCAAAAAATAATGGAGGCAGGCCCAGTGGCACAGGCCTGCAATCTCCGGCACTCTGGGAGACTGAGGCAAAAGCGTGGGCAATTTAAAAATAGAAAAAAATAATAATAAATGAGCTAAGGATGTAGCTCAATATGAAGGCCTTGGGCTCAATCTCCAGTACCACAAAAAATAAAAATTATAATAATAGATAGTGATAAGTTGATACAATAAAATAATACTCACCAATAAAGAAGAATATAACCCTCCTCATCACCCCTCCCCGCAAAAATACATGAATCTCAAATCCATGCAGTGGCCAGGACAAGCCATTCATGTATACTGTACTATATACCACATAATTCTTTCTCTGTGAAAGCTTAAAGGAAAAACCCTAGTAATAGAATGACTGATGGCTGTTCTGGTATCAGGGCGGAAGATATAAAATACAGTAAGGTACGAGTTTTGGAGGTGAAGAAAATGTTGCGATACATAACAACTGGTCGAAGCTACAAAACTGCACAAAAATGGACAAGGGGAAAAAATGTGTAAAAGCCTGAACTGAAACCTCTAAAATTAGCAGAAGGCAAAATGTATGTTCCTTTAAAAATTAATCTACTCCACTACTGGTGAAGGAATATAAGTTAATAACAAAGGAAACATAACATTTCGCATGAACGGGAAGGGATACCTTTCGTTAGGGATTCACTGGGATTATAAAAAAGTAGATTGCTGGAATTCACATCACAGCACAGGCATGAAGCCTTGCATAGGCAGAAAAAAAAGGCTATACAACCTGAGTTTAGCACTAATTGAATAAGGTTTGGCAGAACTGAAAGCTCTTACTTATTTATTGAAACAAATCTCACTCAGTAATCCAGACTGGTCCTGAGATCACTATCTCATCAAGGCTGGTCTCAAACTGAAGGCATTCCTCCTGCCTCAGGCTCCCAAGTGCTGGGAATACAGACAAGCACCACCACCCTGGCTTTAAAAACTCTCTCTATATATGAAGATACAAACTTTCATTCAATAAATAATAAGAAAAGATTCTCACAAACTCACAGTCATAAGTCATACACTTCTTGCAAATAACACAATTACATCCATGCCCAATATAACCTTTTGTTCTGTTTTCTCTTCTGAAAAACTTTGACCATTTCCATGGTGCATGGTAAAGCAACCGTAATTTTGCTGATGGGCAGACTGATGAGAAAGCTTTCCACAAAATAATCAGAATGTATGCCCATAATGTGTTTTACACAGAGATATACAGAGAAACGAAACAAGCAATCAGTTTTGAATCTATCTATACACCACACAGCGCCAAAAAAGTTGAACATAATACAGTTCTGACGTGATTCCCAAGTAAGCCAAATGAATTAACATTTTAAGTTTGTTTTTGACATTGAAACATAAAGCTATGATTTCCAATAGATTAAAGCCCACAAAGTTCTTCTAATGATAATGATTCTGAGAATCAAGGTGTGACTGGGAAATGAACTTACTAAACAAAAGCAAGCACCAGGGGTTATAAGGAAAACAGAAATGATGAAGTTTTCATCACTTAGTGAAAAATTTTGAATCTCAGAATTGTGTACTTCCACACATATATATATCAAAATGCACAGCAAAGGTTACTGTGAAACTTTTGTGACAAAAATGAATTTATGAGATAACCTTTTTGTTAAGTAGTATATTTTCTAGTGACTTACCAATCACGTGTGTAAAAATTTGCTAAGCAACTTATTGTTTTCAGTTTATCTGACTTATACTCATAATGAAAACCACTGGCATAAAAGAAAAGCCCTCATTTTTATCCATTACAATAGCAAAAAGAATTTATAACTGGGTATAGAGCTAAACTCTGTGCCAGTACTCTGGAAAGCTAAGGAAGGAGTATTATAAGTTGGAGCATACATGACTTAAAATATTAAATACTTTAAGGTTATTAGCAATAACTCAATCTGTATACGTTTGCACATCGTAATACATTAGTTTGTATTTAAACTAAGAAGAGTAAGAGCTAACACTCTTGATCCAACAGAACTAAACCACAGTTCCAAACCAAAACCCATTCAGTAATACAAAGTCAAGAAGTCTATTTCTTGTTTGCTAAAAGGTTTGTTGCTTTGTTATGTTTGATTTCTTTTTGTTTTCTATTTCCCATGTAGAGTCTCACTACTTGTGGCCCAGGATGGCCTCCAACTTGCAATCTCTCTTGACTTAGCCTCCCAAGTAAGTGCTGAGACTTCATATATCTGCTGGTTTGCTGAGACTTGTGAACATAAACTAGTTTGGGATTTGTCAAAGTACGGCAGTATTACATATACGTGTGTGTGTGTGTGTGTGTGTGTGTGTGTGTGTGTGTGTTTTCCCCTCTGAGACAGGTCCTCCCTCTGTAATCCACACTGGTCCTAAACTTATTATATAGCTAGCCCATACTGGCTTCAAATTCATGGCAAACCTCCTGCTGAGCCTCTTGAGTGCTAGTATTACAGATGTGGCCTACCATATCCAGTTTTCAGCAATTATATTTTGAGTATCAACAAATTAATTCTAAAACATATAAAGAAAGCCCAAATATCCAAAACAGATAAAATAGTACGAAAAAACAGGCAAGAAAACAGAAAATTGTTGACACCCAAGATTTATCATATAGTTGCAATAAGTAAGATCATGTGATATTGGGGAAAGAATACAGAGTACAGCGAGGGCCAGCCACATAGGCCTGTGATACCAGCACTCTGGAGGACACGGCCAACAGTATCCCAAGTTGGAAGACAATCTAGGCAAAACAGTACCCTAGAGAGAATCTACCTCAAAAATAACTGAATGAGTGAATGAATGAATGAATGAATGGGAATGTACCTCAGTGTGAAGGTTTTGTGGTTGCTTCCCAATACCACACAAAAAAGAAGAAAGAAAGAATATGAAATAGAGTAGAGAACTCAGAAAGAGATCCACATAGGCTAATGATCACTAAGAAAGTTGGAAAACAAATATGCTTTGCAACAAAGGTTACTGGAACAAGTAGACTTCCTTCCACCAGCCAAACATAAAGCCATTTCTTCTTGTCTTATCCTCCAGGCTATGAAACTAAGCAATGAATGCCCGCAGTGTAATCAACCTAGGCCCAAGGACCACGCTGGACAGTATGTCTTCACCCAGGATGTAAGTCACTCACAGCTGGCCATGTGATTATGAAACTGGTTGCAGAGAAACACAATAATATATGTGAAAGAAACTGCAAAAGAAAAGTTTATTTTTGCAAATGATTCATAGGTTCCTTACAACAGCATCTGCTTAAATACTCATTAAAAACAGTGCTCTGTGTAAAACTTGAGCTATTGTCCCATAAAGGAAAATACAGAGGGAAGGAAGAATGAAAGAAGAAAAGAAGAAATGGAATGAGGAAGAAAAAGAAAAACAAAAGGAGGGAAGGAGAGAGAAAGAAAAACAGAGAAAGACATAGACAATTGGACAGATGGACAAACAATCTACATACGACAAAGCAGTTAACAACCAACCAGGATCTTTAATGTCCTTTACCCAAATACAAGCAAAAAATGTGTGAAAACAATGAAGCATGGCACAAACTTTCAGATTTAAAAAAAAATGAACAAAAAGTTTAAAATTGGAGAAATTAAAACTTTCTATGACAGAGTCAGTATAAAGGAATTTGCAGCTACTGAACCAATATTGCAGAAAATACTTAAAGGAAAGCTGGAAAGTGAAAGGGAGACCAGCGACACCAATGACCCCAGAGAAGAAGCGACAACAGCTAGAGGAGAATGAGCTGAGAAAAAAGTATGTTGGTAATTAGTGAAATATGAGTAAATAAGATATGAAAGTTGAGGAATTCTGAAATAACTAAATTTGCCTTCATGTCTGTCACTTTAAGTATATTTACGTGGTATAGATTTGACTTCATTTAATGTAGCAATGTGATATAGTTTTAACTTTGTATTGTTGTAGCAATTCGCTTATCAGGTCACTAATGAAAGTTTATCCTAAGGAAACTGATTGATGTAAAGATAACTTTGTGAATGTACAAATATGCTCCTTCCAGTATTCAGCTAAGGCAATTGAATTTTAGGTATCTATTTATTTTTTCTCTTTCCCAAATTAACTAGTCTTTTGAACTACATGCTTATAGTTATTTTCTAATGGGAACTCATGGGTAAGGCCAGGTGTAACAATAACAACAAAGATATAGGAAAATATGGGAAAAAAAAACTTTTGGTGAATATCCCAATAAAGGGACTGGTTGGATTCAGAGAAGAGATATCAAGATCTAACTACTGTGAACCCATTAGAGAACTAGGAAGCTGAGGTAGAGTGGTGACTTAAGTGCAATGACTTAGGTGCGGAAGATTAATATGTTAAACACTGTATGGTTTCTCGGACTTGGAAAACCCAGAACACAGACATTCTTTGGAACCATACGAAGTGAGAGCCGGAGCCGGGGGAAGGGACAGGGAGTGGTTGGGAGGGTAGAAGATGGGAAGGGATTGTGAAGTCGATGTGATACATAGATGTACGAAACACTCAAATTCATTGTAAATACTATGTATTACATTTGTATATTAATAAAAATAGTGGGTGAAAAAGTTTAAAATTAAATGGCATATAAAAATAGATTCTAAGCCTGGTCTGGAGGTGCAGACCTATAATCCTAGCACACTGGGAGGCTGAAGCAGGAAAATGACAAGTTTGAGCCCAGCCTGGGCAATTTGGTGACTCAGCAAAACATCTTAAATAAACAACAAAGTGAGGTCAGTGTGTAGGTAGGCTCTGTGTTTAATACCCAGTAACACAAAAAATAAAATTTAAAAAACTACATAAATATAAAGTAACACCAGCACTCTAGGAGTCTGCCTGAATCAGGAGGATCATAAGGTCAAAGGTTGGTGCATGGTCAGCACTGGGCTGAATCCACAGTGAGAGAGAGAGAGAGAGAGAGAGAGAGAGAGAGAGAGAGAGAGAGAGAGAGAGAGAGCACGCAGTCTATACACTTCTACACTTCTGCACCTCTGGGCGTCCTTGGATCAACACAAGCAGAAAGTGAAGACCCAGGCAGTGCTGCAGACAGCACCACTATCTAAACAAGGGATGCCCCACACAGAGCCAATCTGTGTAATCAGACACTCTTATATTTCTTCTTGGTCCTTGCTATTAAAAATTTTTTTTCCAAATCAATAGCTGATTACTGAGATAATGGGACTGGGTTCAGTGTTGGTGAATCACAACAAACACAGTCTTCATAAAACTGGTTTGTACAAGGGTCAATAAAGGGCTGAAGGCATAGCTCAAAGGTTAAAGTACTTGGTTCAATTCCTCAGCACTATATAAACTTGGCATAGTGGTACATGCCTGTAATCCCAGAACTTGGCGGGCTGAAACGGGATTGCAGTGAGTTTGAAGGCAACCTCGACTACACAGTGAGTCCAGGACCAGCCTGAACTACAGAGCAAGACCCTATCTCTAAATAAACAAAAACAAACACATGAAATAATGTTGTGCATCTTCAACTAGAAGAAAAATACAAATGAAAACAACACTAAGATTCCTTCTTTCTCCAAGAAGAATTGCATTTATGAAAAATTCAAAAAAAAAAAAACAACTAATGCTGACAAGGATGTAAAGAAAAGAGCACCCTTCTATATCATTGGTGGGCTGTAAACTGGTACAACTATTATGGAAAGCACAATGGAGATTCCTCAAAAAACTGAAGATAGATATCCCATTTAACCTAGCTATATCTCGACTAAGTATCTTCCCAAAAGATTTAAAACATCACACAAAGGTGACACATGCATATCCATGTTTATGGTAGGACAACTTACAACACTCAATATGCCTATTAGCAACTATGAATGCACACACACAGGAGTACACCTCTGCCATGATAAAAAAATAAATCACAGTAACCCCAGTGAGAATAGCCTACATCAAGAAGTCCTAAAACAATAATTGTTGACAAAGGTGTGTGGATGTGGGTGGGGATGGGAAGGAACTCTACTCCACTGCTGGTGGGAATGCAAGCTGGTACAACCATTACGGAAAGCAGTCTGGAGATTCCTTTGAAAGCTAATAACAAAAATTCCATTGGATCCAGCTACTGCTCTACTGGCCATGTTCCCAAAAGATATAAAGTCAACATACCAAAAAGACACATGCATATCCATGTTTATAGCAGCACAACAGCACAATTAATGATAGCTAAATCCTGGAAACAACCTACCCGGCCATCCATACAAGAATGGTTAAAGAAGACATGGTGCATATATATACATACACACACACACACACACACACACACACACACACACACACACAATGTAATACTATGTAGCCATAAGGAAAGATAGGTATGAAGCATTTGAACAAAAATGGAGCCACCTAGAGTCAATAATGCTCAGCTAAATGGACCAAGCACAAAAGACTGACTTTAAAATAGGTGTCCCTCAAATTATGAAATGCACAAAAATACTAACATAAAAAGACCCCAACATGAATTTACAGAGTAGGGAGGCGATGGTCAGACAGGAAAGAGGCAAAACTCTGAAAAGGGGTAGACATACAAACTCACTAATTCCCCAAACTCCACTGTTCTAATGTGTAACAGAATTGTGGAATTCACATGTTTACCAAAAAAAAAAAAAATGTTAAATTTTATGTCGTGAATATTTTTACCCAAAAAATATTTTAATTAAATGAAAAGGAACCAAATAAAAATTTTGCAAATGAAGAGCAGCATAAATGAAAAATTCACAACAGTTGAAGAATGTATCTAAATAAGCATAAGATCAGTAAGAGTGAAAACAAGAAAAGCAAAATAATATATCAGAGAACCAGGAAGCAAAATGAACCTAGCCTAAGGTCAACACTTAAATCATCTAGAGCTAAAGATTGTACTGAAGACTCCTGACACTGAGAGCAGAACACACACTCTTCTGAAGTGCACATGAAACATTCTTCAGGACACACCATATGGTTAAACACAAAACAAGTCTCAATAAATTTTAAAAGAATGAAAACAATCTCTGTAACCATATGGAATGAAATTAGCAATCAAAAACAGGAGGAAATATGTTAAGTTGAACAACACACTCTTAAAAACTAACAGGTCAATGAAAAATCACAAGGGAAATTAGAAAATACTTTCAGACAAATGAAATATAAAACATCATTAATTATGAAACAAGGAAAAGCAACAAATGCCTATATTTAGCAAGACTGCAAATCAATAAACAAATTTTACACCTTGAGGATCTAGAAAACAGACCTACTAACCATTCTCAAGCAGAAAGAAAAGAAATTCTAAATGTCAAAGCAGATTTTAAAGAAGAGAAGTGACACACAGGTAGACACATCTTTAAATGGTTGCAGCAAGAAGAATCCCAAATTCAAGCCGATCAAAGTCACTTAAGTGACTAATAAGACTGTCTCAAAAAGAAAAAAATGCAGGCAGGGAGGAAACTTAGGATGCAACTCAGTCAGTGTGAAGATCCTGGGTTCAATCTTACGCAGTAGAAAAATGAACACCCTGAGCAAATCAACTAAATTTTTTTTTGAAAATTATCAAATAAATAGCTGGGGATGCTAATAAGTTCTAGTCCAACCTGGGAAACACAGCATGACCTAGTCTCAAAATAAAAATGTGTGATGATGGCCATGAGTTCAATCCCCTGTACTATCAAAAATGAACAAACAAGTGAATGTCAGCACATTTTTTCTAACCTACCAGGGACTTTTTAAAATACTATGAAATGTACAACTCTATCACTGAATTAGATAGTATAGAAAAAAATGAAAAAATACAGAAAGAAATATGTTGGGGCCCTCAGGGCCCGAGAGCCTCAGCATTGCTGACCATGGCCAAGTTCCTTTCCACAAAGAAGCGTTTATTGTCTGGAATTTAAGTCAGGTGTTGTTCTGCTTGAAATTTGGATCAGGTGTTGAACCACGGGATTGTTCTGTTAACAAGCGGGAAGGCTCAAGAGGGTATATAAGGGAAGATGTAAACAATAAAGTGTCTTCTGCAGCGTCCCTTGCAAGAGTCTAGTTTTCTTCAATCCGCACTCCCCCTCTCCAGTTCTCGTTGACTGACCGAGCAGGCTCGGTCAGAAATACAAATATTGATTCAAGATGCAATAAAGAAAACTCTAGACAGAACCATAGCAACCAAGATTCTGAACTAGTATTCAATAAAGAAGCAAAGAAATCTGCAAAACAGTATCTTTTATGAATACAGACAAACAAATATCCTCCACAAGACAGATGAACCAGAATTTCACAGACTGGTGGTGCATATCTGAAATCCGAGCATTCTGATAGGTTGGGGCAGGAAGCTTCCAAGTGTGAACACAGCCTAAAAAACTTAGGGACTTAACAAGACTGTGACACAAAATCAAAAAATAAAAAAAACGAATTGGGGATATACCTCAATAAGAAGACCCTGACTGAATTCAATTCTCAGTGTCAACTAAATAAAATACCCACAGAATACTAAGCTGATTTTTAACAGACTATGAAAAGAATAAAGAACCATGGCTAAGGGAAATTTATCCCACTAATGAAAAAAAAATGGTTCAAAATAATATTAATCAATGTAATGCACCACCTAAGAAGAAAAAAACATGATTATCTGAACTGACAACTAGAAAACGTAAAAGCATTTGCCAAAATTCAACAGGTAAGAACAGAAAGGAAACTAAAAATGAAGGGAAAATTCCAAGTTTTATAAAGGGTCATAGTTATACCCATAGCTGACATCCTACTGGATGGTTAAAGTCTGAATGATCTACCACAATGATGACCAAGAAGACAATTATACCAATTTTCTTCTTCCCCCCTTCTTTTTTTATTTTTTTAAAGATACGGTTTCACTGTATAGTCCAGGCTGGACTCAGACACGGGGTAATCCTCCTGCCTCAACTCCAAAGTGCTTGAACCCAAGCGGTCACCAACACATCCAGCAGCTTACGTGGTGCTGGGAAATCAAAATCAGGGCATTGCACTTGCTAGGCAAGTGCTCAAGCCACTGTGTTATCCCTCCAGCCCAAGTATGCCAATTTTCAAGGATGTTACTATTACTTAACATTAAACTGAAATATCTATCTAGCCAAAGCCAGAAAGGAGAAATAAAAGTATCGTTGTTCATAGATGACATGATGTTACAATAGAAAACAACAAAGAATCCGTGAAAAATGACAAATTTAAACAAGTGGGAAAGCAAAAGATCAATATACAAAACCCAAAAGGGAATAATTCAAAGGAAAAATTAGACAATTCCAGTCACAAGAAGATTACAATTGCAATCAAAATTCCAAGGCAGAGGCTCAGCAATTGTAGGTTTGAGCTCAGTCTGGGCAACTTAGTAACTTTATGACACCCTGTCTCAAAAGAAGGTGGGGTGTTGGGCTGTTTTTCTGCACAAAGGCCTCATGGCAGGGGGTGGGGGGAGAACCACACAGAGCAGTGGGGAGAAAAAGGCATAGAGAGATTATTCTTAGCACAGAGGTTTTGAGCCAACAGGAGTGAAAATCTGGTGAGGGCATTAAACAACATGGAATGTCATTAGGCACACCTGCGTGTGTTCAATCACAGTGATAGAAAAGCATTTACCAAGAGAAATCAGAAAGAAAGAATGAGAGAAAAATGAAAGGGGGAATTGTAGGTAACTCCAACAGACCATGGATTTGAGACAATATATATTAAATGTGCATTGTGCTTTCTGTAGGCATACACCTAGAACACAGTTTGGTATCAACACACTTTTTAAAGTAAGCAGGATGGCACACACCTGTAATCCCAGCACTCTGGGATGCTGAGAAGAATCACATGGTGAGCCCAGTTCAGGCAATTTAGAGACTTGGCAGAAACCTTCCTCAAGATAAAAAATTTAAAAAGGGCTGAGAATCTCCAGCAGCTATTGTCATAGACACTAGTGAAAAGCCAGTAACAGGTTTGAAGGCAACTTTTTTTAAAATGTAAAATTTTTAGTCAGTTATTCACTTTTGTATTGCCAGGGAGCATACCTGGGACCCCAAGCAATCAAGGCAGGCAGTACATGGACCACTATGTTACCAGCCAGCATAAAGGTATTTTCATAGAAAATTATTAATTTTCATAAATCATATCAACAACTTATTCTTAATGAACTGATGTTAACCAGTTGAATGATTTGATCAAATTTACATAACCAAATCATTTGGCTGAGTGATCATAAGATTTCTCAGCAAACAACTTCAAAACCTTTCTATATATAAATACTACTCCACATGTTGTAAACATGAAAAAATATTCAGAGAGTTTGTTTCACACTTCATTACTACATAAGAAAAAAGACAGGAATACTTTGGGGCCTAATCAAACAAAGCTGTAAAGGATATGGAACGCGAATAGATAAAAAAAAAAAAACCAGAAATATTTATTGCAGACTGAGGGAGGCAGGCCTATAATCCCAGCATTTTGGAAGGCTGAAGCAGGAGCCTGTTTCAAATAATAAAAATGGGCCAGGCAAAGGAAACAATCAGGTGAACACACAGCGGAGAGAAGAGAGCAAATGTTTGCCTTTGATACTTTGGACAGAGGATTAATATCGAGAATCTATAATGAACTCAAAAAATATATAAAAAATGTGATCCCATTAAGAATTGGACAAATGAAACCTCTCTGAAAAGAAGTACAGAGGTCCAACAGACACATGAAACAATGTTCAGCATCACTGGTTATTACAGCAATGCACATCCTGTGATTCTCTCACTGCAATGAGAATGGCTTACAAGAAGGGCTCAAAAAACAAATGCTGGCAAGGTTGTGGAGAGAGGAACACTTCTACACAGTTGGTGGGTGTTGTGGTTAAGATCTGGAGTGTCTCCCAAAAGTCTCATGTATCTTAATGGAACCATGTGATGTTAGTGGATTGGGGTCCGGTTTGGAATGGTGGATTACAGTTAAAATAGGATTAATGGTGTGTAGTGGCCACACCTGGATGCAGGAGGGACTGGTTACAGGACGGAGACCTGAAAGGATGTATAAGCTGCACCTGCCTTCGTGAAGGATTGGGACTAGTCTCAATTAGCCTCACCTTGTCTTCCTGTTGTTTGGAGAAGCTGCCTCCACCTCTCTCTCTGCCATGTACTTCAACTGTTGCCGGCCACCCCAGAATGGACTGTGACCTTCAAGACTGTGAGCTAAAATAAACCTTTCCTTTCCTAAGTTGGTGGGTGTCGAGTATTGAGTCACAGCAATGAAAAAGCAACTAAGACAGCGGGAATGCAATCTCGCTCACCTAATACGGAAAGCAGTTTGGACCCAGCTGAAAATAGAAATCCCACTTCCAGCTGCAGCTCTACTGGGCTTTTTCCCAAAAGAACTAAAGTCATCATAAAGACACATGCATATCCATGTGCACAGCTAATAGTTCATAATGGCTAAACCCTTTAAACAATCTATATGCCCATCAACAGAGGAATGGACAAAGAAAATGTGGCAGTTATACAGAATTGAATATTATATAGGTATGAAGAAAACCAGATATGAAGCATTTGAAAGACAATGCAGCCACCTTGAGTCAATAATGCTCATGAAATGGACCAGACACTATATGAAAGTGCCACAAATGCATGCATAAAAGACCTTAACATAAGAGAGAGCGCAGGAAGAGGGGTACAGACTGCCAGAAAATGGAAGAGGCAGAAAGGGGAGGGAGAAAGAAATGAGGGAAAAGGCAGGAGGGACAAAACAATAGGTCAAACATGATATGTACTGGCACAATGTCCCCAAATTGTATGTTATTAGCATGTTACTCAATCGATAATTCATGTATACTTTAAAATGATATTTTAAAAAGTTTTAAAATGGGCTGAGGTAGATGCTCAGGGTGAAGGCCCTATGTTCAAATCCCCAGCACCATAAAAATTTAAAATATTTGTACTTAAGTATTTGTGTGTAATTACATATTTCTACGAAAAGATCAATGATCCAGTTTCTGTCACAAAAGGCAAAGGAAGAGCTAAGTGAGCAGAGCTTTTTCTTCAGAGGTATGATGCTGCACACTTCATTTCTTATTGGAATGCATGAAAGATACAGGGCCTCACATTATATCTTTCAATTTAAAGTACCTCCTGAAGCAAAAAGATCTTCAATGCTTAACAGTAAACTAATACAATATTAAGGCACTTAAAATTTGTCTCTCATGTCTACCTGTAATTTTTAGAAGAGTATTTCTTCCCAAATGCATGCATTTTATTAGAATCACGGCCACTTCTCAAATGGACAATGTTTTCAAAAAGGGTCTTGTTTGTATTTTTAATAGAACACCATGAATACTGAAAGTGATGAATACCATCACTCTAAAGCAATGTGAAATATGGCTTTTATGATCTCAAAATTCAAACATTAATAACATCTTTCCTCACAAAGACTTTTATTATTTTTATTCGTGATATTTAACAGATTGAAACAAAATTAGGAAAAGCGGAACAAAGTATTTGAGAAAGTGACATTTTCCAAGAAAGGGAAGGTATAGCGAAACACAAAATAGCTAAGACATTTAAAATCTACCACAAATTGTCAGAAGCATGGAAGCACTTATTTTTAAATGGAAAAAAGCTGCACAACCTTCAACATGTGTTACCAAATCTAATCCTTTAAGTATAAGAGGAAAAATTTTGATAGTATTACATTATTTGTATTCTTACTCAGCTCCTAAAGAACAAAAGCCAGTTGGTCTCTTTTTTCTTTAATAAACTTGTTAAGAAGAAAAATGGAAACAACTATATTAAAAGCCAAATTTGTGATTGGCCCAGCTAATAACTTTTTATTCTGCATGTTTCTGCTACAAGCATTTCAATGAACACAGGATAGCAGTACCTTCAAATACTCCCGCAGCCTGAATAGTAGTATGAGCGATTCTTTCTCGTAAAGATGCCCAGGCGGGAAGGTGTGAGCAGTATCTCCATGTACACAACAGGAGGCATCAAATGAGGTGGGGGGACCGTAGGGGGGGGGGGCAGTCAGGCATTCACCACCTTCTCAAATAGGAACACCATGTGCTGTGGAAGAGGTAGCCAACCACATTGTACACTACACTAATCACAATAAATTTCTAATTTTTGTAATTATTACAAAGATGTGTTAGAAATATTTTTTAATTTTAAAAATCTTTCAGAGTCATTACAGGTTGAACATCTTTAATCCAAAAATATGAAATACAAACGTTCCAATAGCTAATATTCTTTGAGTGCCAGTAGTAAAAAATTCCTCACCTTGCTACATTTAGCAATGCAAAATTTCTGTTTAATTGTATAATTATCTGCAGATCATTTGTATTAGCTATATATGAAACATATATAAATTTTTCATATACACAGGTATAATTATGTCTAAACACAGAAAAATCGAGAATCAGAATCATTTTAGATGAAAGAATATTTAATGGTTGTTGTTTTAAGAGAGAAAATTAAGCTATAGTACAAAAATATATGATAACCCCACAAGGCAAGTGAAATTCGAATGGTAAGCACAGGCCTGTAGCCTCGGCATTCTGAGAGATGAGGGAGGATTCCAAGTTCAAACCCAGTCTAAGTATCTCAGCAAGAATCTGTTTCAAAATCAAAAATAAAAATGGTCTGGTGATACAGCTCACTGTGAAGGCCCTAGGCATGATCTCTAGTACCACAAAATAATAATAATAATAATAATCCAATTATAGTCACACTTAGTAAACTATGAGGGAAATCCTGCCCCCACTGCTGCATTTGTAAATAATGTTTTATTGAACAGCCACACCCCTTCATTTTATTTATTATTTACAGAAAAGCTGAGTAGTGGCAATGGAGACCATGTGCACCACCAAGCCTGAAATAGCTCCAGCTTGCACAGAAACATCAGCTGACCTCTGACCAGACAGGGAAGGTGAGCTGTTTTTTCACTGTATTGTCAAGGGTCCTTTTTTTTTTTTTTTTGAGGCAGGGTCTCACTCTGCAGTCCAGGCTGGTCCTGAACTCAAGATGTAGAATGGCCTGGAACACCTGGCAATCCTCCTGCCTCAGCCTCCTGAGTGCTAGGCCTGAGCCACCATGCCTAGCTTATGTGGTACTGAGGAATCAACCCAGGGACTTGAACTTGCTAGGCAGGTGCTTCAGCCACTAAACTATTCCTCCAGCCCCAATGATCTTAAGAGTTTATATAATCTAGTGGAAGCAAAATCCTCAGAGATGGAGGAATGAGACAACGGTTAAAGTGCATGGCCATGAGTTCAACTAACACCAACAAATCAAACCAAATTGTTGCTTAGACGTATTTCCCTAAAAGGATAACTTACAGGGACTAGAAGAAGAGCTCAGTGGTAAATGCACTTGCCTAGCAAGCACTAAGTATCTGAGTTTGATTCCCCAGCACGTAAGCTGGGCATGGTGGTGCACACCTATAATCCCAGCACTCATGAGGCTGGGGAAGGAGGATTGCCATGAGCCCAAGGACAGCGTGGGCTATGGAGCAAGGCCCTATCTCAAGAAAAGATAGAAAGAAAGAGAGAGAGACAGAGACAGACAGACAGTCAGACAGACAGACAAACAGACAAAAATCATCATTTTCCCTTGTATTAAAATTCATAAAACTAAAAACTTTACAATGAAGCATCTTGGACTAACCGTATTGAGAATATCTTCCAGATATTTACTGTTTTGTTTCTTTATATCAATTGAAGTTACTTGCTCCATCCCATTACATTACCTTTTATTTTGGAACTATACATGCACACTTCCTAGCCTGCCCAATCTCTCGCAGAATTTCAGCTTCTATTAATTTTACCTATGTGTTCCAATTTCATTACCAATTCCGTTAGGCAGTTTTCTCTCATCTACTTCTCTCCCTCAGCTCTTGGATTTCTCATTCGTCACACACAAAATAATTAAAACTTAAATGAAAAATGGAAAATATTTGCTTAAATTTTTCAAATGCTCTCAAGAATGGTATTTAATTGATTTTCCTTCACTTGTCAATAACTTTTTAATGACCAAGCTCTTCCATTTGTGTTTTTCATATAACTCAAACTGTCATTTGGATAGTATTAGATTTTGGTGATAAAATTATAGATTTTTTTCTTCCAGAAATTCAAGTTGAACTCAGGGCCTTTAGCCTGAGCTGCAACTTCAGTCATATTAATTATTTATTTATTGTGGTAATGGATATTGAACCCCGTGTCTTCCAACTAAATCATGTCACCATCTTCTTTTTATTTCTCACAAAGTCACTAAGTTGCCCCTGCTCCAACTTGTAATTCTCCTACCTCAGTCGGCCAGGGCTGCAACATCTGGCCCATCTACTTTGTCTTTTATTACCAATGAGATCCCCAGCAATGCCTTATCATTTATTCGTGATACTGGTACCTTGTATCTTTTTTTCTTTTTGAGACAGGGTCTCAATTTGTAGTCCAGGCCAATCCTGAGCTGACTCAGTAGCCCAGGTTGGCCTTGAAATCACTGCAATCCTTCTGCCTAAGCCTCCCAAGTGCTAGCATTATAGGCATATGTCACCATACCTCGCGTAAGTGGTGCTGGGAAATTGAACCCAGGGCTTAATGTTTGCTAAGGATGCAGTATAGTCACTGTCCTATTCCTCCAGTCCTCTTCTGTGTTTCTTGAGGAGCCCCACTAAAGGTTGTTTTTAATTATCAGTTACATTGACTTTTCTCAGTACTTTTTGGCATACATTAAATAATCACAAGAAATACCTACTTAAATTGGATTAAATTTTTAATAAAGTAGGTGGTTTGATAATGTATGAGTACAAAAAGAATTAATAAAAGATGTGAATATCTGGAACATCCAGTTTACTACCTTCGGTTACATCTATTTATTAAACACACAATTGTTAATAAGAATTCTATTGTCTAAGTCTAAAAGTTCCACAAGATATAAGCTATTCACTGCCAATACAAGAAAACCTTCCAAATCCCAAATTAAATTTTGACATTCATGTAACACAAATTACAAGTCTGTCAGCCTTTCATCAATCACCTCACTTGTTAAAAACCACGATTCTCCTCCTCCAAGTAGACAAACTAACATTCAAGAAGCATTATCATACTTTTTAAAACTTTTCAATTAATTTAATGTACTGAGGTACAACTAAAATAATGCTCCAATCATTATTATATGACATGACTTACCATTAAGCAGTATTTATGTATAATCTGGTTATTATAACTAAAATTGGAATATGCCGGAAAGGTCATTTTCCTGTTCTATTCAAAGCCAGTAGAAGAACATTACTCTATCTAAAAACACTATACCAGATATCATAATGTAATATACACATGAGGTTTAACAATGATGAGCCATATTAATGAAAATTTCCCAACATTTCCAAAAGCATCAGAAATAGAATTCAAACCAAATAATAAAAGTGTTCCAGCAAATAGCTGTCCATTAATCCAGGACGGTTGCCATGTTTCATTTTTTTATAAGTAGATAATGAAACATTCTTAAGGTCAGAATGAACCAAAAAATCTAGTCAAATCTACCTATGCATCTCTCAGGTTTATGTCTTCATAAAAAGAATGATACACTCCCACAGGGCCTTTATTCACTGTGGAATGTTCAACACAGTATTACTTCTGTAAGGAAACAATGATGTAAAAAATATTAAATGTATTGATTAATGTTAAGTACTCATGAGAAGCATTAACTACACTGCATGACATTATGGTGGTTGCATGTCCTTATAAATTTGGCCAAAACCACAAAATGTTAACCATCAGGTCTGAGTCCTAATGGACTTCGGGCAATAAAGATGTATCAATTTAGGTTCATCAATTTTGACAAATGTAGCACACTAAAGAAGAATATTCATAATTGCAGGATAGTAAGAAGGCATATTTGAGGGCAGGAGTTAACTGGCAAATTTCTATACTTTCCATTCAATTTTTGCTATTACCCTAACAGTGATTTGTTTTCTTTTTGGTGGTGGTGAAGAATGAGCCTACATCTGTGACACAGAGGTACTCCAAGCTACTTCTTTTCCATTTGTTAACTGTCAAGTAAGGTGTTGCTAAATTGTCCAGGCTGGGCTTACATACAATCATCCTGCCTCAGCCTCCCAGACGGCTGGGATCACAGGCACATACCACAGCATGAGGCTTATTGATTCCTTTAAAAGCAATAATAGCAGAAAATACACCAAATCAACCTGAATAACATAAGAATGGGGAGAGTAAGGTTAAAGGTGATTGTTATTTCAAACATAACAAAATAAGCAGCTTTCAAAGTAAAACTGATCTTTTTGAAAGTTTTTTTAAATCTATTTAAAACCCTATGTGAAGAGAAATTGATAAATAGATGAATTCAAGGCAGACACTAGAAAACATTAAATAAAAATAATGTACAGTTAATATGACATCATGATTTTATAAACACTGAAAACTAATCAAATACATAAAAACAATGAGTTGAATATGGCAGAAAGCTTAACACCAACAAATCAAAGCAAATTATTGCTTAGATTTACTTTCCTAAAATGACAACTTACAGGGGCTAGCAGAAGAGCTCAGCAGTAGAAGCTCTTGCCTAGCAAGCACTCACTACCTGAGTTTAATTCTCCAGCACCACATAAACCAGGCATGGTGGCGCACAACTGTAATCCCAGCACTGGGGAGGCTGAGGCAGGAGGATTACCATGAGTCCAAGGCCAGCCTGGGCAACATAGTGAGTTCAGAACCAGCCTGGACTACAGAGTAAGACCCTGTCTCAAAAAACAAAAGGCTTATAATTGTTCATCTGTTATGTTAAATAAGATGATCATCTGAACATCAATGTACTGGATTAAAATAGACATAAAATTTAAAAATACAAAGTAGCTGAAATAAGAATAATGAATTCTGGCTCAATTCAAAAAAGATATTTATACCAGTTTCTGCGATATAAACACAGAGAAGCCAGTATGCCTGCTTTTTATAACACTCTGTCATCTTAAAATGTATAATCCCAGCACTTGGAAGGCTGAGGCAGGAATATTGTCATGAGTCCAAAGCTAGCCTGAGCTACACAGGCTAAGTTCAGGACCAGCCTGACATACAGGTTTTGGAGACCCTATCCCAAAAAGAAAAATCTCTTTCAAAATTAAACCAAGCTATGGGACATCTTTCAATATAGGAGAAATCAGAATCTTATTTATGTAAGATTCCAACACAACAATATTGTTAATGCTGAGCAAAAATTATCTAAAGGGGGTGGGGGGGGGGGCAACCCAGCAGTTAGAGCACTCACCTACCAAGCTCCAAGGACCTTGGTTTGATTCCCACCACCACATATACCAGGCATGGTACACTTGTAATCCCAGCACTCTAGGAGGCTGAGGCAAGAAGTCTTCCATGAGATCAAGACCAGTTTGGGCTACACTCAAGGCCAGCCTGGACTACAGAGTTAGACCCTGCCAAGAAAGAAGAGAAAGAAAGAAAAAAAAAAGAAAGACAGACAGACAGACAGACAGACAGACACACACACACACACACACACACACACACACACACAGAGAGAGAGAGAGAGAGAGAGAGAGAGAGAGAGAGAGAGAGAGAGAGAGAGAGAGCTAACTGCATGAAATATGGGTTCTCTTAATGAATCAAAATGAATTACCAATGTACTTTCCTAGGATGAAAGAGAGCTGAGTTACAAAGAACAATTCTGTGTTTCAGAAAAGTGTGGAAGGGGCTGGAGGCATAACACAGCAATTAAAACACTTGTCTAGGAATAGGAAGCACAAGGCCCTGGGTTTGATTCCCCAGCACCACATGAACTGTGGCATGGTGGCACACACCTGTAATCTCAGCATAAGGGAGACTGAGGCAGGAGGTTTGCCACGAGTTCGAGGCCAGCTTGGGCTAAGTAGTGAGTTAAGAACCAGTCTGGACTACAGCGCCAGACCTTTGTCTCAAAAAAAGTGTTGAAGCGGCCAGAAAGTTTTATAACAGATAAAGGAAATGATAGAAAGTTTCCATTGGGATTAAAAAGAAAGTCTGTTATATTGTAGTACCAGTCAGAAAGCTAAAACTAGAAAATAGAAAATCTCCATTTCTATTTCTAGGAGAAGCAATTTAATACTTATTAGTCTAATCTACAAAAAATTAGGATTCACTCTGAGAAAAACACTTTTAGAAGCAAATTTGCACTTAAGCTGCATAGAATGATTCTTCTTAATTATAAAGAATAACTTCTTTACATTTTGATCTAAATTTTAAATTAACGGAGAAACTTTTTAAAAAATTTCCACCCCAGGCAACCCTGAGCTCACTAGATCTGTGTCACATTGATTTATAACAGTTATTTCTTAGGGGGGGTAAAAAAGAACACACAGATGCAAACAATTACTCTATTTTTGTAGGCAACAAGTGAGGTGGGTGGTAACTGAGAAATTTTTTAGAATCCTGTCACAATATTCTGCTTTTTCTTAAGAAACCCTCCTCACACAACAAACGTTTGCCACATCAGAGAATTTCCAGGGCCTGAAGCGCCACTTTGATTCCAGACCGCTGCAGGCATTAGCAGGAGGTAATTAGGGTAAAAAGTTCAGCCACAGTTCCATGTCTAGAGTACTGCCAGAAATAAATTTCCTCCCTATTCACTGGTTTCTACTGTACCCTCCTTACAAATCATATTGAAAACACATTTATCTTTGTAGAGTTTGTTCCTCTTCTAATTAACTATATGGAGTTTACAGCACTTAATAATCTAAAATAGCCCACATCTCAGTAGTTCTATCTTTGACAGAGCAGGCTGTGCTCTCCCTCTTGCCACACTGCTGCTTTGCTCGACAAGCAACCAGGAAAGTGTGCACTGCAGCTGTTTGCACCAGCTCTCTGGTAATCATAAATGGGCATTTAATTTCCTTGAGTGAGAAAGGAAACAAAATTAACAAACAAATGTGTGCTTTCAAATTTTTCAAAAAAAGTGGAAAATACAAATCAGAAAATAAAGTTTACAACAGTAAAGGTCATCTCTTTACAACACATACATTTTTATTGGGTTTCATTTTTTCACAGAGAGAAATCAAAAACTGTTATATCTAAGTGAGTGATATACCACAACAATTTAAGTTTAAAAAATATTACAAAGAACACTCAAAATTTTAAGGAGCACTCCTTTTCTGCGTCTTAAGTCCACAACATTCACACACTTCCACACAAGGAGACCCTCGTATGACCACTGTCATCTTTTTATTTTAATTTTCTCTATAAATAGTGTTTGAAAACAAAATGTTGATAGAAGCATATCAACTCAGAGAAAAAACACTTTTTACAATAATTGTTTCCTAAAAAGAATAAAAACCAAGTAGAAATAATATATCTCAACCAAATGATTATTTCTAGGCAGGGTCTCACTCTGTAGTCCAGGCTGATCCTGAATTCACTATAAAGCCCAGATGGCCTTGAACTCACAGCAATCCTCCAGCCTCAGCCTCCAGAGTGCTGACATTTCAGGCACATACCAACATGTCCAGCTTAAGTGGTGCTGGGGAATAGAACCAGCCTTGTACCTGTCTGACAGCTATGCTGTTCTTCCAGACCCAAGACTTTTTTTTTTAAGCCTCACTCTACAATCCAGGCTGGTCCTGAAGTCACTTTGGAGTACAACCTAGCCTCTGATCTAACAGCATAACTCCTGCATCTGCCTCCAGAGAGCTGGGATTACAAGGCAGGAATCACCATGCCCAGGTTTATGTGGAGCTGAGGAATCAAACTCAGGGTCTTGAGCTTGGGGGACAAGCACTTTAACTGCTGGCTACTCCTCCAGCCCTAGCCCCATGACTTTTAAAGTTTTAGACAAAAGTAAAACTTACCCCAAGTTATTCTGGGAAGTCTGACTGGCAGCATTTTAAGCCCAAAAAGTTTATTTGTGAAATAATAACTTCTTTATAAACATATAACACTAAAAATGGTTCAAAATTCTCTCATCCACTATCAACTACAAAGAGTTTTACATGTTTTTCAAATTCTCTTCAGATACCTGGTAGTCAGTAGTCTAAGGTACAACCAAAAGCTTTTCTTTTTCTGGAGACAGGTTCACTCTGTCTAGTCCTGAACACACTAGCCTTAAACTCAGCAATCCTCCTGCCTCAGCCTCCTAAGTTTGGCATTACATGCCCAGCTTATGTGGTGATAGGGAATTGAACTCAGGGCTTTGCTCTTGCTGGGCAAGTGCTCTAACCTCTGTGCTATTCCTCCAGCCCCAACCAACAACCTTACATATAGAACTAAAAATGGCTCCTAACCATCACGAACAGCATAACCCAGCACTCCTATATCACAAACTTCTACCATTTCACTTAAATGATAGTTTCCTACAAAGTAACTCTTCAGAACTTTGTTTTTCCTGGTACCCCCTTGTGACCTGAATGACATCAGGATTTCTGCCACCATTTAGGAAGTTTTCCCAGGAGAGCTGTGCATCAAAATCATTTTATTCTATTACAGTCAGGTTTATTTTCTCAAACAGACAGAAAGCATTACTTTTTATGAGGTTAGTATTTAGAATATCAGAAAGAGAAAAAACAAAAGCATATGTATATATATCAAATGACTATGAAGTGTAAAAGGCACATACATTCCTACAGGCAACATCACACAATTTCTGATATTATCAGTATCACAAATGACACACACTTAAATTATATTCTTCTAACTAAAACTCTGTGTCTTGATGATAAGCAAAGGTGACACAAAAACACAAACTGTGCAAATGTCCATCACAAACGTACCTCTGCTCTATTTAGCATTACCTAATGGCCTTCTGTGTTGCTTTTTACATAAAATTCATCACCATACCATACATTCACTTATTTCTTTCAGTCTTTCCATGTTAAAATTCAGTTCTGCTAATACATACATTTTGTGTTCTTGGTCTGCTAATACATACATTTTGTGTTCTTGGTCAGAGCTCCTCAAACTTGACAATGTACGTAACAATATAATCCTTAGCAGCTTCTTTGATGTGACCATTAGAAAGGGCAGCAACCCACTCTATGCTGCAAAAGCAAAATTGCCCTCATCTACTGCTAAATGTCCACTGAACACATTCCTCGCTTCTTCCCTAATAAGCAAGAACCACAGGCACAAAGAATACTGCAGGCCTGTAATCCTAACAATATAGAAGGCTAAGGCAGAACAATCAAGTTCAAGGCAATTCAGCAAAATTCTGCCTCAAAACAGCTACCCATGCAGCTCTGTGGTGGAATGCCTGCCTAGCATACTGAGGGCCCCAGGTTCAAGCCCCAGGAACTGAAAAGGGGCTGGGGGGAGAGTCTGATTACTACTTTATATACATCCCTTCTTAGAGCCAGACTTGCTGTCTGTCATCCCAGCACTCTGGCAAGCTAAAGTAGGATTATCTCAAGTTTGAGCCTAGCCTGGCAACTAAGTAACGTTGTAAGATCTTGTATTAAAAAAAAAAAAATGACAAAAAAGGGCTAAGGATGAAGCTCAAATCAAAGGCTATGGGTTTGATTCCAAAGAAGGAATGGAGGGACAGAATGAGAGAGGAAGAAACAAAAGAAGAGAGGGAGAGAGAGAGAGTGAGGAATGAAAGAAAGAAGGAAGGAAAGGAGGGAGGGAGGGAAGGACATTAGTTTCTTCTTAGATTGGTGGATTCCAACGGTTCTTTGAGATTCCTGCCTAAATAGAGCACTGAGTAACATACAGCAAACATTTTAAGAGTATACATAAGTTACAATTAGCTTGGTAGCAGAGAAGGATTCCTTACATTTCACTGGGAGTGCACTGTAATTTACTGAGTTAATTACACCCAAATATTCTTTGATTATAATAGATTTAAACCTGAGTTAAAGCAAATTACTTTTCTCAAACACCAACACTTTGATACAAGAAAATTACCAGGTAACAGACTTAGTGAGATTTGGCAAGCTCTAAGCACACACAGCTTGGTCAACACACCCGTGACTGTACTTCCAGCTACTCAGCAGCCAAAGGAGGACGTTCCCTCGAACCTGAGTTCAAGTCTAGCCTAGGCAGCGCAGCAAGAGTGCCTATTCAACAACCACCACAACAAAAGGTCTTTATAAAAAATGGACTCAAAGTGAGTTATTCAGAAACTGTTGTGGTTATCCATAATGAATTACGTGTCTACTCCAATTGTGTCTTTAGGACAACCGTAACACAAAACCCTTCTCTTCGCAGGCATATTCACACTGCACGTGCCCTTCTCCACGAGCTCGAGTGAGCACGCCTGCACAGAATTCCACAAAGTCACAATCGGTACAGATGTTCTTTCCCTTTTGGTTTTCCTTTAATTTTCAAATCTTGTAATCTAAGCCTGAAGTTGACTGAACCTACATTTAAACCAGTATAGCAATATCAGCCAAAAACTCAATCTGTTTTCTATTTATATGTCAAGACAGCATCCTCTTTGGTGGCTGAAAAAAAAAAAAAACCTGTTGTTTTGAAATGATTACACAGTGAAACTGCAGACCCTTTAGTAATTTTATGAACTGGTTCTAAGATGAAAACGTTGCTTTTAAAAAGCCTTTAGGTGAAACTGAAGAGCAAAAGAAAAACAACTCTGAACTCACAACTTTTATATTTCTAACTATACACGAAAGTAGTCTTAAATGAAACGATAGCAAAGTATCTCCAAGAAACCGCTTATTAAACTGACGGCTCCAATGCTATTTGAAGAGACGTCTACAGAAACACACTGCTTCTGCTGAGGGAGGGGCACAAAGGCTATGGGCACGGCGACAGGGAAACTGCGTGGGAGAGTGCACTGGAACTGCACGCAGTTAATCATGTTTCAATTAGACTTCAATACAATATGGAGGGGATAGCTTTCTATCTGAATTTTTACACAAAAAAAATCTATAAATTTCCAGTGGAGGAAAAGGACTCCTAGCTGTAATACTCAGACGACAAGAACTGACAAACAGCAGATAGGGTGCACACAGCCACATTTCCCAAATTCTAATAAAAGCAAAGCTTTCTCCTGCTGAGGCAGACATCTACACAGACACAGTTTGTAAACCTAATTCTAGGAGGGTCTTCCCTGGTGATCCTTCATGGCTTTCTGACTCCAATAAAAAAATGAGGTGCACCTAATATATACACCAGAGAGCAGAAAACCCTTCTCTCATTTAATCCTCACAAGAAAGAAGCAACTAGTCCTAGTCTGTAATTGTTAATAATCGAGTTTCTATGCCTATGAATTCACATCTAGGTCTGGGTGATAATACCGCCATCCTTATTTCCATTATGCCTGACCTCCCCACCACGTGCTGTCAAGAATATCAATGAACATGATGGACTACAAACCTCACGTTACACGTACATATGAAGAATATTATAGACCATAAACTCAAAACCTAAAGCCTTAAAAAACAAATCACTAGGAGCAACATTTCTGGGAAGTTAACACTACAAAAGATGCCACCAATGGGCCCATAGCACGTATATCACCACTACATCAAGAATTCGTTTTCTGCAGGCACACCTCCTCAACTGTAAAATATATTCTCCACTCTTTCTGAGGTGACCTGTGAAAATGGATCACTTCTCTCCTGACCCAGAAACCCAAAATCATGTAAATCAAGAGGTTCAAATCTATGTGTCATATTAAGCACACCTGTGAAGCTGCACAGGCCATCGAGGGTGTGGATATGCTAAGGCCACCAAGGATCTTGCTTTAAAGAAACAAGGAGTGCCATTCTGTCGATACAGTGGGACTGGATGCGGGTTGCTGGCCCAAAAAGAGTGCTGAATTTTTGCTCCACGTGCTTAAAAATGCAGAGTAATGCTGAACCTAAGGGTTTTGACATAGAATCTCTGATCATTGAGCAACAACCTATGAAAACCAATATAGAGATTCCGCAAAAAAAAGAAAATAAAAACAGATTATCTCATTTTACCTAGCTCTATCTCTTCTGGATATCTTCCCAAAAGAGCTAAAAATCATCATACAAGAGTGACACATGCATGCCTATGTGATAGCACCACAATGTGTAATTGACAAATCATGGAAGAAACCAAATATCCATTAACAGATGAATGAATAAAGCAAATATGGTATATACACACAATGGAGAACAACTCTGCCATAAAGAAAATCACATTTCAGTCATTTGTAGGCAAATGGATATACTTTGGGACCACTATGCTTAGCAAAATGAGTCAAAGTTAATCAAAGTTAAATATTGTATGGTTTCTCTAATATGAGAAAACCAAATCATAAAAAAAAGTGAAAGAGAAATGGTAGAAGGTAAGAAGATGAAATCTGTGAAGAGAGAGAGAGGATATGAGGGAAGGTTCATGGGTGGGAAAAGGGACATGGTATGTAAATTTAAAAATGGGAAAAATACAAAATAAAAAAGCGACTTAGAACAAAGTCATTATATTAGAAACACATAAAAAAAGATTTTTGCCAGTGATGCTAATTTTTTATGTAAAATAATCTATCACTTAGTGGCTATCTCTGGCCTCCTGGTATCATTATATACATGAAAAAAAAAACAGGGAGGAGGAAGAAAATCCTAAGGATGTTTACTTCCTCTTTCTTCCCTCTTAGGAAAACTTAGTTTCCTTTCTGTGCATGTGAATGCAGTATTAGGAATTATTGTGGTTTATATCTGGAATGTCTGCAAAAGTCTCATTCTGGCAAGGTATTTGGATGCTATGGATTGTCTATGTAAGCATGTGCTGTCGGGAGATTGGGCCTTGGTCTGGAGGGGTGGACTACAGACGTGCGGACTGGATTACAGGTTTGTGAATTGGATTATAAACCTATGGTGGGCCCTGAAAAGCACAGCCTTGATGCTGGACCCCGAAAGGGTGGATCACTGAGATGGGATGTAGAAGAATATATGCTACCTAAACCTTGATTCTGGGACTTGACTTGATTTGGCTTCCTGTTTGCAATGCTGTAAAGTGCTGCCCCCATCTCTGCCTCCACCATGTCCTTCCAGTGTTTCCAGCTGCCCATTAATGGACTGTGACCTCCTGAAACTGTGAGCTAAAATAAACTTTTCCTCCACTAATTTATGGATGTCAGGTATTGAATGAATCACACCACCATCAAAAACACTATGACAGGGATTAAGCCCGGGGCCGTCACACTGAGCTCCATCCTCAGCCCATTTTTATTTTCTTTTCACATAGCCTTGTCATGTAAATAAATTGCTCAGGTTGGGGTCAAAACTGTGATCCTCCTGCCTCAGCCTCTCAGAGTGCTCAGATTACACCACCTGTGCCAACAGGCCCGGCAGGAATTTGGTCTGACAGTTACAAAATTTTAATACATCAAATTTTCCCACTGAAAATATAATAAATCTGTGATAGGTGATTTTTTGAATTTTTAGATTTTCCTTACCTTGCAGAACCAATGCTCTTACAAACACCAAGAAGGGGTCTTTTTTCAGCAAAGTTATCACACTTTTGAGTGCCTGTTAAGGAGAATAAAACAAAATGTAGATTTTAAGAAATACTCTTATATATCTCCTATTATTGAATGCTTTCAAAATAAATTGAATTGGATGTTGGTATAAATCAATAGCATGTGTGAAGTCCCTGGTTTCAATCCCCAGCACTGCCAAAAAACAGTATCATATATTATACATACACACACACACACACACACACACACACACACACACACACACAATGTTTTTTTAAAAATCAATGGAAACATTCATTATGAATTTATGTAATTTACTACCTTGACTAAATAAGATTTTTTTGAGGGAGGGTTACTTGGGATTAAATCCAGGACTTCTGCCCTGAGCTATATCTTCAGCCCAGTTTTTAATTTTTGATTTTGAGACAAGGTCTTGTCAACATGCTGAGCTGTCCACTCTGGGCTCATATCTGCAATCCTCTTGCCTCTGCATCCCTCACTGCTGGTATTACAGACTTCTGCAACCAGGCCCATCTGTTTGAAACATTAAAGAATCTGAACCAGTCTTTAAATTTTTTCAACAGTACTTGATTGAGCCCAAGGCTAGGAAAGTACTTGTTCACCAAGCTCAATCTCTGGGACTTTTCTTGCTTTGAGACACAATCTGCCATAAAACAAGCTATTCTCCTGACACAGCCTCTTAAGAAAAACCCATTTTTAAAAATTAGCACTAATCCCAAAAAAGTTAAATTATTATTAATTTATCTTACCTACATTTGCCATGAGGTGAAAAATCAACCACACCCTACCCCTCCAAATAATTACCTAAGACTGGTATGGTCTTGATAGCCAAACTAAGGTTAGTTCAGATTTGGAATTTTTTAAAATAACAAAGTATTGACAAATTAAAATGTATTAAAAGAAACTAAAATATACAATAAAGGGCTAGAGGAATGGCAGGGCTTTTAAAAAGCAAGGCCTTCATTTTATTTTCCCCAGTACCACATAAAGGCAGGAGTAGTGCACATGCCCATAATCCCAGCACTTGGCAGGCTGAGGCAGAAGGATTGCCATGAGTCCAAGGCTAGCCTGGGCTACACAGTGAGTTCAGGACCTGCCTGGGCTACAGAGAAAAGCCCTACCTCAAAAAAACAGATAAATTAAAATAAATAAAATATACAACAAAACAAGACTTAGCTGAGGAATATTAAATGTTCCAGATAAAATCAACTAAGGATGGCTTGGGATATGGCTCAGTTATAATGCACTTGCAAGTGCAAAGCCTTGGGTTTCATTCCCAGCATCACAGAAAACAAAAATTCAAAATTCCTACTAATGTAATACATTGTAATGACATTTCAGCAAAGGGAGAAAAAAGCATTCTGTTAAGTTCTATGCCTAATCTTGATAAGAAAAAAAAAGAAACCAAAAAACACTATGTTTAAAGACTAAAAAAATCTACAGCCAAAAGCATAGATAATGTCGCCAAGCATGCCCATTCTAATAGGTACCAACATGTGCACTCAGTGCAGGGGCAGGAGGTGCAGCTCTGCAGTTAAAGAGCACTAGCCTAGCAAGCAAAAAACCCTAGGTTTGGTTCATCTGCACCACATAAAGCCAGGCATGGTAGCACACACTTGTAATCCCAGCATTCAGGAGGCTGACCCAAGAGGATTGCAGTGAGTTTGAGGCCAGCCTCCTCTACATAGTGAGTTCACGACCAGCTCATCTACAGAGCAAGACCCTGTCTCAAAAAAAAATTTTAACTCCGAATTTCCTCCCAACATGTTTGCTTTATTTTTAAATTAGAAAGCTAATGCCAGAAGACACAAGTTAATGGTTGCGTCAAATTCAAAGGTAGTAGGTTGAAGACATGCATTGCATTTTATCCTGTTTATATAGCCCATGAAAATATCAAATTAAATAGGATTTAACATTATATAATAACCTTAATAAATTTTGGAAACAGACAAATGGTAAATAGTGTAGTTGCCCTAAATAAAAATTCAAGGCAGTAATGGGAGGGAAAAAATCCTGAGCTTCAAGTTATTTTATAACACAGGGTCCTTCAAAGGTACAGTAAGTGATAGTCCCAGGTTCTGTTGGAATTGGACATGAAAAGGGATAAAGCTAAAATAAAGAGGACAGTTTTGTTATATGCTACTTGAAAAACACTTAGATTGTAAGATCTGTCCTCTCTCAGACAACTCACCCTCCCCAATTCCCAGCAGAAGACTAAAAAGCTATCCACCAGGGACAGTAGAACAGAAGAACACTGACCACAGGTGAATGGAAAACAAACAAAAACCCGAAAGGATTAAATGACAGCATTAATACTTAATACTGAAGCTGTCCTTCCCTGTCCTCCGTGTCTCTGCCCCCACTTCCACAACACTAACATCAGAACTTTACTCCTGAGGCAGAAGCTACATGTCTTCTCTAGGGACTTGAAATCAAGTCCATGAAAAAGGATTAAACTGTACTATTAGAGGATTCCAACAAGTCATACAGCCAAAGGATCCCACAATAAAACTAAAAGATGGTAAGTATTTTTCAAATAGTTTTTTTTTGTTTGTTTGTTTGTTTGTTTGTTTTTGTTTTGGGGTTTTTTTTTTTTTTTTTTTTTTGCTTTGCTTTGTTTTTCAGACAGGGTCTCACTCGGCAGCCCAGCTGGTCCTGAGTTCAATATGTAGCACAGGCTGGCCTAGAACTCACAGCAACCCTCTTGCCTTAGCCACCCAAGTTCTGGGATTACAGGCATGTGCGCCCACATCCAGTTTATGTGGCACTGGGAAACTGAACCCAGGATCTTGTGCTTCCTAGGCAAGTGCTTTCACCACTGAACTACGCTCCCAGTCCCTCAAGTAGCTTTTATTTGAAACTGACAATCATGCAAACGGTCATTTAGGAAACTGTTGATAGAAAAAGAAAACAAGAAAAACATAGATTTTCTTTATCAATTTTCACGGTAAGAGAAACTACTGCAGGCATGAAAACAATAAGAATATATTTAAAATGATTACATTTTAACATTAAAAGGGAGCTATAGAAAATCACGGCAAGTGGGGCGATGGGGTAGTCCTAGAGAATGAATGAACCAAAGGCCTTCCAGAGCTCTATCCCCAACTCATCTCAATTCTTGATTTTGAGAGAGGGTCTCACTAAGTTGCTCAGTTGCCCAGGCAGGGATCAAACTTAGGATCCTCTTGCCACCATGCCCCAAACTGCTGGGATTACAGGTCTGAGCCACTGGGCCAGCTATGGTAAATATTATATTAAAAACTCAACATAAACAAAGAGATAAATTAAACTTGGGCTGGAGGAATAGCTCTTCTGTTAAAGCACTTGCCTAGCAAAGCTTTTGGCCCTCGGTTCAATTCCCGAGTACCACATAAGCCAGGCTCAGTGGAGCACACCTGTAATCCTAGCTCTCGGGAGACTGAATCAGGAGGATTGCTACGTGTTTAAGGCCAGCATGGGTTACATAATGAGTTCCCTTAAACTGAAGAGCAAGACCCTGCTTCACACACACACACACACACACACACACACACGGAAAACTTCCTGACAAAAGAGCAAAAAAACCCAAAAAACACAAAAGGCAAACAGCATTGTTATAGATAGGCCATCTTAAATGCTCCAAGATCCACCTCAAGAACCTAACATGCAGATAACAGGAATCACAAAAAGAGAAAAGAAGCTAGGAATGAGAAGAACCACTACTGAGATAATTTTCAGTGTCTCTTAACAAAAGATAAGAGTTTAAGAGCATCCTCAGATCACAGAAAAATGAATTTAAGAGACCAGTATCAACAGGATACATAATTTCAGGACAGTACAAATAAAGAGAGTCTACAGTTTCTATTTTTTCTGTTTTTTTGTTTTTTTGAGACAGGGTCTCACTCTGTAGCCCAGGCTGGTCCTGAACTTATTGGTGTAGCCCAGGCTGGCTTTAGACTCAAGACAATCCTCCTGCCTCAGTTGCCCTTGAGTGCTAGGACTACAGGCCTGTGTCACCATGGAAAAAGCAGTTCTTTATATGATCATGAATCCAAGTGGTTGGTTTAAATTATAAAATAATATAATGTATCGATATGAAAATCAATACTAACACATAAAGACTAAGTATATATTTAACCATGCTATGGTTTAGATCTGAATCATTCCCCAAAAGCCTCATGTAATTGGAAGTTGTAGAGTACCTATGGAACCATATCATATGAAGAGGAAAAAAACTGAGGCTAAATCAGGAAGGGGGGATCAGCGAGTGTTGTTATGGTTTGGGTCTGGAATGTTTCCCAAAAGACTCATATACTTATAGATACTGTGTACTACTGGGAGGTAGCACCTGACTGGAAGGGGCAGATGATTGGGGCTTGCCCTGAAGGGATATGCTCTGATTCTATCCTTTTTCCCTGATTTGGTTCCATTCAGCCATACCTTGAGGAGCTCTGTTTGGCTCTGGCCCCATCTCTGGCTCAGTCCTCACCATGTCATTCTACCTTTTTTCAGCAACCCACCCATAAATGGGCTATAACCTTTTGAAACAGTGAGCTAATATAAATATTTCCTTCCTAAAGCCATGGGTGTCAGGTATTCTGTCCCAGCAATGAAAAAGTAACTAAGAGATTGGGATACGATGATTTGGAAGGATACACGCTAGATCTGCTCTTCTCCACTGAGTCGGCTTCCTGTCCAACACACAATGAACAGTGTCTCTCCTGCTAGGCCTCTACCATGTGCTTCTACAACTGCAACCACCCACAAATAGACTGAGACCTGAAACTGAGCTAAAAATAAAGCTTTCCTCCCTAAAGATGTAAGTGTTGGGTACAAGAAAAAAAAATATTGGTACCAGAAAAGTTGTGTTGCCGCTGTGACTTAACCCAACAATGTGGTTTAGAGGCCTTTAGAACTGATCTGTGGAAGAATTTGGAAAACTCTAAAGATGCCTTAGAATGTTGTGAGCCAAGCTTGATGGTAGATTCTGGTCAGAGCTCAGACAACAAGAATGCTCATTGAAAACTGGATTGGAAAGGCCAAACTCAAGAGGTTTCAGATGGGAAGGAAGACTTTATTGGCAATTGACCTAGAAACCACGTGTGCTATCCTCTGACATAATGTGTATCATGATTTTGCCCCTTTTCTAAGACTGCCTGAAACTGAAACTTATGGCAGTGAATTATTTAATATGGCAGAGGAAATTTCAGCTCAGCACAATTTTCAAGCTGTCACATGGGTACTGTGTATGGCTTTTGGGCAGTTCTCTGGTGAAAAGCAGGAAAAAAACACCAAAGAGAAAAGATGTGAAAAGTTTGCAGTTCTGCAAAAAAGGATGGGTCTCCAAAGAAAAGGCAGAACACATGGTTGTTAAAGGCATTTATATTAAAAAGAAGGCACACAACTGGAATCAGGGCCACAGAACAGACAGCTTGAAAATGCCTCAGGATTCAACAAGATCCCACTGTCTGTTCACTCACTGGTACAAGGGCAAAAGATTCTGATTTTAAAAGGCAGCCTTGACCACAGGGTATGCAGAATGTAAGCATAGTGGAGTAATGAAGGTTACATCTAGACTTGAGAAGAAGGACTTGAATGTACCCCTGAAAGGGTAGTATATGAAGTTGTGAAGGTAAGCCAAAAGTGAAGTGGAGATCCTGGAAACCTGGAGATATCAGAAATACGGATCACCTGTAGAGGAAAGCTACAGGCTTGGAGCATAGCCAGCCCAAAAGAGAAACCATGGAAGTTTCAGCAAGAGTCAATGCTGTAGGGGAAGGACCACACAAGCCCTTTGGAGCACACATCTCATCGTAGTTTGTCCCAAGGGCTAAACAGAACTACAGGATTCAAAGCCGCTAAGAGAATTAACCCTCTCCTCTTGGGTTTGGACTTATTATGGTCCTATTGCTTTCTATCTTCCTATTTCTCTCTTCTGGAATGGGCATGCTTATCCCATGTCATTGTATGCTGCAAGCATTCTACTTTTCTTTGATATTAACAAAGGCTCACAAAAATAGAGTTTGTCTTGAGTTTCAGAGGGGACTGTGGACTTGGACTTCTTGGCAGTGCTGGAATTGTTAAGACTTTGACAACTCTTTGAGAAGGACTAAATGCATTTTTAATAAAGTAATGAGTCTTTATGGAGCCAGAGGAAAAATATGATGATTTGGATCTGGAATGGCCTCCAAAAGCCTCAGGTATTGAGACGCTGTAAAATACCTATAGAACCATGTACTATTAAAAGGTGCAGCTTGGTTGGAAGGGGTTAAACACTGGGCATTGACCTGGAATGACCAGATTACTAGGAGATGATCTGGAAGGATATATGCTAGCTCCACCCTTCCTTGCTGACTTGGCTTCCTGTCCCACACACCATGAACAACAGTTCTTCTCCTACCAGGCCTCCACCATGTGCTTCCACCATTGCCAACCACCTATTACTGGACTGTGACCTTCTGAAATAAAACAAATCTTTTCTCCTTAAAGATGTGGATGTTTGGTATTGTGTCCCATCAACAATAAGTAACTAAGATAAGCCATGAACACACAAAAAGGAAGATTTAAAGTATCACTTCTACTAGCAACAAGAAACTTCAAAACTCAAGAATAAAAAAATTGTAGGATTTGTATAAATTACTATTAAATAATGATGAAAGAATTAAAACAATATAAATTATGAAGCTATATTAGTAAAAGCAAAATAGGAATCCCCCCATATCTACAGGTTCCCCAATCACAGATTCAACAACTAAACTTGTAAAAAAAAAAAAAAAGGAAAAATGTAAGAAAATTACACAGGAGACAACAGTGATGTAGAGTATATGCCAATCATGCTCAAGGACCTGGGGGTAAATTCCAAGCACAGCAAAAATAAAACAAAAAGTTTTATGAAAATAATGTGCCACTTTATATAGAGAGCTTGAGCATCCCAGGATTTTGAGAGAGCACATTAAATGTAATCACTGCATCGCAGAAAGATGAAAACACCTCTCAGTGGATATTGTGCCCATACCATAGATACCAATCAGCACGAACACAGAACAAACAGCAACCAATCACTCTACCACTGAGCTACATGCCCACCCCAAACTATCCATCCCACACCCCAAACTAGGATAACAATAAAGAACAGATTAATGATCGTCATTAAAAAATTTTTAAATCCTCATTGAACAATACTGAAATCAGTCTCTTCTGTATTTATCCAAATGAGCTGCAAACTATATCCTTACACACGGCTGTTTACTGCAACTACATATACAACTGCCAAAACATGGATGAAAGCAATATCTCTTCTATATGTGAGTGGATAAACTGACATATACAACAACAGACTATTATTCTATACCAATAAAAAATGAGCTATCAAACAGTAAAAAAGCACAAAGGAAAGTTAAATGTACATTACTTGATAAATGACATCAGTATGGTACATGACATTCTGGAAAAATGAAAATTATGGAGACAATACTAATATTAATGGTTATCAGGAGTTTGGGGAACAAGATATGAATTAGTAAGCACAGAGGATTTTTAAAGCAGTGAAAATATTCCAATTGACATGGTTGGCAGATACTATACATTTGTGAAAACATTCAACTTACAAGGAGTTAGAAGTTAGGAATGGGGAAGAAAAGTAGAAATGATAGAGATGTGATATTAATATGTACAAATTCCTTAAGTTGAAAGTTATTATCAACTGCAAATACACATTTTAAGAAAGAATTATTTTGGGGAAAAAAACAACTATGAATCCTGTGTAAACTATAGACTGGGTATTTATGTGCTCGGGTAAGGATAATGGAATAGTAACAAGTGGACCTCTGGGTTCAAGAGGGGAGCAGTGCACATGGCTGTATCTGAGTGGGGACTGGACAATGGAGAGACTGCATACTTGCTGTTTTTCTGTGAAAGCAAAACTCCTCTAAGACTAATGAAAAATGAATTCAGCAAACTCTCAAACATCCGTGTTCACTTCAGCATTATTCATAACAGCTAAGTGGGTGAAACAACCCAAAAGTCTAATGATAGAAATATGGAAAAAGGAAGTGTGTTTTATATCATACATTATGGAGTATTATCAGCCAAAGGAAAAAAAGAAAAGAGAAAGGCTGGGAATGTAGCTGTGTAAGATAGCATTCGCCAGGAACACACAAGGCCTTGGGTTTGATCCTCAGCATGAGATAAGGGTACTGCAAAGAGAACCCGAAAAGAAAGCTGGCAAATTAAGATGGGCACTGTGGGGCATACCTAATCCCAATCTCTTTGCTCAAGACTGGCCTGGGAAACAGTGAAACCTGTCTCAAGAAGGAAGGAAGGGAAGGAGGGAGGGAAGGAAGGGTGGAAGAAGGGAGAGAGAAACCTGTCTCAAGGAAGGAAAGGAGGGAGAGACAGGGAGAAAGAGAAAAGTGGGAAGTGCAGAGACACACACATGTAATTCCTTTACCTGGTGCATAAGGCAAAATTGTAATTTCAAAGCCAGCCTTAGCAACATAGTGAGACTCTGTTTTAAAACAAAATGAAAAGGTTTGGGCATGCAGCTCAGCACTAGATGACTTGCCTAATGTGCACAAGGCCCCGGATTCATTCCCAAGTGCACCTAAAAACACATGCACACACACAGGTGTGTGTGTACACAAAGAAAAGCTTTACACATGGTACAACATATGACTCCACCCATATGAGGCATCTAAGAAAGTCAAGATCACTGAAAGATAAAGCAGAATGATGATTTCCATGAAGAGTTGCTCAGTGGGTCATCAGATTGCCATTATGCAAGATAAAAAAAAGTTCTAGAGCTCTGTTGCAAGCCGTGATATTAACAATACTGAATGGTACATTCCAAAAGAACAAAGGTAGTGAATTTTATTTTGTATTTATACCAAAATGTCTAAAAAATATTTTAGCAGGTTATATGTGTATGTTAATAGGTCAGTGAATACACAGATACTGACTGTATATTAAACATGTAAGAAAGATAAACACTAATTTCAAGATAGACATTTGCCTTTTAGGAGTTTAGGGGAGATATAATACTTAGAAGTTTAATCAGGGAACTTCCAAACTTATTTTTGTCTCCTTTCTTATGCTGGGTGGTAAAAAGCATTTGTAACATTAACAATCCAGGTCAATAAATCTCTCCAAATATAATAAGGCTTAATCTAAAGGAGGACAGGTGAAGAGTCACAAGTTGATACTGCAGCACAACACAGTGTACTAGGAACAGTTCTATCATCCCTTAGAAGAGCCCTGGGACACAAGTACAATAAAGAGTAAGCCTAAAATCCTAACAACCAAATTCTCTACAATTATTTATTTTTTTAGAACTGTATAATCATTAATATCTAATGTGTCTGAACAACTCTGATTATATGCAAAGTATCGATATTGACTCGTTACCAAAATACCCACATATTGCATAAATATGAACAAATTTTATATTTACGTTATCAGTTCAAAATAAATTTAAATAAATTAAAGATTATATGGTTCAAACAATTTATTATAGATTGTGAGTTGCAGCTCCTATCAGTCAGATTTTACAATTAACAATATGACTTTTGGTCCAAGCCGAAATTAAAAATTAACTGGTCTAAGTATGCAATATTTATGTTTCAAATGAATTATAACCAAGCTTCATTTGTACAAGCCAATTATTCACTCCTACATATTTCAACCTCACCTTGAATGCCCTTTTCCCTTCATATCCTTGTCTTCCCAAGGTCCTTAAAGCTTATACCTGCACTGTAAATACCAATCTGATATTTTGATGAATGAATGACAAATCAAAAATTCTGCATTTTTTGTTATTTGTTTATTGTGATAGGGTCTCACTCTGTAGTCCAGGATTGTCCAGAACTCACTATGTATCCCAGTTGGCCTTTAAGTCCTGCCTCTTCAGCCAGGAGAATACTGGGATTATAGGCATGTGTCACCACGCCCACCTAGGACATTGCTCTTGCAAGGCAAGCATTTTAACGACTAACCTATATCGCCCAGCCCTAAAACATCAAATTTTAAAAATGCAAATAATCAAGAATAGCTTTTTTAGCTCTTCTCAAATCTTAATTAAGAATCCAGTGGTTTCCATTCACATCTAGGGTATATCAGGCCAGCAGATTTTACCTTAAAAGTCAGCCACCTTATACTTAAAAGCTTCTACTTAAATCAGGGAAGCAAAAATTTTAAGCTATGAAATAGGTTAAAATAGCTTAAAAACAGTATTACACCTTAAGTACCTATCAACAAAACATTTCAAGTCTAAAAGACCAGAAGTCTACAACAAATATGATAAAGCCTCCATCATCTATGAGGTGAGGCATGACCCCATAAGGAAAACTACTGTAATTTCAGTTACAATGTAACAAACCTTTAACTGTTGTTCACATAATTTTACTGTGTCTGATTAAATACAATTCTTAGTACGTTAGTATAAAAAATCCTACAATCTCATAAACATTGTAGACATTATCTTGTTTTTTTATGCAGTGCATAAATAGCAGCATGTACTCTTCTTGATGCCTAATGGAGTCATCACTCTCCCACAATGTAATCCTCCAAATTGCACCGGATTAACTTTTTATATATAAAATTGTGTGTTTATTTGCATGTACAATAGAGAGAATGACGTTATACACACCTGTTCTACAGCACTGAACAGAATGTGCCATGATGATTGAAATGAAAAGCAGCAAGCCAAATCCATCAAATATAAAAACTATTGCAATCCTGTTGCAAAGTCCTTTTGTTAAACTCCTTTTATTCTAAATCCTTTTAATTCTGTCCTATAACACTAAAACATTTATAAAAAGCTTAAAATCCTAATAAATCACACAATTAAAGTAATGAAAATGGGCTTCCACACCAAGTCACCAACCCCTCTACCACTCAACAAAATTCAAAACAGTTTGCTTGTCAGAAAATGTTAAATAATATCCCCCACCATAAACACCATTGTAAACTCATTTAAACCAAAGAGTTTAAGCTCATAAATCAGCCTTAAATATTTCAAGACATCAAATAGAAATGGCTTGTACCTAGGTCCAAAAGTAGGTCCAGAGGCAAACAAAAATTCAAAAGATAATGAAATAGTCTAACTCTACTCTTAGGATGTGGGAGATAATATCTTGAGTTGAAAAGCTTTACACAAATAAAATGTCACTTAAAAAATCTCTTTTAAGAGAATTTAACTTAAAAACTACACTGATGTAAACATTCAATTAAACTATTTAAATCTACTATTTTATATTTATTTTATCAACCAAAAAATGATTTTTCTTTAGGATAGGTTTGACTCTGCCCTTGGGAAATTTGTTCACAGAACCGTTCAATGTGACTTTTCAAGATATAGTCGTACTTTGCACTTCTATTTTTCAGCTAGAATATCTGACAGTACTTCACTGTTCTTGTGTGTATATGTATAGACTGTTGGGGTTTTTACAAGCTATCAAATTCCATTTTTTCTTCACTCTGTCTTCTATACAATTCTTTACTATGAATTGGATAATTCTGTTTTTTATTCTTAAACAGCAAAAAGTAGGTGCACACCTATGATCCCATCTACTCAGAAGGTTGAGGAAGGAGGATTCCAAGTATAACGTCAGCCTGGGCAACCTTGCAAGACTCTATCTCAAAACAATAAAATGTGCACAAGTCTTAACGCAGTGCTACAGACTCGGGCTAGCCATATGTAGAAAAATGAAACTAGGCCCACATTTTTCACCATGTACCAAAAATCAAAAAATATTCATGAAAGACCTCACACATTAAAAAGGAAACACTTGGGCTAGAGAAATAGCTCAGTGATTAAAGCACTTGCCTGGTAAGCGCTGGGTACCCAAGTTCAATTTCCCAGCAACACATAAGCTGGGTGTGGTGGCGCATGCCTGTAATCCTAGCACTTGGGAGGAGGGGGCAGGATGACTGCTCTGAGTTCGAAGTCAGTCTGGGATACTCAGCGAGCTCAGAACCAGCCTGGACTAGAGTGAGACCCTATCTCAATAAAATAAAATAAAATGTAAACACTGAGCTTGTTAGAAGAAAAATTAGAAAAAAACACTTGAAGATATAGGTGCAGGCAAGGAATTTCTCACTAAAATGATGACACCAAAAATCAATAAATGGGATTGTGTCAAATTAAAATACTTGTGCATGGCAAAGAAAACAATGAACAGAATGAACAGAAAACTGACAGAATGAGAAAAAAAAAACTGCCAGCTACTCCTCAGACATGGGACTACTATCAAGAACTTAAAAAGAGTTGAAAAAAACTAGACTCCCCAAAATAAAAGGCCCAATAAAAATGGACAACTGAAATGAATACTTTCTGAAAAGTCCAAATTGCCAACAAATACATGAAAAAAGGTTCATCAGAGAAATCCAAATCAAAACCACCCTGAGGTTCCATCTAAAACCAGTAAGGATGGCTGGTATTAAGAACTCAAAAAAACAACTGCGGGTTGAGGTTATGAGGAAAAAGAACACTCCTACATCGCTGGTGGGACTGTAAACTGGTACAATCACCATGAAAAGTAATACAGAGATTACTCAAAAAAATCCCCTGAAGGGCTCAGGGGCACCTCTGCTCCGAGGTTGCAGAGCCCCGCCCTGGGGGAGGGAAGCCAGGACAGATTGAGAGCCCTCCAGCACACACCAGAGGCATCAGGTTCACCACTGCCCTGCACGCCAGAGGCATCTAGGACCAGGAAATCCATTGCCCATCCATCTCGTGAGCCAGAGGCTTCCACAGGCTCCCAGTGAATTACATTGCCTTATCAATCCTGAGACCAAGAGGCTTCCAGAGGCATCTAGGACCAGGAATTCCATCACCCTGTCTGTCCCTTGGGCCAGAGGATTCCAGAGGCATCTAGGACTGGGCATTCACCAAACCATTCTTTCCTGTGCACCAGAGACAGCCAGAGATAGCAGAACCATGGGGAAGTGTGGTAACAAATTCCTACAAAAAGACCTGACAACTCAGAAGATGATACCAGGGATACTGAAATTGCAGAATCCAAAGATGAAAATGGCAAAAATGATGGTAACTTCTGGGCCCAGAAATACATTGAATTAAAGCAGGAAATAAAACAGACAGCGCAAGAGCTACACCAACACATAGCTAAGCTAAAAGCAAGCCTTGAAAAGGAAAAAGAGGAGAACACAGAAGAAATCTACTAGAAAATAATGAAGTTAATACAAGAAATTAGAGAACACAATAGAGATATTAAGAAAAACTGAAAGCAGATATTCAGGAAGTGAAAAATACACAGGAAATAATAAGCAACCACATTAAACATCTTCAGAATAGTATGAAAATAAAGTGACTGGGCTGCAACATACAGGCCACGAAGAACACAAACTAAATAAGAAAGAAAGGGAATCATTACAATGGCTGATAGATGATTCAAGGAGAAACAACCTCAGAATTATGGAAGTCCAGGAGAAGACTGAGGACAAAACAAAAGGCTTAATGGACATGTTTAATGAAATAATGGAAGAAAATTTCCCAAATCTAAGAAGAGAAATGAACATGGAACTATTGCAGGCATATAGAACACCAAACAACTTTGATCAGAAGAAGATCCTCATCATGACACATCATAATTAAAATTCTAGAAACCCAACACAAAGAGAAAATACTAAAAGCAGTAAGAGAAGAACAGAAGGTGACCTACAAAGATAAGCCCATCAGGACAACTGCAGACTTCTCAATCCACTCTAAAACACAGGAGATCATGGAGCAATGTCATACAAGCACTAAAAGAACACACATGCCAATCAAGACTGTTATGCCCAGCAAAAATTATCTTTTCATTTAAAGGGAGAAATTAAAACTTTCCATGATATAGAAAGCTTAAAGGAATTTGCAACCACTAAGCCAGTATTGCACAGAATACTTAAAGGAACTTAGAAAGTGAAAGGGAGGCCAGCAACACCAATGACCCCAGAGAAAAGTGACAACAGCTAGAGGAGAACGAGGTGAGAAAAAAGTAAGGCTATGCATGAAATTAGGGATAAATTGATAGGTAAAAGGAAAAACCAAATAGGGCAAAATGTTAATTATTAGTAAAATATGAGTAATCAATGTATGAAAGTCAAAAAATCTGAAATAACTGAGCATAGCTACATATCTATTGCTTAGCATCTTATATGATACAGATTTAAGTCCATTTAATGTAGTAAATTGATAAAGTCTTAAGCTTGTTCAATGAAGCAATTCACTTTTTTGATGTTGAATGTGAGTTTATCCTCTTTGAGAGGCAGAAACATAAGCTCCACCAAAACAGCTTGGAAGAAAGGTAACATCCAAAGAGAAAATGTAATAAAAAAAATAGACAGGTAACTAAGTCATCTGATTGATATACTTTTAAAACAGTACCAGTTCTTCTATAAAATCTGTGAAATCTCCCCACAACATTATTACTAGTAATAGTATAGTAGTGTGCAAAATAGAGTAATTTCTATTTAATAATGCAACATGGGGAATTGACATAAAATCTCTTTAGAATACAAATGCACGAATATATGGATGGATAGACAGATAAAATTATACATCAAATCTAGCAGAATGTTAGCAATCAGTGAAATATGAGAAAAGAAGTTTGAAGGTTAGAGAATTCTGAAATAACTAAATTTGCCGTCCTATCTGTTACTTTAAGTATATTTATGTGGTATAGATTTAAGATCATTTAATGTAGTAATGTGATATAGTTTTAACTCTGTTTTATTGTAGCAATTCACTTATTAGGTCACTGATGAAAATTTATCCTAAGAAAACTGACTGATGTAAAGATAACCCTGTGAATGTACAAATATGTTCCTTCCAGTATTCAGCTAAGGCATTTGATATTTAACTTTTTTTTTCTTCTTTCCCAAATTTACTAATCTTTTGAACTACATGCTTGTAGTTATTTTCTAATGGGAACTGGTGGGTAAGGCCAGGTTTACTAAAAGCAGTAAGACAAAAGATACAAAGATATAGTAAAATATAGAAAAAAACCTTTTGGTTGGATTCTGAGAAGAGGCATCAAGATATAACTACTGCAACCAATTCGAGGAATAGGAAGCTGAGTCAGAGTGGTGACTTAAGTGAAATGATTTAGGTGTGGAAGATTAATATGTTAAGTACTGTATAGTTTCTCTGACTTGGAAAACCCCAAACCCAGACATTTTATAGAACCACATGAAGTAATAGCCAGAGTTGGGGGAAGGGATAGAAAGGGGTTGGATGGGTCAAAAATGGGAAGGGATTGTAATGTTGATATGATACATATGTGCACGAAATATCCAAATTCATTGTAAACACTATTACATATGTATATTAATAAAAACAACTGAAAAAAGATAATCTATTTAATCCAGCTATACCTCTTCTGGGTATCTTCTCAAAAAATTTAAAGTCATCATACAAGAATAATATATGCATGCCCATGTTTATAGCAGAGCAATTTATAATAGCCAAATCTAGGAAGTCAACATATCCATCAATAAAAGAATGAACAAGAATAGTGTGGAATATTTAGACAATGGAGTACCACCTCGCCATAAAATAAATCTCAGTCACTGGTAGGAAAAAAGACATGAAGCATGCTTCGAGACCATCATGCTTCAAGGAACAAATCAGACACAGAAGGTTAATTATCACATGGTTTCCCTAATATGAGAAATTAAAACCATAAAAACGTAAAAGATATGGAGCAAAGTAGACAGACTCTGTGAAGAGGAAAAGGGGATGTGGAGAAGGTAGGAAGGGGAAAGAGAAGTAGAAATCAAGCAAGATGTGATATATAAGGAAAAAATAAAACGGCAAAAAATTATGCAATTATTATTGTTTTTGCAACACTAATGTGGTGAAATCTTTCATCTACTTTGCAAGTTAAAAAACAGAATTGCTCACTCATATGACCAACACTGGCTGGCTCTTTCACTTTGCCACCTTTCTCCCTGCCCTACATTGGCGCTCCCCAAGCATGCTCCTGCTTCACCTCCGGTGCCTTCCACTCTCGTCTACTCTCTGCTAGATGTGGACACTTTAGAGCTCTGTACACTTTGCCTGTATGACATCTCTGCTAAATACCTCCTATCACAAGGCGCTTCGGGATACTCAATCTCCTTACTCTGAATCGTCTCTTCAGAGCACTCTCCCATATTTCATCACTGTACACATCACTTTGTTGACCTTCTTCCACGCTCTGCACACTCAAATCTTAACTCTGATGTAAAGATTTGAGCGAGGATGCTCACTTAAAAAAAAGGGGGGCTGGGGATGTATCTTACTGGAAAGGCCTTCTGTTCAAACCTACAACTCCTCCCAAAAAGGATACATAAAGTAGTAACATGACCAAAAAAAAAGTCAGTATTTTAATTTTTATTGAGTGTTTTACTGAAATCTTTATTTTATTTATTCATTTACTTATATTTTTGGAGCTTCGGACTGAATTCAAAACCTCTTACACTAGCACATGCTATACCACTGAGCTGTTACCTCCAGCCCAATTTAGACAGTTTTCTAAAATTACTATAATATATATCATGTTCTAATAACCGTATCAGAACCTTGTCAAAACTCTCACTTTAGAAAGTATATTAGTGAATAGTAACAAGAATATTTTTCAAACAGGTTCATACCATTCCTGAATGATTTAGAAGAATCACGGTAAGTGGTGGCATTACATGGTTAGAACCAAGCTACATGGAGAGAACAGTGAGGAGGCACAGCCAATGCGACACACTGAGGCTCCAGGCAGCTGGAAGGGCACTGAAGAGAAACTTTACTTCATAGACGACAGAGAGATAAAGATGACTGAAGAATGCCCCAGAGGGAGCTGGAGGCATGATTTAGTGCTAAAGTTCTAAGTCTAGCACTAGTACCTGTTACTGTTGAAGGGTTTATGTTAACTTGAGAGGCTTGGGAACCACACCTCTATTAGGATTAAGATTTGGGAATCACGCCCAGATTGGGAATTGAGAACCAGCCTGGATTCGAGTGTGAGGAATTCGTGAGCCAGCCAATGAGGGAAGAGCACCCACTCAGATGTGGGGGGTTCAACTGGAACTCCAAGTTATAAAAGGAAGAAGGAATACTGTTACAGCTTCTTCCTCTAGGAAAGCTCTCGCCTTTGCAATTGTCCATGAGTGCTGACTTGCTACATACACATCCCGGATCTTCACCACAGATTTGTTCCAGTCTCGACTTGCACTTGTCTGCCTGTCACTGATCCTCAGTCACCAATCTTCAGGCTCCAGTCTTCGCCATTGTCGTTGGAACAACTGAGATCCACATTAGACTCTCACCTCGCCGGCTGTCCTGCAGTCCCAGGCGGGAGATCTACTTCATGGCTGAGCAGTCATCTTAGACTATCTCTATCCTTGGATTTGTAAGCTTTCCCCAACTATATTTGCTATAAAATCTGTAAATTCTACCTTCTGAAGAACCCAAACTGATACAGTACCCAAGCTGATTCACCAACTCCACATAAGCTGGGCATAGTGGTGCATGCCTGTAATCCCAGCACTTGGGAGGCTGAGGCAGGAAGATTGCTGTGAGTCCAAGGCCAGCCTGAGCTCCATAGTGAGTTCAGTACCAGCCTAGGCTACAGAGTGAGACCCTGTCTCAAAAAAAAAAAAAAAAAAAAAAAAAAAAAAACAATGTGCCCAAGGAGCAGGGACATAAAACAGCATCCCTGGGTCAAAGTGTGTGCCAACACAGTGATTCAATTTCCCAGCACCACATAAGCCAGGTATGACAATGTACGCCTGTAATCCCAGCACTCAGAGGCTGAGGCAGGAGGATTGCGGTTTGTTTGAGGTTAGCCTAGGCTACATAGCAAGTTGAGGACCACTGTCGACGAAGGAGCAAGACCCTTTTAAGACTATGCCTTTATTTATTTATTTATTTATTTATTTATTTATTTATTTTTGACTCAGAGACTTGCTCGTTAGTCCAGATTGGACCTGAACTCACTGGAGCCCAGGCTGAGCTTGAACTACTGGCAATCCTTCTTCCTCAGACCCCCTTGTGCTAGGATGACAGGCAAGCACCACCACACCTGCTTTCTGTGTTGCTGGAGAACTGAACCCACGGTCTTGAGCTTGCTGGGCAGGCAATTGAACTGATGAGCTATTCCTCCAGCCCAAGACCATGTCTTTAAAAAGAAAAAAAAAAAGATTACCTAAGAAGCCAATAATCTTTGGGAAGCACATAAACAGAGATCTCACCAAATGAGTTAACGATTTCAACAAACACATGAAGACATGGTACTGGAGGGGAAAAAAAAAAACCACAAACATTTAATCCACAAAAACTAAAATTAACAAAAACGAAGACTTCAAGAGGAAAAAAGACATTCCAAAAGAAACTTGGAATATTAGGTGATTTCCCAGATGACAGACAATGACTTCCAAGGGGCCAGAATCAGAAATTTTCATGATGCATCATGGTGAATGTGAGGAAGAGAAATGGCCTGTATGTCTGTGCTTTGTGTACTGACCCAGGGAAATGAGGATAAATTACTTGGTGGAAAAACTCAGTGACCACAGCTTATGACAGTTGGGGCAATGGTTTCTTGAGTACACAGTGAAGAAACGAACAGAAGATGGTAATGTGAGACACCATGAATTCTGGAGCCACTTCTCTCTTCCTGTCACATAGAATGAAGGTCACAGAGATCCCTTTCTGACACTTGCTGATTTTAGCTATTTACCAATTAAAATGTTAGAATGATATTAATAACATATATTTATGATATTGGTTCTCATTACAATCATAAAATCAGGCTGAGGAAAGACATAACTGAGATGAGAAATTATAATAGTAAGACAAAAAATTTAAATAACTACCCCAAAATCAAACTACCATGATCTTTCTCAAAATTACAAACAAAAAATGCCAAGAAAGCGCTGCAAGAATGGCTCAGCAGTTAAAGCACTTGTCTAGCAGGCGCTAAGTGCTAAGTATCCAATTCCCCAACACCACATAAGCTGGGCGTGGTGGTGCATGCATGTAATTCCAGCACTCGGAAAGCTGAAGCAGAAAGATTGCTGTGAGACCAAGGCCAGCCTAGGCTCCATAGTGAATTCGGAACCAGCCTGGGCTATAAAGCGAGGCCCTGTCTCCAAAAAAAAAAAAAAAATTGTCAATCTAATTATAGAAAGAAAATATGTATACACAAAGACACACAAACATGGTTGCACCATACATACAAATGCAGACACAAAATGCCCTTTTATCTTAAAAATAAGAAAATAGGCCAGGGATGTACTTCAGTGGTAGAGTACCTGCCTCGCATGCACAGGGCCACTAGGCTGCATTCCCAAATCTGCAAAGTCAAATAAATAAATAAATAATGCAAACCGGATTAACATTGTTAAAAGTAAAATATTAGTAAGGTTGGGGTGCATAAGGAGACATGCAGAGCATGCATAAAACCCTGGGTTTGAATCCCAGCAACAAAATAAATATTAGTAAATTAGGGCTATAATTTTAGCCCAAGAAAATTTTTAAGGCAAAAAACAAAGAAAAATAAAACTGTCCCTATTATTTTTTCACTCTAAACATTGTTTCTAATTTGCAATTTATCTTTCATGGCTGTGTGGGTGCATGTGATACTAGAGATTGAGCCTAAGGTGACATAAGCTAAATCCCCATTCTGTTCTTCAGGTTTTGTTTTCAAGACAAAATCAAATTTACACAGGTCTCACTAAGTCATTGAGCAGCTCAGATCAGGCTTGAACTTGAGATCCTCTTGCCACAGCCTCCCAGAAGGCTAGGGTTATACAAGCAAATGCCATGCTGAGGCAGGAGTTTTGCCACGAGTTCAGGCTGGCCCTGAACTTACTACATAGCCCAATTTGTTCTCAAATTCACAATCCTAATCCTCCTGAATTCTGGGATTACAGGTGTGACCACCATGCCCAATTTCAATGGTGCTGGGAAATCGAACTCAGAGACTTGCATTTGCTAGGCGGGTGCTGTAACCTCTGTACTATCCCTCCAGCCCCATAATTTTCATTTTTAAACCTTCAAAGTTTACCACATTCAGTTTCTCTTGTTTCAATCTGTAACCTCTTACCTTGGGAATTGGTTAGAAACAATTAGGACATTACTAATCCTCAGGTCATTTCTCTATTTCTTGTCACTGGTAAATTCAAACTGTTTCTCATATTGTAATAAAAAACTATGAACTCATAACTTATGGAAAGTATAACACTGTCAACAATTTCCATTTACTCTTATGCTCAAAAACTGTAACTCCTGCCACCAATACACTAGGAGAGACTATTCTAAATCTTGTATCTATCATTGTTTTACATACATATTCACAAAAAACTATGGTTTTTATATTTAAATATGATTAAGAGATTCTTAACTGCTTATGTATCTGGTTCTTGTTGCTAATTCTAAAGCTATACAAGAAATGGTCTCAATTTAGATTATTTCTTCATTTCACAAACAAAAATAATAGAAATTCCAAAATATTAGCCAAGTGACCCACAAAATCTGCATTTGTTAATAGAGGGGGTACTGAGGTCTGAATTCAAGGCCTCCACGCTGAGCTCCATCACCTTTTCCAAAAAACTTTTTTTTAATTTTGAGACAGGGTCACACTAAATTACTCAGGTTCCCAGGCTGGACTTAAACTTTAATCCTCCTGCCTCAGCCTTCCAGAGTGTTAAGATTACAAATCAGCACTACTGGGCCCAACTAAAAACTTTTAAAATACAACATCAGCAATGAGAGGAAAACAATTCAATGAAAAAGTGCCCATCAGATAGATCAAATGATAGAAACAGAGGCCCAGACCTCCTGTTATTAGAAGAAGCATCAAGATGTGTGAAAAATAAAAAGCCATTCCTTGATAGGTAATAACCATAGAAGTCCCTTGATGACAGTTAAGTGAGGAGTAAAGTTCAGAACTCTTATTTGTGTCATCAAATAAGAAAAGACCTGGTGTTTTCTATCATTTATTTCCTTTTGCTGCTCCATCTAGCACTGGAGAAGAGAAAGCACAATTAATGCAATGATGCCTCCACAAAATTGACTTGAATGCTTGCATCTTTCACAAAGTCTGTGGATTTAACTTCTCCAAAGATACGTTAAAACTTGTCAGCTATTAAGTTTATTCACTTATAAAAACTCATATAGAACTTCTGCTACATACCAGATGCTGTCCCAAGCAATCTCAATGCAAATAATCCAAAAATATAAAACTAAAACAAAATTTTCAACTTTTAACTATCTTTGCAAGGTGTGAAAAAAACACAGTGAACACTGCTATCAGTTGCCACTCAGTGGAAAGGCAGGTTAGTAAAAGCATTACAATGTGTCCACCTTGGCCACTATACCTACACCATAGGACTTCTGCTTCTTTCTCACACACTTCTGGCTTTTTCCCACATCAAAATGAGCACGAAACAAACATTTTGCATCAATTCAAGACACAAAGGCAGCCACAACTAGGAAACTAGAGACATTCACAATGGAAGATTTCCACAACTGCTACAAAATGGCAAGAACTGGAGATACATGTGTTTAAAGTAAGGGTAAGTACTTTGAGGGGTATTTATAACAATGTATCTGTTATTATATTTAAATTTTTTCTTTAAACATTCAATGTATTTGTCAATCACAACACATATTTGGCATATAAGCACAGAGAAATAACAAAATGGGAACAGATGACATCTCGTTAAAAGCATAATTTTTTTGTCTTCTTTGAGTCAGAGTCTCGCTCTGCGGTCGTCTCTGGTCCTGAGCTCAGTCTGCAGCCCAGGCTGGCTTCAGATTCATGGCACAACCTCCTATGGTTTATATTCTCGTCTATAGCAGTGGAGAGACTCCAAGCTGCTTTTACCTAACAACAGGCATTCTATTTTGGCCTACAGTTTCTGCTAAGTGACTAGGAAAGAACAAAGCTTGACTTTTGTGCTAGGAAAGTTTTGGGTCAAATCTCTTTTCAGCTCTACATACATGCATCATGGCCACTTGGGAAGGGTCTATCTAAAAGGTAACAAAGTTGATGACCCCTAAATTTACATGACCTATATCATCCCCCTTCATGACTAAAGACACCAAGATAAGAGATTTCTACTGAATTTCAGGTTGGCCCCAAAGTCTCCATTACCCTTAACCTCTTGGGCACTATGCATTTGTAAGTCTTTCTTTTGGAGTGAGGAGGCCCTTCCCACTGCACTACACCCCAGCCCACTTTCATTTTGAGACAGGGGTCTCACTAAGTTGTCCGGACTGAGCTCAAACTTGTGATCCTCCTAATTCTTCTTTAAACAGGTCGGTCTGAACCAGAGCAAGCCCCCTCAGCTACTTAAGCTGGGATGGTTTTCTATTCCCACTTAACTTTCTAATTCTGCCTAATAAATATCTGTGATTCACACTGACAAGTCTTAACAATTTTTTCCTGAAGTGAGTCAAAAAACTATTCAGTGGGCAAGTTAAGGTCCTGGTGGCCTCCTTCTTTGGGGAACCTGTCCAGACTATATCCATTATCAAGAGATGTTTGGATGATCGTATTTTAGAACACCAGCCAGACCTGATAGCATGTGGAGCAACAGAAATACACTTAGAAATTAGCTAGGCAGGCCTAAGATGCAGCTCTGTGTAAAATCCCTGGGCTTGATCCTCAATACAAGAAAGAAAGCAGATGCACCCCACCCAGGCAGGCAGGCAGGCAGGCAGGCTCAAAATATGAAAAACAAAACAATAACCTTTTGACCTCCATGGGTCAAGACAACAACAATCACAAGGAAATATAAAAGTGTTGAACTATGTGAAAATAAAATCACAACCTATAAAAACAACAAATAGAACATCATCAAAATTAATTATTTTTCCTTCTTCATGATCTATGAGGGGAAGCACAGCATGGTAAAAAAAAAATCTTCCTATCTTTTTTTGTGGTACTATCTTTATTTGGTACTGGAAATGGAGCCTGGTGCCTACGAATTAAGATATATTCCCAGTCTATTTTTTAGTTTTGATTTTGAAACAGTGTCACACAAAGTTATTAACTGGCTCAGGTTGGGCTCAAACGTAGGACCTTCCTGCCTCAGCCACCCAGGTTGCAAATGCAGGCCTATGTCATCAGGTCCATATTTTAGACATATCTAGAAAAGAACCTGTATCTAAAAATATACACTGTATTGACCAGCTTGGCTATGCTGGACAAAACACCCCATCTATGCTGCACTTAGACATAGGGCTTCAGAGATTCCAGTCCTTGGCCAACTACACAGTGGGAGAGAACAGACAGAAACACCACAACCAGAAAGCAGAGTACAGGGAAGAGCTACAACTGAAGGGGTCTGGGACCAGACAATATTTCCACAATCACACCCTCGTGACCCACTCAAACACAGAGGTGTGCATTTCCTAATGCTTCCTAATTCCTCCCTAATTCTCCTTGGCATCACTCAAGTCAATCAGCAAGTTTAGCAATCACAGAGACTGGAGATGTAGATCAGAGATTAGAGCGCAGGCCCTGGGATCAATCCCACAATGCCACATATTATCTGAGCTTGGGGGTATAAGTCTGTAATCCTAGCACTTGAAGGCTGAAGCAAGAGGACTGCAGTTGGTTCCAGAATAGCCTGGGCTACTTAGTACTTAGTGAGCTCAGGACCAGCTTGGACTACATACAGAGAGAGACGCTGTCTTGGGGAAAAAAAAAAAGATTAACCATCACATCTTCAAAACTTACAATTCAAAAAGACAAAATACCGTACTAAAAATGAGCTGGAGGAATAGCTCAAGGATTAGAGCACTTGCCCAGCAAGCACAAGGACCTGAGTTTAACACCTCAGTGTTAAACACATGCCTGCAATCCAGGCACTTGGGAGTCTGAGGCAGAAGGACCGACTTGAGTTTGAGGCCAGCCTGGGCTACATAATGAGTTTAGGACCAAACTGAACTACAAAGCGAGATCCTGCCTTAATAAAAGGAACATTAGCAAATAATTTCAAAAGATTCTTCTCTGCATAAAAATGGCAAGTACATGAAAAAATGTTTAACATCATTAGTCACTTGGGAAACTAAAACAATGAATGCTGGTGGAAATACAAAACGCTATAATTATACTGAAATGAAATCCATCAATAGCTTATAATGTTGAACATACTCCTATATGCCCCAACAGCCTCATTCTTAAGAACTGACCCACAAGAAATAAATACACATTATCTGCAAACTAATATTTAGAGAAGCTTATGCATAAGATCAAACTAAAAATAATCCAAATGTGGATTCACTGGCTAAAAGAATTATAGTGTTATCCCAAATAATGGTCTCTTTGCTCAGAAATTAGAATTTTAAAAAAAAAATTCAAGAGGATACTAAAACTGATAACACAAAGCCAAGTATAATGGCCCACACCTATAAAGCAGCACACTGAGAGACTGAAGGAAGACTCCAAGGTGGGTGGGTGGCTGAGTGGGTGGGTGGCTGGGTGGGTGTGTGTGTGTTGTTTTTTATTTTTATCTTTATTTTTTTGAGACAGGGTCTCTCACAGTTGTCCAGGCTGGTCTTGAACTCACTATGTAATCTGAATTGGGCTCTAACTCACGGCAGTCTTCCTGCCTCAGCCTCCCAAGGGCTGGCTTTACAGGTGTGTATCACCACACCAGCTTGGGAAGACTCCCAAGTTTGAGATCAAACTGGCCATGACTCTGCCTCAAAGTAAGTGAACGTTGCTCAGTACAAAGGCCCAGATTTCATTCCGTGGTACCACCAAAAAAGAAAAAAAGAGAAAAACTGCCAGCATTATCCAAATTCTAGGCAATCATTAACATGCCTTCTGCCTCTGGGAGTTAGCCTATTCAGGATATTTCACGTAAAAGGAACAAGTGGTCTTTTCACCTAGGACATCTTAAAGGCTCATCACATTGTACCATGTACAAAGACTTCATTTCTGTTTATGGCCAAGCAATTAATTGGCCCACTGCATGGATGCTGTATTTCAACAGGTGAAAGGCACTGAAAGTTACCTGGGTCATATTTCACTTTTTACTGCTATACACCATGCCGACTTAAAATTCACTATAAAGTTTCATATTCATGTTTTCGCTTATTTTAGTTGCACATCTAGAAGCAGAACCAAGAAGTTTACATGGTAACTCTATGTATAATATTTTAAGGAACTGTCAAGTTGATTTTCAAAGAACCTCCCCTAACTTACATTCTCATGGACCATGTGTGCTGCTTCTACCTTCTCCACATCCTTCCTACTAGTTTTTATTTCTCTTGGGTACTTCAACCATCTTAGGAGTTACGAAGTTAGCAGGAACATTTTTTTTTTTTGAGAGAGAGAGAGAGAGAGAGAGAGAGAGAGAGAGAGACTCAATCTATAACCCGTGCTAGTCTTGAACTCACTGGTGCAGCCCCGGCTGGTCTTGGACTCGGGACAATCTGGCTGCCTCAGCCTCCACACCAAGCTTTATGTGTTGCTGGTGAATCAAACTCAAAGTCTTGTGCTTGCAGGGTAAGCACTTTAACCCCTTTAACCACTGTGCCATTCCTCCAGCCCTATCAAGCAAACTTTATGATGTCATATAGAGGCTTTGACTTTTTTATTTCCAATGCTTGGGATTGAATTTAGGGCCTCAAATGTGTACTTTACCACTAAGCTACACCCTCAGCCAGAGGTCTGACATTATGACTGTGGTAACAGTTACACAACTGTGTCTGTCAACTCATACTGAAGTATATTTTAAATAAAGAATTTTAGATAGGTACAGTGGTGCATGCCCACAGTCCCAGTACTCTGGGGACTTTAGGCAAGACTGTGAGTCAATTTGTGCCTAGCATGAACAACTCAGAACTCAGAAACACCGTACTGTAAAATATAACATAGAAAGGGCTGGGTTGGCCGATGAGCATGAAGGCCCTAGATGTAATCCCCAGGCCTACCAACCCCCAAATTGGATTTTACTATATGCAATCTTTTTGACACAGGGTCTTCCTCTGTAGTCCGCACTGGTTCAGAACTCACTATGTAGCTCAGGCTGGCCTGGAACTCAGGTAATCCTCCTGCCTCAGGCTCTCAAGTGCTGGAATTATAGGTATGTGCCACCACACCCACCTTATATGGTGCTGAGGAATGAAACTCAGGCAGGAGCCAACTCATGCTGGGCAACTGCTTTAATCATTTTTGTATCTAAGAATCTGTAGTCAGGGGCTGGAGGAATAGCTCAGCTGTTAAAGCGCTTGCCGAGGAAGCACAAGTCTCTGAGTTTAACAAGAGGATTTCTTTGAGTTCCAGTCTAGACAGGGCTACATAATGAGCTCAGAACCAGACTGCATTACAGTGAGACGCTGTCAAAAAAGAAAAGAAAAGAAAAGAAAAGAAAAGAAAGAAAAGAAAGAATCTATAATCACAAATGCATATTTTCCAAGATCACAAGCTTGCTCATTCACTAGGACCCCTACATTGTTCTCCACAGTTCTACAAAGAAAAGTATACAGTGCAGCCAGGCAGGCCTATAGTATAGCACTCTGTGGGGCTAAAGCAAAAGAATCTCAAGTACAAGCCTATCCTGGGCAATTTTGCAAGACCGTCTCAAAATCAAAGCCAAGGAGCTAGAGTAATGGAACAGTAGTTAAAGCATTTGCGCAAGTGCTAGGCACCTGAGTTGATTCCCCAGCACCACATAAACCAGGCGTGGTGGCACACACCTGTAATCCCAGACTGGGGAGGCTGATACAGAAGGATTACTGTGTACAAAGCCAGCACGGGCTACATAGTGAATACAGGACCAGCCTGGGCTACAGAGCAAGGGCCTGTTTCAATAAATAAATAAAGCAGAAGCTATAGTGATATAATCAGTATTTCCATCATAAGTCTGTTTACTTGGGTCAGAATCATTAAGATCACAAAAAATTTAGTTGTTTCATGTTACACTTTTTTGAAAATCTGATTTAAGATATCTGATTGTGCTTTCATTATTTTTTTTCAAGTGCAGTAAAAAGGAATAAACATTTCAGTTAAGGGTTGATTTAATTAAAAACTAACAAAATTCTGGTGAACTATCTTCTTTATCCCAACAGCTTAAATTTTAAATGCAGTAATGTAGAAAATAGTTTTTCTCTATACAGATATCCATGTTAACCATTTTCATAGATGTTCACCCTAAAATAGCCAAGGTCTCCAATATAACAAAAACAATGAGGTAATGAAAAACCTAAAATGAAAAAGAGAAAAGTTTTATATATCAATAAATACACAGGGTGGGGCTTCTATGGTAAGAGATGAAGCCTAGAAATACTTGCATTTAATGAAAATGCAGCCATGTACTAATGAAAAACTTGTACACTTGGAAGGCTGTAAGACCAAGGCCAAGTGAGATTTAAAGCCCAAGTCTCAGCACCACCACTTACCAACTGTGTTACTGTACTCCAGCCAACTACATGTGAGCATAATAGAACCTGCCTAGTAGAACACCGCCGGTAACAGTGACAGTGCACAAATATTACGTAATTAACCCAGAATTACATCTGAAAAATACCAAGCATTACGATTCATGTAATTTATAAATCGTTTTCCTCTTTTCTGTTCAATATACTTCCTCTGTCTGTAGGCCACATAGGAAAAGGCCCTAATTAAAGGGTTCATATGTGACTTGTCAAAGTCAACAATGACATCACTAAAACATAAAAAGGCAGCACCCAAATCAGACATTCTCCCCAGAACATGTCCTCTGACCAAATTCATTAACAAATTGCAAGATGAGGAGAATGTACGCGCCCACACGTTATAATTTACCTAAATCACACTACAAAAACCTAAATAATCACAAGAAGAAAGCCTCAGTGATTAGGTGTTATGAAAGAAATACAAAACGCATGATGTAAACGGAGAAGTAATTAGAGCAGAAAACACTAGTGAAGCCCTAAACCTTAGAGTTTAGCTATTGAAAATGTCAATAAGCCTGTTTCTTCTTTGCAATACACTGGTGATGACTATAAGCGAATGTCAGTTGGCCTACTTTTGGAGGTTTGCTGGTGTTTGGCCAAACAGACTCTCTCACTGTCTCTCTGTCTCTCTCTCTCTCTCTCCCTCTCTCTCTCTCTCTCTCTCTGTGTGTGTGTGTGTGTTCATGTACATGTCTTTTAGAGTTCATTTCTTTAACCAGTTATAAAATGTCATGTCAAAAAAATTATAACACTTCTTGAGAACAGTCATAAATTATGACTTTATACAATCAAACAGTTCTTTGAATGTGATAAAAAACCAAATTTACTCATAATCACATTATGTACTTATAACTTAAGAAAAATACTGAGCATTAGCATACAAAGTATGTTCTGTGAAAATTTAGTAGAAAAAAAGAAATATTAAGAACAATGAACTAAAACCAGATACGGTGGCTGAGGCCTGTAACCCCAGCACTTGGAAGGCAGAAGCAGGGGGACTGCCATGAATTAATGCCAACATAGACTATAATGCAAGTATCAAAAAAACAGAATGATGAGTTAAAAGCTCTGAATCATTTGTTCTGTCTAAGTCTGTTTAAGTGCTGTAGGCATTACTCAGAAGTTAGAGTGTTTGCCTAGTAAGTACAAGGTCCTAGGTTCAGTTCCCCAGCACCATATAAGCCAAGTACAGTGATGCACACCAGTAATCTCAGCACTTGAGAGCCTGAGACAGGAGAACGTCACATGTTCCAGGCAGCCTACGCTACACAGTGAGTTCAGGAAGGGGGTGGACTAAAAAGCAAGACACTGTCTCAAAAAAAGAAGGAAGAAAAAAAGGAAAGAAGTAAGGAGGAAGAAAATAAAGGAAATAAGGAAGAAAATTCATTTTATTAAAAGAAAAAAATTATTTTTCCTGTCTCCATAGGTGGGCTGTTTACAAAATAACAAGCCTCAGGAAAGCACACCAAAATAGGAATAAAGGGCTAGATCTAAAACTTGTTTCAGATTTTCTAAATATTCTGAGATGTGAAAACATGAAATTCGTTGTAGCACAAATAAAAACAACCGTCTCTGGCAGTGAGTGACACTGAAATAATCTACAGAAAATAGATGAATTTGCTGCCCAAAATTTTGAGATGTTTGCCAGAAACTTTAGAAGCTCCATCTTCAAAGAGTCCTTTATTAAGTACATGGGGCTCGCATGAATTTGTATGAATCTTGTATGCATCAACTCTGCTAAATTCACTTACTACTTCTAATAGTTTACAGATCCTCTTGTACTTTTTAAACCCATAATCAAGTAACCAATGAGTAAAACGATTTCTCTTTTCTTTTTCTTGCCTTATTTTAATGGCTACAACCTGCAGTAAAGAGATGTGGTAATAGAAGCCATCCTGACCCCGGAGGAAAGCATTTAATTAATACTACTAAATACAATGTTGCCTATTGATCTTAACAGATAATCCTTACTGTATCATGAAAATCCCTTTCTCTTCCTAATTTACTAATACTGTATACCAGAACGGCTACATCAAGCATGGTGGCCCAACCCTATAACCCTAGCCACTCAGGAACCTGAGGCAGGAGGGTTGCCACGAGTTCACAGCTAGCATGGGCTGTATATTTAGTTCAAAACCAGGCTAGAATTCCTATCAAGACCTTAGACCTTATTTCCAAAATAGTACAAGGAAACAAATGGCTATAAATTTTGTCAAAGGTTTCTCCTGCTTCTGTTAAAATAATAATCACATGGGTTTTCTGCATTCATTCTAACATAATAAATTACATTAATTGATTTTCATATTTAACCAAGCATGTTTTCCTGGCAATTTTACTTAGACCTGGTAATTCACTGTATTCTAATTGCTAATAAGTGAATTATTCCAAGGAATAGAGAGAGGAGGAAAGAGGGAAGGAAGAAGGTATTAGATATAAAAACTGAGGATGAGAAAAACATAACAGCAGACAAGAAACAATTAATAGAAGTGTTAGTAACACTGAGTGAATCTTCCAAAAAGAACAGTAGAGTTTTTTTTTAAATTACCTAGTACAAGAGTTATAACACTGAAGAAATGAGAGTTAGAGATTCAGAAAAAAAAAAAAGAAACTAAGGGAAAGAAATCATTTTTAAAAATCAATTGAAAACATTTCTCAACACTATGTAACTTTCATTTCACTTTGAAGGAGCCTGGGACAGTGTATAAATCAAGACACAACACAGCAATGTTTCAGACATGTGGAACAAAGCCAACATTCTATGAGCTCCCAGAAAGAATAACAATCTACATACAAAGAACACAATGTCAAAATCACTTCAGATTCTCCCACATACCTCTAAACTAATGCCTTCAAAATTCTGAATTAAAATGATTACAAACAAGGAGCTATTACCCAGGCCAAATTATCAATCAACAGTTAAGAGAGAATAAAGCCATCTTCAGACAGACAAGATTTCCCACACATCCTTTTTCAGGAAGCTCCTAAAGAACTTCTTCCACAAAAAAATAATGAATAAAAGCACAATGGATGAGACAACAGTGGGTATTGCTATTTCCTATTATAAATTTGATGGGATCAGTTTTATTACATTTAATACTAATAAATCTAAAATATTCATCAAAAAGATAGAAGCAACATGCAGCTGATGTTTTAAGTTATAACAGAACATTTATCCACGAAAATTTTAACTTTAAATCTTAAACCTATTATATATAGAACTATATTATAGTAGCAGAAATCTTTTAATAAATAGAAAATTGAAAGTTATTTTTACATAAAATTATACCAGTAGTATTAACTTTACAGTTTGATATTTACATGCCACAAGTTGAGAGAAAAGTTCAATGTTAATAATTAGCATTAGCAAAACAGATTAAAAAGTAAAGATCTATCTCTGAGAATAACATACTAAAGAAACAAAGAGTCCCTTAGTGTTAATAATGTTCGTAATAACAATCATCCAAAGATAAAGGTGGTCATTCCCAACTTGGAAGAAGAGACAGTCTAGAGTCCTCTTTGTCAAAATATTTCACCAAAGTACAAATGCAACAGAAAATGGACTGGAGGGGGTACAACTGTGGGGGCGGGGGACCACGAGAAAGAGAAGATACACGTGGAGGAGATACCAACAGCCACGGAGCAGAAACTAGCACGTCGTATGCACAGCTGGTTAGCAAGGAAGGGAGAAAAAAAAGACTAGTTGGGTACCGATGCCTTAGTACCTCTACCCTTCCCTTTTCATTTAAGCTGATTTAATCACTAAATTAATCCCTAAAATTGCTTATGCACAATCACATTAGTCCTAAGTTTTAGTAAATATCATTCTCACCAATTTATAGAATTAACTGCTACAAACCTTTGAAGATTTTCCACTTCAAGATGAGATATTTTTTAAATAGTAGGATTAAAATATTTTAATAACTTTTTTCAAAAAGTATTGCATTCAAACAGGAGTAATATGGTAATGCTTTCGGCATATGTGCAAAATATTCTTGAGTAAATACATGTAACTTAATGAGAAAACAAAACCTTTTAAAGCTTAAAGAATAAAAATCCTGGGAGTTATTTAGACACCCAAATACCAGATTTAACACAAATGCACATTTGAACATTTCTATGTAAATATAAAACATGTATAGTATTTAAACACACTTAGAAGTATTCCCATTCACTATTAAAGCAGATTTGTAAGGTTAAAAGCCACAAACTCCACTTGTGACGTGGCTGAGGACGCAGACAGCACTCATCTAGACCAGAGATAACAGTGAAAACCAAGCTTCCCCGGACACAAGTATCTTGGAGTCAGAGGGCACGAAGACTTGGGGGATGCCCACACCAGACAGCCACGCCAGGCACAACAAAGGCAGCACAGTGAGCAAAGAAGGAATCTGTGCAGAGCGAGGCCATGAAAACCAAGAGAAGAGGGCTTCGAGAAAGAGCAGAGGCTAAACTGAGATCAAAGAGTATGAAGATAAATCAAAACCACAGCAAAAGTGAATAGCCATATTGAATTGGTTAAGATTACCTATTTCCATCTCAACTGAGAGAACTAAGGGTTTATCTCGGAGAGGGGAGGGGAAAGGGAATGGACACTTGGGGTAAAACAGCCAGCCGTTAGTTATCACTCGGCAGTCCAAGACAACAAAAGAGAAATTGAATGACTGGTTTTTTTCTTAAGGGCTTCACTCACCAAACTGTGGAGCAGGCAAGATTCTAGCTGCTCGAATTGGGCCATGTCGAACAGAGAAGAGCTCCTGTGCTTCCCCACTAATCTGCATGCACAAAGACAAGAAATGCAATTCAGTAAGTTAGAATGTAGGTCACAACAATATTAGGTAAAAATCTAGCACATGAATTCCATCATAATAAATACATACGAACATCCAGACTCATTTTAGGCTGATCACACACAAGAAATACATTCATATCTTAAATTATCAAGCATTTTTACAAAAAAAGCCTACATTTTATATGAATTACAAAAACGTGCTCCGTTCTAGAAGTCTAAAATTCTTATTTCATTAACCTAGATACATGTACAATTCCTGCATGATTGCTTTCCATTCCACAGTAAAGTTTAAAAAAAAAAAAACAGGAAATCAACTATGATACTATTCTGAAAAGCTCAAATCAACTTTCACCAGTTGCTAGTATCTGTTGTTTCTGGGATGATGGTTTAACTTTAAATAAATGATTTAACTATAAGCCTATATTTTCTTTCAATTATAAAATAGAAGAGCTGTTAACATGACCTTCAAGATACTTTTAGTTTCAATATTCTGTGAATAAAAGTTTTATGAAAGCAACTTCAAATTTCATCACTTTTATTATACAAACACAAATTGCTGGACAAATGCCCTGTATGGTGTGGTATTAGAATTATTCTTCAGGGGTAAAAAGTATAAGTACCCTGTTAATCCAAACAGTGATGAGTATGCCAATATTAATGGAGTGTGAAAACAGCTGCTTTCAACTTTCAACATTATGAGCAAATACTGTAGTTAAGCCATCCTTCTAGATTTACTGTAAGTGATGATATACTTCCAAATATATCTTTTCATAACTATCTAGTCTTTTATGGAGTAATATCAGAGAGTATAAACGAGTTCTATATACCCAATAACATGTAATAAAAGTTCAATAGAAGAAACACATTGTTGATAATTTAATAGGTCTTCCCAACAAGTAGTTTAAAATACTAAACATATACATATTACCAAAGATTTATAAATTTGTAACAAACTATACAACTGCAGAGGTGCTTTTTAGATTTTAGATATTCAGCTTTTTTTCTATCTAAATTTAAGAGTTTCAAATTATAATTTTTATTTCTTATGAATATTAATTTTTCCTATAATTATTAACTTATTGCCTGTACCAGTAAATCCTCCTACAGAATGTGGGACGCAGAACACGTGCAGTGTATGAAAACCAACTGTGCAACAACAGCACCACCTATCACCACTGACATGCACGGAGGCAACGAGCTCAGTTCAGTGCAACGAGGTAAACTTTTCTACTCTACAAATTCCCTGTAACTGTTAATTTTAAGAATCTCACTGTCACCATATACTGTAGCTCCTAGTTCTACGTTTTGTTATAGAAAAGACCTAATAATGTGGTTAAATTATTCAAATTTCCATCCACTGCATTAATTGCACAGCATCTAAAAATCCCAATTTACACTATACTAGATTTTTAAGCATATATAAACTAAAGTGTGAAAGACATAATCTAACAATGTATCATTGGCTAGTTATATCTAACTCCTGAAATCTGAACAACAGACAAAAAGCATAATATGGCAACTAAGCCATTTATGTTGATACTTATTTACTTCTTGGAAAAAAGTAATAATCCTGTATAACATGTTATTTCTATCAAGAAAATGAAAAATTAATTTTAATACTGTAGAACTGACAATGAAATTATAATTCAGCATAATGAAAAATACTTATCATAATAAACTATAGAGGGCTAGAAGAATGGCTCAGTGGTTAAAGTGCTTGCCTAGCAAACACTAAGTACCTGGGCTCAATTCCCTAGCACCACATAAAGCCAGGCATGGTGACACATGCCCGTAATCCCAGTGTACTGAGGCTGAGACAGGAGGATTGCTGAGTCCAAGGCCAGCCTGTGCACCATAGTGAATTCAGGACCAGCTTGGACTACAGAGCAAGACTCTGTCTCCAAAAACAAAAAAATTAAATTAAAAAATAAACTATAGAATTGTAACATAAAATTGGCTGTTGGCTTTTGGCTCTATCAAATAAAGTCTTAAAAAAAATAAAGCCATGCTTAACAGGTCCTCTGTATTCAAACTTACTAAATAATAAATACATATATATTCTTTTATATATACATATATTTTTTTGAGATAGGGTCTTGCTCTGTAGCCCAAGCTGACCCTCAATTTACAAGGTGTCATGTGCCCAAGTCAGCCTCAAACTCACACCAATACTCCTGCTTCCGCCTCCTAAATGCTGGGATTAGAGATGTGCACCACCACTCCTAGATTACCAAAAATTTTCAAAAAACCAAATCGTTTTTGGTATACTCGCAATACAATAGAAGTTTACTATAACTATATTTATTTAACAAGACTTAGTTTGACACTAATAAAAAATTTGAAATCTAAATAGAGTGTGGGTTTCAGCAAAACTGGGTTGAAAACAAATCAAAATGCCCTTTTCTTATTGTGTATTCTAACTCCCTCTTTACAGACAAAACCATAGATGAAAAACAAAACATTAAAATTGGGGTTGGAGGAATAGCACACTGCTTAGAGAAATTGTCTAGCAAGCACAGAGCCCTGGATTCTATTCCCCAGTACCACACAAACTGAGTGTGGTGGTACATGCCTCTAGTCCCAGCACTGGGGAGGCTGAGGCAGGAGGATTGCTGTGTGTTCAAAGCCAGCTTGAGCTACACAGTGGTGCAGGACTAGTCTGGACTACAGAGCAAGACCTTGCCTCAAAAAAAGAAAAAGAAAAAGAAACATTGAAATCGCTTACTAAATATCTTCACACATTCATATCATTCTTTGTTGTCTCTACATTAAGGTTTCAAAAACTTTTAAATAGAGGAGGAAGAAAGAAGAGGAAATGAAGCATTGTGCCACATTTACTGTATCTGTAAATATGTTCAATCGTGACTGTACAACATACTGAAATTAGAAGTGAAGTTCTACACTTACCCTACGTGAGTTACAAATAAAAACCTTCCCAGGAAAGAATGCTCCAAATAACCTGTGAGAATTCTACCTTGGAATACCATTTCAGAACAGAAACACTGCTATTAAAATATATACAGATAAGACATATACATTTTACGAAGGGAACACAGAAAACTCTGGGAGGCTGAGACAGGTGGACCTCAAGATTGAGCCAGCCTGGGCAACTTGATGTCTCAGTAAGAATTTGAATTTTTTTTTTTTTTTTTTTTGTGACAGGGCCTCATGGTAGTCTAGGCTGGTCCTGAACTCACTGTGTAGCCCAGGCTAGCCTTGGACTCATGGCAATCCTCCTGCCTCAGCCTCCCAAATTCTGGGATACAGGCATGTGCCACCACTCCTGGCTTATGTGGTATTGGGGAATCAACTCAGGGCTTTGTGCTTTCTAGGCAAGTGCTTAAACCCCTGTGCCATTCCTCCAGCCCTACCTCAAAATTTAAAAGAGAAAAAGGGGTGGGGGCTGGGAATACAGCCCACTGTGGATGCTCTAGGTTCAATTCCCAGTATAGGAAGAAAAGAAAGAGAGGAAAGGGAGAAAGAGCAAGGAAGGAAAGCAAGCGAAACAAACAAGCACACGGAGAATGTAAAATTGTCCTCATGAAACTTATTTCATTACCACTAATCTGCCTCTAATAATTTCATCCAATATGATCACTGGCAAAACTGTTTTATGAATTTCAAAACATTTATTTAAATTCTGTCAAAGGTGACCTACAGGTTTCTTTCAAAAAGCTTAGATGTTATTGTCCTGGAAAGAATTCTAGAAAAGCTTTAAGTTCACTTTTCAACCAACAATAACAATAAATAACAGGAGGAGAACTACAAGGAAGGAGTGTCCCAGCAGCGTTCTAACTTCCTGGCAAGCAATGGTCACTTGTGGGAGAGAGAAGCAAACAGAGAGGAACCCCCTCCTAGGGCTCCTCATGGTCCCGGCCTTTGTTCTTACTGGCATTTTAATTTCTGATGACAGACTTTTGTTGTTTGGGGCATAAACCGGACGTACCAGCTTGGAGGCACAATAAGGAGAACAAAGAATGATTTGTTCACACTGTAGGGAAAAAAATCTTTTCCAACCATAGAAAATAGCTTTCGCATGGTAAAAATATGCAAATTACATACCAAACCAAAAAAGTGGTGGAGAAATACAAGCTTAGAATCTCACAACTCAATCTAAGGCAAAAGGAAATTACAGCAGCCAAGATAATGTAATACACACACAGAAAAAGCCATTACAATTCCGGGAGAGCAATACAAGTACTTACGGAGAAAATGAAGGTCACCTACCCTAAGAACGACGCTGCTTTCTGAAATCATCATGTCTGACCAACTAAAAACTTAAAAACCCTGTTAGATACCAGGGATGACTTCAAAGTAGAATGGAATACGGAAAACCGTGCATAGTCGTGACACTACCTTCCACCGTAGACAATGGGAAATGAAGAATTGTGGTTTGCAAAACATTTTGGCAAACTTTATTACAAGATAATAAGCATTTTAAAATGCTCAAATCAAGGCTGTGGGTGCAGCCCACTGGTACAGCACTTGCCTAGCAGACGCCAGGCCCTATATTGAATCCTCAGCACCAGAAAAACAGTAATTAAATAAATCATTAGTTATAAGTCTAGCTAAGTGAATGTTCGACATTAACACAACTGTTACCAGCATATGTACAACAAAACAAAGTGTTTTAAAACCTCGAAAGGTCCTTCCCTGTCAAAATCCCAACTTAAGACTAATCACAACCAGGCCCAGGGAACAGGCCTGTGTATTTCCAGCAGGCTGGGAGGCTGAGTCAGAGGACTGTAAGTTCAAACCCCGCCTGGCCAATTTAGCAAGACTCAGTGAGACTCTGTCTGAAAATCAAAAATACAAACAAAAAATAAAAATGGGCTAAGAATGTAGTTTAGTGTGAAGTCCCATGGTTCAACTTCCAGTACCAAAATAAGGTCAAAAAAAAAGCACTCACAACCATAATACTGACATCTAATAATTTATATGAATTTTACTGCTGGAAGATGGGCATGATGGCACAGGCCTATAATCTCACCGCTCAGGGAGGCTGAGACAGGAGAATCACAAGTTTGAGTCTAGTCTGGGTAACTCAAGTGCTTTGCAAGACCTTGTCTCAAAAGAGAAAAATTTTTAAAGTGTGCAACTCAGGGCCGGAGGAATGGCACAATGGTCCAAGTGCTTGCCTAGCAACTTCAAGGCCCTGAGTTCCGTTCCCCAGCACCACATAAACCAGCTGTGGTGGTGCACACCTATAACCCCAGCTCCGAAAAGGCTAAGGCAGGACTACCACGAGTCTAAGGTCAGCCTGGGCTACATAGCGAGTTCAGGACCAACCTAGGCTACAGAGTGAGATTTTGGCCAAAAAAAAAAAAAAAAGTATACAACTCAGTGCAAAGGGCCTGGGTTTGACTGTTGAACTTAATGGAAATGGGAACAAACAGTAAATACTCTAATGGTGGTTTTTGTTGTTGTTCCTTGTTTTTTTGTTGTTGTTGTTGTTGTTGTTGTTGCTGTTGTTGTTGTTTCTTGAGACAGGGTCTAGCTCTGTAGCCCGAGCTGGCCATGGACTCTTGGCAATCCTCCTGCCTCAGCCTACCAAATGCTGGGATTACAGGCATGTGTCACCATGCCCAGTTTATGTGGTGCTGGAGAATCAAACCCAGGGTCCTGAACCTACTAGCAGCAAGTGCTCTAGTCACCGTGCTATTCCTCCATCTCCACAATACTCTTAAGTTTGAAATGACAAGAGCTCAGCCATTTTAGATTCTCCCTGTCCAGTCACCTTTCCTGTGTAACTTCTCGTGACCAAGTCACTCACTCTCTGCTGATAACCTATCCCTAAACTGCTATCTGAAATCTCCTGAAACCAGGCATAAGTTAAATTCCAAATCACTGCTAGGTTATCACTGTTAGTTATTTAAATCTGTAACCTGCTGCCACTTATTCTTCACCCCTTCCTCTTGTTCTTGTAATCCTTCCCATTCTTGTGGTTTTTGCCTTCATAAATCCCACCAAATCCCAGTTTGGCAGTTACCAGCTAATAAAGGAGTTATAATTTCTCCTCAGCAAGTAGTGCTTCTCCTGTGTGATATTGTCTCACTCAGTTAGAACAAGTTGTAGAAAAATGATTATCATCCTTTTTTGAAAATAAAGTCTAACTTTGTAGTCCAGTCTGGTCCTGAACTCTCTATGTAGCTCAGGCTGTCCTTGAACTCAAGGCAATCCTCCTGCCTCAGGATTCAGAGTCCTAATATTATAGGCATGGCGTGTGCCACCATGCTGGGGAAATCAAACTCAGAACCTTGAACTTGCTAGGCAAGCACTTCAACTGCCAAGCTACTCCTGCAGCCACATTCATTCTTAAACACAGAAATGAGAATCAATTTTTTCTCATACAAATACAATTGAATTCAGGTCTGGAGGAATAGCACAGTGGTTAAAAACTGAATTCACTTCTCTAGCACTATGTAAACCAGATGTGGGGCTGCACGCCTGTAATCCCAGAACTGGGAGACTGAGGCAGCAGGATTACCATGAGTTGGAGGTTAGCACAGGCAGCACAGCAAGTTCAGGACCAGGCTGAACTACAGAGTGAGATCTTGTTCAAAAAAAAATTAATTTCTACTCAATTTAAAGATGATTCCAAGTTAGAATCAGTGGCACATGCCCATAATCCCCATTACTTGAAAGGCTGAAACAGGAAGATCGTAAGTTTTCCAGCCTAGGCATTCATCTTTTTAGAACACACAATTTATTTAACATCCAAACTTAAAGAAGATATGTGCAATATGGCAATTTTACTGGAGTTTTAACCCTACCTCAAATATAACTGCTAGCTGGGCCTGGCAACAGGGTCAAATTCATGCTTAGCACTAATGATGTTCTTTATTGACTAAAATAGCAAACAAAACATATTCAAATACTTAATTTTAAAAAATCAATCTTAAACACCTTTCCATTCAAATCTGGGAAATATAACAAGATTCTGTCTCGAAAATAAAAAGGTTTGGGATGTAACTAATTTGTGGACTGCTTGCCTAGCACGGGTGAGGGCCTGTGGTCAATGCCCCCCACCCCTCATCAAAAAAAATTTCCAGCAGTACTTTTGGCAGGGCTAGGTGCTGAACCCAGCCAGTCAAGACAAACGCTCTACCACTGAGCTACATCCCAAAATCCAAGCAGCACATTATATACCAACAGGGTATTTATGAGGTTTGGGTTTATTTAAAGAATTCATTTCACTATTCGTAACTACATTTGTTCTGCACCTTCCCCTTTGTACTGACTGTCAGAATTTCCTGACCCATCTATTTTATAGTTGTATGAATCCTTTTTACCATTTTGGGAACTACATCATAAGAAACACTCCTTGTTTTGTTTTGTTTTTTGTTTTTCTTTTAGACAAAGCCTCACTCTATAGTCCAGGCTGATCCTGAACTCCCTATATAGCTCACACTGGCCTTGAACACAGAGCAATCCTCTGCCTCAGTCTCCCAAGTGCTAGGACCACAGACATGCAAAATAAAAGGCCTGGCCTGGTAGCACAGGCCTATAATCCCAGAACTCTGGGAGGTTGAGGCAGAATAATACCAAATTTGAACCTAGTTTGGGCAATTTATCAGTAGCCTGTCTCAAATAAATGAATGCACTAACAAATGAATGAATGGATGGATGGGCTGGAGATGGAACTCAGCGTAAGGTCCTGGGCTCAATCTCTAGTAACAAAAAACAAAACAAAACAAAACACTGGACTATGACAACACAATATCCCTTGAGGAAAAAAACTTAAAAATTCAAACACTCATTCTATCAACAATAAACACAGAAATCATACATGACACCACTGGTGACAGAGGCCTATAATCCCAGCACTCTGGGAGGCTGAGGAAGGAGGATTACAAATTCAAGTTCAGCATACACATTTGCAAGACCCTGCCTTAAAATCAAAAATTATGAAATGGGCTGGGGATGTAGCTCAGTGTTAAGACCCTAGCTTGGATCGTTAGTACCACAAAGGTTGTTAAAAGTCTGGGAATATAGGTCAGTGGAAAAACCTTGCATTCAAACCCCATTAGGCGATGAGGGGAACACATCAAGGTAATAGAGAAAGCTCTAATGAGCAAAAGTAGCCAAGACTGAGACCCAGAAATTTTATTCTTATTCCTAGAATCGTGGCCTGTGGCAAAAATGCAAAGTAGATAGAGTCTGTCAGACTATTAGTTATCATAATTAATACCAATAATTATAATATGTTTTAGTAGAAATTAATAGGATGGCTTATTTGCTATACAAATTTGCTACATCTGAGTTTGGCTATGAATAAGGGAAATATCTAACAAGGCAAGTGTTATAACAGAATTGTGGATATGAAAGTATATAACACACAACTGCACTAAATAAATGACAGTTAAACGAAGGAGATGCTTGTTGAATTAACTGGCGAATATGTGGTCACATCTACGCTAGTGCCATTACCCTACCTTAACATTTAGTACCAAGTCCTATGCCCCCGCTGCTCTAAAAACACATTACTGATGTACAATACCATAGCAAAGAACACACTGTGGTACCACCTAGGCCCACTAGGACTGTTATTTTCTATGCTTCACCATCCTAAAGAAAAGGACAACTGACTACTAGGTTGGTAAAGCAGAATCTCACCTCTGTAGCAGTGTTTAATAATGCTAGTCTTTCTAGCACTGTGGAGATTAAGTCAGCCTCTGCCTTCTCTCTTATGAGTTTATGCTTTTAACTGCAACATATGTGCCTTATTTCAACTGATCTGAAAAGAGCCTATTTAAAAATACAAATGTAGCTATCTTTTTTAATTGTTTCACATGTATTAACCATATGGACACAAAAGAAGTTCCTTAAGGGGATAGGGATATAGCTCAGTATTAAAAGCAGTTGCCTAGCGAGCTTAAGGCCCTGGATTCCATTCCCAGCACAACACACGCTGGATATGATGGTATATGCCTATAATTTCAGCACTTAAGAAGCTGAGGCAGGAGAACAGCTGTTAAGTCTGAGGGCAGCCCAGACTACAGAGCAAGACTCTGTTTCAAAAACTAAGAGGTTCCTTAAACTCAAGTTTTAAACTTAAAAAGTAACACATGTAATTTTTTCCAAAGAAAAATGGGTAACCCAAAAACTCTTTTAAAAAGATGCTAGTTATTAATAATGAATAAAGATTAACTCAGTTTTTAAAAATTGGGGACTGGAGGAATGGCACAGTAGTTAAAAGCACTTGTATCAGACCACAAGGCCCTGAATTTGATTCCCCAGCACCACATAAAGTCAGGCATGGTGAGCTCGCCTGTAATCCTAGCACTCAGGGGGATCAGGGAGGGGGGTGTTGGAGCAGGAGTATTATGAGTCCAAGGCCAGACTGGGCTACATGATGAGTTCTTCCAGAGCAAGACCCTGTCTCAAATAAATAAATAAACAAAATTAAAAACAAATTGGCACTACTGTGAGCTGAACCCACAGCATTACAAAGGCCGTAATTTAAAATTAACTAGACAGAAATACAAGGAGAATGGGCTAGCGCATGGCAGGTATCATCTTATCCACAGAGGTTTAGTTATTAAGAAGCACAGGAAAAGACTTGGGATGTAGTTCAACTCAATGGTAGAGTTCTTGCCTATCATGCAGGAGCCCCAGGATTTATCCTCTGCACTGCAAAAACAAAGCAAAAAAAGTAACAAACAAGCTTCACCCAGTTAAATCTAAGCAGCCATCAAAACTACAAAGTAGGTGGGCCTGGTGGCACAGAAATGTTAAATCAGCACTCTGACAGCCTGAAGCAGGACTGCAAGTTTAAGGTGAGCTGGGCAATGTAATGACCTAGCAAGACCCTGACTGAAAATCAAACGTAAAAATGGTTGGGGATGTAGCTCAGTGTGAAGGTCCTAGACTCCATCCTCAATACAAACACAACAAAAAACAAAACAAAACAAAACAACAGAAACCTACAAAGCCAGATTTCTCCCAGGACACTATCTGATGTCATGCAGTGTGTCTCCCATTCCGTGTTCCAGGTTTCTCTTCGATTCAACAACCTGGTTTCAACCAATAGCAAAATACCAAAAATATTCAAGAAAAAGCCAGGCATGGTCGCACTTGCCTAAAATTCCAGCACTTGAGAGGCTGAAGCAAGGTTCCATATTTAAGGGCAGACTGGACTACATAGCAAGACTTTATCTCAAAAAAAAAAAAAGAACTTGGAGGTGAAAAAATTAATCTTTATACTGAACTTCAACAAGTCTTTTTTTTCTGGTCATTATTTCCCAAATAATACAAGTATGATTACAGTGCATACACACAGTACACACATATATATTACATAATATCTATAATACACGTGTTTACACAATATATTAGGTATTATAAGTAATCCAGAGATAATTTAATGTACATGAGATATATATACGCCATAAACAAATACTATATGACTTTATATAAGGGACCGAAGCATGTACAGATTTTGGTATGGGGAAAGGACAGTGTTGTATCTTGAAACCAAACCCCCATGAGTAACAAGACATAAAGTCATTTTATAAACAAAGAAGACTGCCAAAAATTGTCCAGTCTTAAAAAGGCATAAAAATCTCCTATTGATGTTATTTAATAGCTCTTAAACTCATATTTTCTCTACCAATTCACTGCCAGTGTCTTATTCTATGTATTATAGTTCTGGCTCAACAATTTCAAGAAACTGGAGATAGCACTGTTTTGAGGAGTGTATTCCTAAGAGTAAAGAGCAGTGAAAAGCTTCTAAAATTAGGGGGAAGAAGGAAAAAAACAAGTTCTTGTTTTATTTTTGCCTGCATAACCACAAATGATTCAGTTAATGTCAGAGTGTCAGTATCTCTGTAACCTACTCTCTGTATCATCAAGTAAAAAATTCAAACCACAAAAACCACCTAAAATGCATATTTGTGAGGACTAACAACTTATAGTACAGATATTTGCTAACCACATAAAGAAGACTGCAACCCAGTGTGTAGTTTGGTCTTGACACTAAATACAAAACACAAAACCTAAAGCAAGAAGGAAGTGTGATTCAAGAATATGAAAACCACAGAACACAAATAATGAATGGAACTTGTAATCATATTTTCATACTTCCAAACAGTTGCATACATAGAAAGGGGTATCTTAAGGCAACTTTAACCTTTTCCCTAGAGCCCGATTTTCTAAAGGAAGATCAAAGAAAAGCAGCTTGAACTTGCACATTCCTTCAGTTATGCAACGACGCCTTAGACATTACACTTCAAACCCCAGCCATGACTTCAGCACCCACCGATCCAAATACCAATCCAGTCCTTTGAAGCTGCTCTAGTGCTATCTTCATTTTGCAACTAACACTTCTGTAGTCAAAAGATCTTACTTGGGTTAGATGTTAATGTACAACCACTCAGACGACACTGAGCCACACGCCTAGAGGCAGACTGGAAGGTGTTCAGAAGTCACTGTGACACCATTACAGAAAGTGTCAGCCTAGCAGCTGTCATAAACACTTCATAATCACTCAAACATATAAACTGAATCCTCTTTATTTCATTATTTTATTACATGTTGAATAGAGGATGAATCTAAGATATACATTAACAAAAGAGACAAAAGATTACAAACTGTGTGCATCAATTTATATGAAGTTCAGTATTAATCTACATAAAACTAATCTGTGGTCAGAAGACTGCTTACCTCACCTGGAGACAAGAGAAACATTAGTGAATCTATGTGTAAGAAAACAGTCCTTACATTTTCATTTAGTCGTATAAATACGCATACAGCACACATTTACACACACACACACACACACACACACACACAAACATACAAGTACACAAGGAAATAAGCTCTAGACTTGACATTTGTGCATTTTAGATTATAGGGTTTTTTAAATATAACTATCATTAAAAATACAATGGTACTTCATATAGCAAAGTATTTTCTGCTGTTACAAAGCTATAAGGAACCAATCTGTGAAAAGACATGGAGGAAACATAAGTACATATTACTAAGTGGAAGAAACTAATATGGATTGGCTTACCTTCAACTATGACTCCCACCATATTACAGTCTAGAAAAAGCAAAACTATGGGGAAAAGAAAGAATCAAAAGGCAGAGCAAAAAGGAATTTAATAGCAGTGACACTATTCTGTTATAATACAATATGGATACAGGACTTTATACATTTGCCATAACGCAAAAAATACACAAGTGAACCCTAACATAAACTATGGTCTTTGAATAGAAATAATGCACCATAGTAGGTTCAGTGATTATAATACTTCTGTAACCTTGGTGTGGGATGCTGACAGTGGGACAGCACATACATGTATGTATGTACGTAGGCTCATACACAAGTGTGTTCTCTGTACTTTCTTCTACTCTATCTCCCAGCAAATATAAATCTTGCCAGTAAAATTGACCATTAAAATTGGCAGGAAATAAACATGTGCACTATGCCTAAAATAATCCAAGGTGTTTTGAGTGTTTAATTTGGAGGAATTATTATTTATATCAATACTATGAAATTTTACTGGACAGCACAAGTGTGCTAACACGCCCGGCATTCCAACGTTCCTCACTGCCCTATGGCACTTATTCATAGTGCAAGGTTTGTCAACCTGAGCAATCCTGATACCTAGTACTGGACAACTAACCGGTTGTTGTGGGAGAGGGATCTGCACCTTGTAGGATACTTGGCATCATGTCTGGCTTCAAAACACTCGATACCAGTTACAGCAATAAAGAAACAGCCGAAAGTTCCCTTAGGGATCAAATCTCCTCAAGTGAACCTGCTGCCAAAGCCTGCAAATACTTAGGGAAATCTTCCCCTAGTGGAATATGATCTTCTCAAGACAGTGAACTCAGATCTTAATTATAATTTTATCCTAATACTTTTACCTCCTAATACATGAATGGAAAAATTATACCATGAATTTATAAAAATGGGTATTAGGAGGAAGATTCAAATGATAACTGAAATGAATTCAGAGAAAAAAGATTAAATTCAGTTTTGAATCTTTCATAAATTAAGTTTATACAATATTTAGATGAAAATATTAAACAGAAAAGATATTGAACCCAGGGCCTTGGCACTGAGTTACAGAGTTACGCTTTCACCAGGGTCTCAGTAAGTTGCCTAGGCTGGGACCGAATTTGCCATCCAAATGATTCAAACTCCAACCAGAGTGTTGTGATTATAGCTATGCACATGCCTCTACGTGTGTCTCAAACTGGAGGGTAAGTTTGAGTTCAAGGAGAGCCTGGGCTATACAGTGAGTTCAGACCTGGACTACTGAGCAAGACCCAATCTCAAAAAAAAAAAAAAAAAATCTAAACCAAAAATTGGGCTAGGGATGTAGGTCAATGTGAAGGCCCTGAGCTTAATCCCTAGTACCACAAAGAAAAAACATACAAACCATGCCCAGGGGCACAGCCCTGTAATCCTAGCACTACAGGAGGTGAGGCAAGAGGACCACAAATTCAATCCCAAACTGGTCAATTTAGCAAGATCCAATCTCAACCCAAAACCAAAAACTGAGCTGGTAATGTAGTTCAGTGTAAAGGCCCTGAGCTCAATCCCCAGTACCACAAAAATAAAAATAAAAATAAATTCAGAAGACAACAGAAGATGCAGACACAGATACAGAAAATAAAGACAACCATGTGAGAGAGAGGAGACTGGAGTTATACAACTACCAGCCAAGGGCTGCAGGCAACAGCTAGTAGACAGCAAGTGTAGCTCTGTCCAGAAGCAATAAATTTCTGTTTTGGAGGTCTTAAAAGAAAAAAACAATTCCCCAATTAATTAATTCACTAGGCTCAAAAATTAAAATCACACAAGCACTAGAAAACAGCACCACTGAGTCAAATTTGTTTAAAGAGGGTCTCTCTCTGTAGTCCACGGTGATCCTGAACTCACTAGGTAGCCCTGGCTGGGCTTGGACACACAGCAATCCTCCTGCTCAGCATTCCAAGTGCTGGAATTACATGTGTGCACCACCCCACGTGGCTTATGTGGTGCTGGAGAATTGAACTTTGGGCCGTCCACTTGCTAGGCAAGCACTCTACACACTGTGGTACTCCTGCAGCCCTCAAATTGCTTCTTAGTTTCCCTATAAAAATACTTCGACAATACCACAATATTCTCATCAGAAAAAATAAAGACAGATAATGAATAAAATGAACTTAAAGGACATTCTGCCAAAGATTAGGTTTGCACTGCATAAAACTATAGCTCTTTCATTTTAAAATTTAGAAATTATAACAATACTTCAAGTGCATTTTTTTACCGATGTTCTTAGATTCCTATTTACTTGGTCAATTATTATTTTTTTTGGGGGGGGGGTTGTTGTTTTTTCTTTTTGGTATTAAGAATCCAACTCAAAGCTTTCACATTAGTGACATCTTCAGCCTACTTTTTAATTTTGATGTTGAGGTCCAGGGTTGTCTCCAAACTTCTAATATTCCTGCCTCGGCCACCCACAGTGTCAGGATTACAGGCCTACCACAAATACTTTGGACATTAAATTTTAGATGTATCAAAACCAGCAGTCTTCCTCAGATTTTATTTTACAGCAGCAGTGCTCAAGTGCTCTCAAACTAGGTATATTTACAACCTAGGAACCTCAGCAATCAACATCTGGAGACATTTTTGACCATTATACTGGGTTAGTTGTTTTTCTTATTTAATAGAAAGAGGCCCAGAAGCCAAGGACTTACCTCAGTAGTAGGGTACTTACCTAGGACATACAAGCCAAAGATGTTCTACCTACATCCTCAATCTATGTCCTACAATCTACATGACAGCCCTTAGTAGCCAGGAGTCAACCAGTCAAAAACATAACAGCAGTTAATGGCACAGCAGTTAAAGCACTTGCCTAGCAAGTGCACAGCCCTGAGTTTGATTCCCCAGCACCACATAAAGCTGGGCGTGGTGGTGCACACTTGTAATCCCAGTACTAGGAAGGCTGAGGCAAAAGGAATGCCATGATCCCAAAGCTACCGCGGGTGATAGAACAAGACCCTGTTTAAAAAAAAAAAAAAAATAGTGGCAACACGTAGTCACAGTCATACATTACTTTAAATTTGCATACTTTTATGCCTTGCCTTTTAATTTCAGTAAAGTTCCTATTTACAAGACTAACCTTCTAGGCTTGGTGGTATATACCTGTAATCCAAGCAATCTGAGGCTGAGACAGGTGGATTGCAAGTTTGAGCCCAGATTGTACAACTGACTGTCTTAGTTACTTTATCATTGCTGTGACTCAATACCCGGTATCTACAACTTTAAGGAGGAAAGATTTATTTTAGGTTACAGTTTCAGGAAGTCACAGTCCAGTCACAGGTTGGAAAATGGTGGAATTACATGGTGGGGCCACAGCTAGAGCAAGAGCTGGAGCCGTGCTACAGGAGAAAGAGATCTTCACAGCAGCATGGCAGAACTGAGACCAGCCTGGGAGGAAGGGGCGAACCAGCACACACCCCTCCAGGTCAGACCCCAAGCATCAGCTCCTTCCAGGCATGCCCTACCTCCCAACAGCACATAGTATCCATAGAAACATGAGGCTTTTGCGAAACACTTCAGATTCAAACCAACAGTGACTTAAGATCCTACCTCCAAATTTAAAAAACATGGGGCGGAGGGACTGGGGGCGGGGGGGTGGGGGGGGACGGGGACACAACTCAGTGGCAGAGCACCACCGACTCAATCCTAATACTATATAAAAAAGAAAAAATCTCTGGTGACAAAAATCAGAAGAGTGGCTATTTGGGGGATACAAACAAGACAGAATTGATGGAACTGGAGAAGGTTTCTTGTGAGGGACTGTATACCTTAAACTAAATGACAGTTAGGTTGCATACCTATATAAAAACTTATTATATATATAAAACACTTATACCTGTGCACTTATCACATGCTTTTGCTTTGTTTTGTTTTGAGATAAGATCTCACTCCATAGTCCAGGCTGTTCCTGAACTCACTATGTAGCACAGCTGACTAAAGAAGTCATTCTGCCTCAGCCTCCCAAGCACAGAGATTATAGGTATGTTACCATGTCACAGGGCTACTATAAGCTAAATTCAAAAAAAACACCAAAAAATAATAACTTGCCTCCCACATACTCATAACTTACCATATGTCCAAATAACATACAGTTTTAGGCTAACAAGAACTCAAAGATTCTAATTTAGAATAAATTTCAAAGGCTAGAGACATAGCTCAGTGACAAAAGGACTTGCCTAGCAAGCACAAGGCCATGGATTTGATTTCCCAGCACCAGGCGTAGCAGTACACACCTATCATCCCAGGCATAGCAGTACACACCTATAATCCCAGCACTAGGGAAGCTGAGGCAGGAGGATAGCTGTGAGTTCAAAGCCAGCCTAGGCTACATAGTAAGTTTAAGACCAGCCTGGACTACAGAGCAAGACTCTGACCCAAAAAGAAAAAAATTTCAGACTCATGTAACATCTTACTGCTATATCAAACCACAAAATGCCAATATAAGAAAACAAGGATCATTTGGGGAGGCTGAGGCAGGAGGATTACAAGTTCAGGCCCAGTCTGGGAAGTACACTAACTTGCAGACAACCTGTTCCAAAATAAAAATTTTAAAAGGGCTGAGAGTTTAGCTCAGGGTGAAGACCCTGGGTTCAATCCCTAGTACCTAAAAAAGAAAAGAAAAATACTCTTCCTTTCAGCTTATATTCACCCTACAGCATCCAGTATTTCCTCTAGAGAGAACTAAACAGCCATTCATCAGTTCTTTTTCCAGCAAGACAAGAATGGAACAAACAAAAAAAGAACCTGTTTTTACCTAATGTAATTTTCTGACTGAGCTCCAAATATTCGCCACTGACAAGTACGTTCAAATTACTAACACTACATTATTCCCAAATGAAACTTATAAAAATTGTTTCCTGGCTAACAATGTCAACATGGCAAGTTCTACCGGCACCCAGCTTCTAATAAATAATATACTAATTGGTATTTACCTCAAATATGTCTTTGCATGTTTCCTCTAAAGCTTTCAGTGTGTAAAAGCTACACTAAAAGCTGTAGGGGAAATAACTTCCTTTCATGAACCATCTGCATTTTTCATAGCTCGATGTGCTAGTGACACCTAGTGCCATGTCTCTGAAGTGTATCCAAAGCGCCCACAAAACAATACAAATGCTAACTGTCCTTAAGGCTAATGTCTTACCCCTGAGCTACACTCTCAGCCTGTTTTATCTCTTTAAGACAAATTGTCTCCAAGTTATTAAGTTGCTCAGACTTGTGATCCTCCTGCCTCAGCCACCCAGGGTGCAAGGAATATAGACGTGTACCACCACATCCAGTTCCAACTCCGTAATGTTTAATCTTGAGGCAGATTCTTGCTAAGTTTTACAAGCTAAGCTAAGCTCTCTTGGGATCTAGGAGTGCTGAGATTCCAAGAAGCCACCTCCTACCTAGCTACAAATGCTACTTTTTTGTGTCTGTACCATGGGTTGAACCCAAAGTCTCTGCACTAAGCTAAATCTCCAGCCCATTATTTTTAATAAGATCTCACTAAGTTGCTAAATTGCCCAGGCTGGGCTTGAACGCTCCCTTGTCCCAGAATGTCAGGATTACAGGCATGTGCCACTATACACACCACGGGTATACACCTGACTACAAATGTTAGCTTTTGAAACCGAAATATATTGCTTAATACAAAAACCAACTTGGAAGAACCATGATGGATACATTTTCATGATCTTATCTGAAACAGCAGACCACAAGGCCAGGGACAGGATCAGTGACAACAGCGCTTGCCTAGGAAGTGCGAGGCCCCAGGTTTACTCCCCACCATTACACACTAGCTGGGCATGGTGGCACATGCCTATAACTGCAGCAATCGGGAGTCTGAAGCAGGAGGATTGTCTTGAGTTCAAGGACAGCCTGAGCTACACAATTCAGGACCCATCTGAACTAGAGAGTGAGACCTGGTCTCAAAAAAAAAAAAAAAAAAACCACAGTCAAACCAGGTTTAGTAGTACAAGTCTGTAATTCCAATACTCTGGGAGGCTGAGGCAGGAGGATTGCCAAGTTCAATCTCTGCCTGGCCAACACAGTGACTTAACCAATACTTTGTCTGAAATTCATAAATAAAAATGGGATGGGAACATAACTCAACATAATGATAAAAATAAATAAAATGTATTAGCCAAGTGTGGTGGCTTAGACAGGAATACCACAAACTCTGAGGCCATCCTGAGTTATGAGGTTACCTTGTACTATGGGCAGTATGAACTTTTCTCAAAAAATAAAATCAATAAATAAAATGCTAAGGTTTTTCTGAAATGCCTACAAAACCTATGTAGACATTATAGATATTAATTAGATAAAAAATGTATAAAATACTACAACTGTACAAATGTACTACCTTGGATTCTTTTATCCATTAAAATGTTTAAATGAGAGCCCTTATTTCATATAACAAAATACTATACACTGCCCTTTTTACTTAAATGATTTTAATATACTTACGCATAAGTAAAACAATTAAATTCTCTTTTTGACACAGGGCCTCACTCTGACTGAAGCCCCGGCTGGTCTCATGAACTCACTGTGGTACCCAGGCTGGCCTGCGACTCACAGCAGTCCTGTGCTGGCCTCCTGAGTGCTGCAATTACAGTGAGCACCACTCTATCCAGGTATCACGTCATGCTGAGGGAATCGAACCCAGGGTCTCAAGCTTCCTAGGCAAGCACTCTAATCACTAAACTAAGTCCCCAGCCCAAATTTTACTTCTTTGAAAAAATACCAGTCCTTAGCCCAAAACTACAAAATTATTTTTAATGTTTCCCTCTCCAAGAGGGGCTGTCGTTACTGGGAATCGAGCCCAGAATCTTTACACTGAGTTATATATCTCCAACCCACTTTAATTTTGAATTTGAGACAAGCTGTCACTTAGTCTGAGGAAATCCTCCTGTCTCAGCCTCCTAAAGCACTGAGATTACAGGCCTCCTCCACTGGGCCCTGCTCCTTTCAGTTCTAAATATCTTGCCAAGTACCAAGGATTTTTTTTTTTTTTTGAGAGAGAGAGAGAGACAGAGAGACAGGGTCTCACTCCGTAGTCCAGGCTGGTCCTGAATTCACTATGGAGACCAGGCTGGCCTTGGACAATCCTCCTGCCTCGGCCTCCCAGAGTGCTGAGATTACAGGCATGTGCCACCACACCCATCTTATGTGGTGCTGAGGAATCGAACTCGAGTACTTAGCTCTTGACTTAGCACTTGCAAGCGCTTTAACCTCTGAGCCGTTCCTCCAGCCCAGTACCAAGGATTTTACACAGTCCTCTTACAACAAAATTGGTTTAGGCTCTCAACATCCATCTGATGTTCCGACAACACTGAAAATGACTCTTAGCTGACCTCGTAACACTTCCTTTCTCATTTTCTATTCATGTCAATAAAAGACAAAACTTTATTAAAGGTACCTTTTTAAAAAAAATCTGTGGTGGGCTAGTGGTAGAGCTTTTTCCTAAAACGTATGAGGCCCTGATTCAATTCCCAGCATCACACACACACACACACACACACACACACACACACACACACACACAATCTGTTACTACAAGACTTTTGGTGAGTCGATGGTGCTTAAAAGATTAAGGCCAACTTCTCTTTCTGACATTGAATCTCCTTCCTGAAAATCCAGTATCCTAGGGATGTAGCTCAGCAACAGAGCACACGCTTAGCACATGAGGACCTGGGTTCAATCTTTAACATCAAAATTAATAATAACAAATTATTGTACAACTTCTAAAATATTCTCATTCTCATAGCTAACTCCTCCTTCAACTGGACACCTTATTTCTTTTCACATCATTTTTTATAAAGAATCAATTAATTTAAGCAAATTTTTTAAATGTCCAATCAGCACAAATATTTCTGTAAACGACAATAACATGTTTACATGATGTGCAGTGGCAAACAGCTTCATTTTCAAAAGTATAGTCTTATTTCTGTACTTACTTCTGCTGCAACCAGTAACAAACTTTAAAAATCAACTCAATACGGGCTGGAGGAATGGTTCATTGGTTAAAGCACTTGCCTAGCAAGCGCTAAGTACCCTAGTTCGATTCCCCAGCACCACATAAGCTGGTCGTGGTGGTGCACACCTGTAATCCCAGCACTCGGCAGGCTGAGACAGGAGGATTGCTGTGAGTCCAAGGCCACCCTGCGCTCTGAAGTGAGTTCAGGACCAGCCTGGACTAGAGTGAGACCCTGTCTCAAAAAAAAAAAAAATCAACTCAATATCTTTTCAGTCAAATCTGCTGCTTGCATACCTTCCTTACATTTAGAAGTAACAGCTAGAGGACTAACACAGCCATGAGGGTGCTCACCTAGCAAGTGCAAGGCCCTGAGTTCAACAGCCCAGCACCACAGACACCAGGAATAGTGGTACATGCCTATAATCCTAGCACTTGGGAGGCTGAGGCAGGAGGAATGCTGTGAGTTCTAGACCAGCCTGAGCTACAGTGAGTTCACAACCAGCCTCAACTAAACAGTGAGACCCTGTCTAAACAACAAAAAAAATTTTAAAAAGCCACTTAAAAGCAGTACAACCTAATTCATCTACAGTAGCAAAATAATCTCAACTAGTAATTCTCTGATGGCTTTTAAAACTCATTTTTTGCAGGAAGTGGGATATAGCTCAGTGTTCAGTGTTGTATGGTTTTAAGACAGAGTCTCGCTATGTAGTCCATGCTGGCCTGCCTCAAAATCTCAATACTCCTGGCCTCAACCACACAGAGTGCTGGGATTACAGGTGTGCAGCACCATACCCTGCTCAAATTTTTAATGGACTAGAAACCATATATGATGTGTACAGGCCTGTAACCCCAGCACTGTGGCAGACTGAGATAGGAGGATCACGGGTCCACGCCCAACCTCAGCAACGAAGCAACTTAGCGACCCTTGACTCAAAATCAAAACAGAAAAACAGGCTGACAATGTAGCTCATTGTGAAGGCCCTTGGCTCAATTCCTAATGCCACAAGCAAAAAAACAAATAAATAAATTTGTAAAAAATGATAATATATATGTATATATAATAATAAAATAAATGGCACTAAATAATCAAACATGAGAGAAACGCTAAAGATAATTAAAACATCAAAAGATCACCCACCAGAAAGGCTAAAATTTAAAATATAGATAACATAAAATTTGGGTGAGGATGTAGAACAATTCATATACTCTTGAAGGAAATGTAAAAATAATACAGCCACTGTGGAAAACATTTAGGAGTTTGTTACAAGATTAACCGTGTTCAAACACCAAGAATCAGCAATTCCATTTATATATGAGAATACATTTGTTTACAAACAGATTTAAAAGTAGAAATTCTGTAACAAGGAAGAGAAACTAAGATATTCATACAATAGAAAACTATCTAAAATACATAGGAACAAACAATTAGAAACATTATGTTGAACAAAAAAGCCAAACAATAATAGTGCATACTGCCTAGTAGGGCACCAATAAAAGGCAAAACTCAGTAGGGGGCCAATAAAAGGCAAAACTCAGCTACAGTAGCTAAAAACATCCATAATAAAGTGCTTGTTTAGTTTAGCCTGGTGGCACAGGCCTAAAAGCCCAGTACGATGGGAGGCTGAAGCAGGAGCATCACCACTTTGAGCTAAGCCTGAACAACCTGGCAATGTAGCAAGATTCCATTTCAAAATCAAAAAATAAATATGGGATAGGGATGTAGCTCAACCTGAAGGTCATGGATTCCACAGTACTGAAAGAAAAAAGAAAAGAAAAGAAAAAAGAAAAGAGAAGAAAAGAGAAGAGAAGAACAGTGGTTGTTTCTGGATGAATTAGAGATGAAAATGAACTGGCAAACAGAAAAATGTTCTCGATAGTCATGTTCTCTATCTTAACAGGGACTTGGGTGACCTAAGTTACACTTGTCAAAACTCAGAAAATTTACACCTAAGAGTTGTGCAGGGGTAGGAGCTTAGCTCAGTGGTTAAAGCACTTGCCAAGCATGTGTGAGGGCTGGACTGATTTTTCAGCACCACACAAAATTTAGCTGGGCATGGTGCTTCATGCCTGCTGTCCGGCACTCAGGCAGTAGGCCTACTCACGAGTTAGAAGCCAGCTTGGGCTACACAAATGAGTTCAGGCAGGACCAGCTTATATTATAGAGTAAGATTCTATCTCAAAAAAAAAAAAAAATTGTATAGTGCTGAACACAGATGCATATGCCCATATTCCCAGTTACTCAGGAGGCGTGAGGGAGGAATTTCCCAATTTCAAGGCCAGCCTAGGCAACAAACCAATTTTGAGACCAACATAGCAAGACCCTATCTCAAAAACATTAAAAAAAAAACAGCAAAATACAACCTAGGTACAAAAAAAAAATTAAAGATCTTTAATCTATTCAGAGGCAAATTCAATTTATTTTTAAGCTATTAAAAAGGTAACCCCTTTAATCATAACCAAAACAAAACCTGAGTCCCATCAAAAGGAATGTGCTCAATCCAGTCAGCATGCCTGGCCACGGGCTCAACCCTCTCACTGAAGCTATAGCTTCCTCTGCCTGCCATTTCGTCAACGAACAAGATGCATGTAGTCTGTATGAGAAAAGGTTTCAGTTCCCTGGTTATGAATCTCCCATCTGAGGTATTGGTGGTGAATATTTTTTCCCAGGCTCTTTTTACACTGTTGATAATTTCTTTTGCCCTGCAGAGACTTAATTTCACATAATCCCATTTATTAATTCTGGGGGCTATTTCTTTTGTTTTTGGTTTCTTACTAAGAAAGTCTTTGCCTACACCTATGCCCTTAAGGTATTTGCCTAATTTGCCTTCCAGAGGTTCAGTGTTTCAGTTTTAAAATCTAGGTCTTTGATCCACTTTCATTTGATTTTTGTGCATGGTGTCAGGTGTGTGTCTACACTTATTCTTCTGCCTGTGAATGTCCAATTTTCCCAGCACAATTTGTGGAAGAGGCTATCCTTTTGCCAGTCAGTGCATGAGTTTAGCTTCTTTACTGGAGATTAGATATTTGAGGGTATTTGAGTTTCTCTCTGCATCCTCAATTCTGTTTCACCGGTCTGTCTGTTTTTGTACTAGTACCATACAGTGTTTACAGCTATTCTATAGTATAACTTGATGTCTGAAATTGTAATGCCTCCTGCCTTAGGAAGCCCCTCAAAATCAAAAACCCTATTGAAAAATGGGCAAAGAAAATGAATGGGCAGTTCTCAGATAAACAAGTTAAATGGCCAATAAGTACATGAAAAGATGTTCAACATCCTTAGCCATAAGAGAAATGCAAATCAAAACATCACTAAGATACCATCTAACTCCAGAGAGATTGGCGTATATCAATAACTCAAACAGTAATCAGTGCTGGCGAGGCTGTGGGAAAAAAGGAAGCCTCCTGCACTGCTGGTGCAACCACTACGGAAAGCAGTAGGGAAGTCTCTCAAAAGACTGGGAAATAAATATCCCTTCCGATCCAGCGACACCTCTTCTGAAAATTTTCCCAAAAGAGTTAAAAAAAAACATATAACACAGATACATGCATACCCTTGTTCATAGCAGCACAACTATACACAATGGAATACTACTCATTTGTAAAGATAGATAGATTGGAGGCTTTTGTAAGTAAATGGATGCAATTTGAGACCGTCATACTTAGTGAAGTGAGTCAGAAGCAGAATGTAAAATATAAAATGGTTTCTCTGATATGAGAAACCCAGATATTTCATAGAACCTAATGTAGGGAATAATGGGAACTAGAGAGGAGGATGGAGTAGGAGGGTTAAAAAGAGAGGAAAGGATTTGTAACTTTGCCACGATATGTATGCGCACAAAATCTCAAGATCAATGTAAACTTTCTGGATTGAACTTGTACATATCAAAAAAAATGGGGAAAGAAAAGATTTCAGTGAAACCTCCACTTCTAAAATATAATGGAAAAAGACAGGGAAAAGTTATATTTACAAAATCCTTTCCTCTAATAACAACCTAGAAATAGAAATATTTCATTTCTACACACACACATACACACACACATATCTATATCTATCTATCTATATATATATATATATATATATATATATATATATATATATATATATATATATATATAATTATTTTTTTTCTGAGATAGAGTCTTGCTCTGTAGCTCAGGATGATCCCGAACTTACTATGTAGCCCAGATGTAGCCCAGGCTGGCCTGCAACTCAAGGCAATCCTTCAGCTTCAGCCTGCAGAGTGCTGGGATTACAGATGTGAATCATCACGCCCAGGTTATGTGGTGTTAGGGAACAGAAGAACCCAGAGCCTTGACCTTGATAGGCAAGTACTTTTAAAGCTAACCTATACCCTAGCCCCAAATATTTCTTTGTAGGTTTAAAAAAAGACCTGCCAGATCTTAAGCCTTTTACTTATACCTCTGTAGATATAAAAAATATAAAACATTGTACAGCCTTGAAAAACAGCAAGTAAAGACTAAAGAAAAGGGCTTGGTGGTAGAGTACTCTTGTCTAATCCCCAGTACCATAAAAATAAATAAGTAAATAAATTTTTGAGACAGGGTCTCACTCTGAAGTCCAGGTTGGTTCTAAACTCACTACATAATGCAAGCTGGCCAATTCACAACAATCTTCCTGCCTCAGCCTCCTAGTAAGCTAGGATTGATTACAGGCGTGTGCCACCATGCCCAGTTTATGTAGTCCTGGGGAACACAAGCCAAGGCCTTGGCTTGCTAGGCAAGTACTCTTACCACTGAGCAACACCCCTAGATCTACAAACAAAAAATTTTGAAAACAGGACTGGGTATGTAGTTCAGTTGGGCTGGAGGAATAGCATAGCAGTTAAAGCTTTTGCCTGGCAAGTACAAAGCCCTGAGTTCAATTCCCCAGCACTACGTAAACCATACGTGGTAGAGCAAGCCTGTAATCCCAGCAGTAGGGAGGATAAAGCAGGAAGATTGCCATGAGTCCAAAGGCCAGCCTGGGCTCCACAGTGAGCTCAGGACCAACCTGGGCTACAGAGCAAGACCCTGTCGCAAATAAATAAATAAATAAATAAATAAATAAATAAATAAATAAATAAAACTTCTCAACTAGGCACAGTGGTAGGGCACAGTGGCAAAACCAGGGACACACAATCTACCATCCCAACACCAAAAGGCTGAAGCAGGAAGAGTCAAGTTCAAGGCCAACCGTGGCTACAGACTGAGACCTTCACTCAAAAACCAAATCAGAATAAAAATTTTCCATACTTCTCAGGTCACTCTTCTGTAAAGTAGGAAAAATAATAGAAGTAGAAAAGCATCTCCAGACATTCCACATAAGTTAAAAGTGTTTTTTAAGGATTCAACCTTCTCTATACTTACAGGGATGCTCCAGACCTGCATTCCATCACTGTAGCCAATCATAATCAGCAGTGGTGGTTCATTCCCTGTGCTATGTATTTCATGAAATTCCAGATTTCTTGATGTATCTGCATTAGAATTAATACCAGAAAAGAAAATTTAAAAGATACAATAAAGGTCAAGGAAACAACTGTGTTGGGCTGGAGGAGGAATAGCACGGCGATTAAATTGCTTCCCTAACAAGCTCAAGGTCCTGGGTTCAATTTCCCAGCACCACGTAAGTGGGCATAGTGGCACATGCCTCACATGCCTATAATCCCAGCACTCAGAAAGCTGAAGCAGGAGTACTGCTATGTGTTGGAGGCCAGCCTGGGCTACACAGCAACTTCAGGACCAGCCTGGACCACAGAGTGAAACCCTGTCTCAAAAAAAAAAAAAAAAAAAAAAAAAAAAACATGCTACCATACATGGTGATGCACACTTGTAATCCCAGTACTTTTGGAGACTGAGGCAGGAGGATTCAAAGTTCAAGCCAAGCCTGAGCAACTCTGCCAGACAGTCTGAAAATGACAAAAAGCACTGGGGATGTAGCTCACTATAAAGACTGTGGGTTCAATCTTCAGTACCACAAAAAAACAACAATATTAGAAAACAATGTAGGGCCAGACAGAGAGGCAAATGCCTACAATCTAAATAGTTTGGAGGCTGAGGTAAAATGTCAGCTTCAAAGCCAGTCAAGAATACATACAGAGACTGTTTCAAAAATCCAGGGAAAAAATTGAGTAATATGTACACAAGGCTAAAGATACACACACATTTTAACCAAAGAGTTCCACTCTATATTATTCTAATTACAATCATGAGCATATACACACTGAAAAACATACACAGATTTATTATGTATTATTCATAAATATCCAAAAGATGAAAACAACCCAAATGTCCATAAACAGGACACAAACACCATGATATACTGATATAAGAAAATATCATCCATCACAGCAAAACTACTTTATCACCTTTTTTGGTGGTACAGGCAATGAACCAGGGCCTTCACATCGAACTACACTCCCAGCTTATTGTCTAAGTTTGATTTTGAGTCAGGGCCTCACTAAATCATTAAGTTATCCAAGCTGGGCTCAAATTTGGGGTTTTCCAACCTCAGCCTGCAGTACCATGCCCAGCTCAAAACTATTTTGTAATGGTTTCTAAAACTCACAACCCTCCTTCCAAATGACCTTTTCTATGATCACTAATAGCCTCCAAGTTATTAAATATTAATACAATTTTTTCAAATACATTTTATTAGATCACTAGGCAACTATAACCAGCACTCATCATTTCTTCCTTAAAATATTTCCTCTTGCTGAGCCTGGTGCCTCAGGCCTGTAATTTCAGCACCCTGAGAGGCTGAAGCAGCATGATCACAAATTCATGCTCAACCTGAACAATTGAGCAATTTAGCCAGACACTGTCTCAAATAAATAAAAAGGGGCTGGGATGTAGCTCAGAGCCAAGGTCTTATCTTCAATCATCAGTAACATACACACACACACACACACAAAAAAAATAAGGTCTAGAAAAGTTCAACACTAGTCATTATTCTGCATTTATAAATTACTTTATTACTTTATTTATATCCTTTCCTGTTCTAAACCTTTCACGTCCCCCCCCACTTTTCCTTTCTCTTTCCACAAAGTCCTTCTTTCTTTCTTCCATATCTCTTACATTATTTGTTATAGTTTGCCTTTCTCAAATTAGAGAAGTCATGATATTTAACTTTCTGGATCTAATTCATTCAACTGAGCATAATGGTCTCAAGGTCTATCTATTTTCCAACAAATGACTCAAATTTGTCATTCTTTATGGCAGAATATCATTGTGTACATATATCACTGTATTTATAAATTCTATACAATTAACCAAACTTAAATTTGTAACATCTTTCTTAAGAAAATATTTTCGGGGGACTGGAGGAAAAGCACAACAGTTAGAACACTTGCCTGGCAAGTGCAATGCCCCAGGCTTGATCCTCAGCATCACATAAGCCAGGTGTGGTGGCTCATGCCTATAATTCCAGCACTTGGAAGGCTGAGTCAATGACAAGAGTTCGGGACCAGCCTGGGATACCTAGTGAGCTCAGGAGCAGCCTGGACTACAGAGCAACACCTTGTCTCAAGAAACAAAACAAACTTAAGTTTCCAAAAGTGGTAGCCCATACCTTTAATTTCTGTACTCCACGGGGAGAGATCCTGTCTCAAAATGTGAAAAAAAAAAAAAAAAATGAAAGGATAAAAGATGCAGTCTGCTGGAAAAGGTCTGGGCTTAATTCCTAATACTAGAGGAAAAAAATTTTTAACTCATTTGACTTTAATTAAAAGTTTAAACCAAGGTCAATGGCACTGGCCTTTAGTTTCAACCTTCTTGAAAGATGAGCCAGGAAATTCCAAATTCAAGCCCACTGTGGGCAAAAATCAAAGATAAAAATGAGCTGGGAGGAAAAAAACCATATGAGCTGTGCCTGTGGCTTGATTCTTAGTACCATACACACATTCTCTCTGTATCTCTCAGAACATTATGGCTATGTATATTATTATAGTTACTTTCAGACTTGTTGTATAGTATTCCTTGCCAAGAATTTCTGAGCCTGACCCAGAAGCATAGGCCTGTAATCTCATCACACTGGGAGGCCGAAGCAGGAGAATTGCAAATTTAAACCTAGACTGAGCAATTTAGCAATTTAATGAGACTGTTTCAAACAGTAAAAGGGCCTGGGGTATAACTCAGAGCAAAGGCCCTGAGCTCAATTCCTCATACCCCAAAAAAGACAAAGGAAGGAAGGAAAGTGGGCTAGCAGGAGGGGAGGGAGGCGGGCAGGTAGGCAGGCAGGCAGGCAGATTGATTCTGTAACATGGCTATGAATTTAAACTAGGCCCAATGATACAGGCACTCTGGGAGGCTAAGGCAGGAAGATCACAAATTCAAGCCCAATCTGAGCAATTTAGAAACTTAATCAAGTCTCTGACTCTAAAATCAAAATGGGCTGTGGATATAGCCCAATGTGAAGGCGCAGCACTCAAAACTTAGTAATATAAAAGAATTTATTTTGCAAACTAAAATCTATCATAAGAGAAAAATCACCTGAGGCTGAAGAGTTGTCTTTCTGTACTAAGATCAATCCCAAACATTTAATTCCCATGTTCCAAAAAAGTTAAAAAAAAAAAACGTACCATTTAAATCTGCATTTTCAAATCTGACCCAGACTATTTTCTCCTTTTCTTCTGTTAGAGGTGTTCCACTGTAAGCCTGTATAATAAACATAAATGTCTGAATACAAATATTTTACAACACTACCATTATTCCTTGTTCAAAACAAAGAGTGATTTCAACACAGCCAATTCAATCCCTCTCCAACTCCACCACGCTGCATCTTGGTAATTCACACATTCTGGAACATTACTACCCCCAAACAATGTTTATCTGGAGTCTGATGACTTTGGTGAAAAAAATTTTTAACCTCCTAAAAAACTGAAGAAACCTAAAACACAATGATCATCACACATTTTTTTGTGTGTGAAGAGAACACTTTCTTGGGAAAAAATATAGAAGGAGAAAGGAGGGGCTAGAGGAATGGCATAGCGGTTAAAGCGCTTGCCTCGCAAGCACAAGGCCCTTGGTTTGTTTGATTCTCCAGCACCGTATAAGCTGGACATGGTAGCACACTCCTATAACCCCAGTACTTGGGAAACTGAGGCAGGAGGATTGTCATGAGCCCAAGGCTAGCCTGGGCTACAGAGTGAGACTCTGTCTCAAAAAAATAAAAAAAAAAATTCATAAAAAAAAAAGGAGCAAGGAGAATAAAGCTTCTGCTAGTCACACGGGACACCAGGAAATGTGGGTTGACCCAATCATTATATGTTATAAAGCATAATTTAATGCAAAGGCACAATCAAAACCGCTAAAGCACCACACATATTAGACAACAAATAAGGTTTAGAAAAAAATTGCCACCTTCCTCTATTTCACTTCTATGTATCTATCAAATAAGGTTTAGAAAAAAATTGCCACCTTCCTCTATTTCACTTCTATGTATCTATCAAATAAGGTTTAGAAAAAAATTGCCACCTTCCTCTATTTCACTTCTATGTATCTATCATGAGGAAACTTACACAGTGCCTTTATGTCTCAACGTTACTACTCTTACAATATTGTCAGTCTTTCAGACTAACCTGTAAGTTAATTCCTTCAAGCCTGTTGGGGTCACAAAGATAAGTGCCTAAGTATTTAAAAGGACTCAACTCCCATGAAGCAGTTTTAATTTAAAATTTTGAAGTCAACATTGAGGCAGAAACAATAACATATACCTACAGGCCCAGCTACCTGGAAGGTTGAGACAGAAGGACCACTTGAGCTCAGGACGTCAAGGCCAACCTGTGCAGCACGGACAAACCCTGACTCCGGACAAATAAATGACTGTATACACTTAAAAAAAAAAAAAAGATATTCTTTGAATTCTAGTAAATAGGCAAAATAAAACAAGGATAAAGCCAAAGAATTCAGTGTCTGAACTCTTAAAACTCTTTATACTTTCCCTCTGAGGAAGAAATAAAGCTTTAGAGAGGCTTCACACTAAGCTACATCCCCAGATCATTCATTTTTGGTTTTGAGACAGGGACATGCTTAGTGCCCAGCATGGGGTTGAACCTGCAATCCTCTTGCCTCAGCCTCCCAAAGTGCTGGAACTACAGGTCTATACCATCAGGCCTGGCTTATTTTACATTTTTACTCTCTCTCCTTAGCTGATATGGTGTTCTTTTTACATTAACTACTATTTGAAAAACTTTCCTGTGAAGGTGAAAGAAATACCTGACAGCTTCTAGCCTTCATTTGCTATCTTTATAGAAATCAATATTATACTATCACACAAATTATTTTTCCCCATTACTGGCTATCCGCCCTCCTTATTCAAATAAAATGCAAATGGTCTAGCCTGCCTACCCACCTATCTCTCCATCTATCTAATTTTGTGATGCTAGCAATCAAATCCAGGCCTTCAAGCACCTTAACTATATATTATACCATTGGTCTTCAAATCTCTAGCCCTCTTATTCCGTCAAATGTTAGGAACAGCTTAGTGGTTAGAGTACTTGCCTAACACATGCAAGGTCCTGGGCTTGATTCCCCAGCAACACATACAAAAAATAAGGGGCTGGAGGAATGGTACAGCAGTCAAAGCAAATGCCTAGCAAGCACAAGGCCCTGAGTTTGATTCCCCATCACCAAATAAGTCAGACGTGGTGGTATATGCCAGTAATCCCACTACTAAGGAGGCTGAGGCAGGAGGATTGCTGTGAGTCCAAGGCTAGCCTGGACTTCATAGGGAATTCAGAACTAGCCTGGGCTATACAGCAAGACCCTGCCTCAAAAAAAAAAAAAAAAAAAAAAAAGGCCAGCATGGTGGCACACATCTATGGTCCAAGTACTGAGTGAGGACTGAAGCAGAAGTGAGTTCAAGACCAGCCTGGGCTACAGAGTGAATTCATTCTGGACTAGTGTGTGACCCTGTCTCCAAAGAAAAAAAAGTCAAAACTTTCATGCTAGAAGTGAGTCAGACAAAGGTTTATTATCAAATGATTTCTCTAATATGAGAAACCCAGGATACAGTCAAATCATAGAACTAATTATGTGTGGGGGTGGGGAATAGTAAGAGTTAGGGGGAAGGGAGAGGATACAGGAGGGTCAAAAAAAGGAGAGGGGAATGGTTTGTAACTCTGAGGCAATATATATATGTGTACAATGAACTAAAGTTCAATGCAAACATTATGTATCGCACATATACTTACTAATAAAATGGGGGAAAAAAAACTTTCCTGCCAGCCAGGTATGGTGGTGCACACTTGTAATCCCAGTTCTAAGGAAAGCTGAGGCAGAAATATAGCAAATGTAAGCTCAGCCTGGGCAACTTAGCAACTTAACAACACCCTACTTCAAAGGGAAAAAAAAACAAAAGGCCAAGCCTGGTGGCACAGACCAAGAATCCCAGCACTGCGGAAGACTAACACAGGAAGACTGCAAGTTCAAGCCCAGCCGGGCCAATGAGTGATTCTTGTAGTTTGGGTCTGAAGCGTTCCAAAAAAGCTTCATGGATAATGTATTGTTGTAACTTTATCTGACGATGTGGTTTGGAAGTGTCTGGAACTGGTTTGCAAGAGGAGTTTGGAAAGGTTTGAGGATTCCCCTGAATAAGCCTTGGAGTGCTCTGAGCTGAGCTTGATGGGAAATTGTTGTCAGAGCTCAAAGGACCAGAATGTTAATAAAAGTGTGGACTGGAAAGGCAAGGCTCAAGAAGTTTCAGATAGGAAAGAGAACTGAATTCACAAGTAGTCTAAAAACCAAGCAGGCTATGCACTAGCAAAAAGTATACGTGCAGGGCAACCCACATTTCTTTCCCCTTCTACATTTTTCCCAGTAAAGTGTTCTCTCTACAACCTGCCAAAAAAGAAAAAGAAAAAAGAAAAAAAAAGTGTACTGGCATTTTGCCCTTGTCCAGACACTTGACCTAAAACTGAGATTAATGGTGGTGGACTACTTAATCTGGCAGAAAAAATAATCAAGCTAACCCAATATTCACACTGTCACTTGGGTTCTGCTTGGGGCTTCTAGCCAACTCTGCAGTGAAAGGCAGAAAAAACTGCAAAGAAAAATCACATAAAAAGATTTCAGTTTTTCCTGAGATGAGACGGAAGAGCACAGAGAAGTTGAAAACATTAGCACTTTTAAAAAGCCAAGGGGCTGGAGGAATGGCATAGCAGTTTAGGTGCTTGCCTAGCAGGCACAAGGTGCTGAGTTGATTTCCCAGCACCACATAAAGCTGGTGGCACATGCCTGTAATACTAGTACTCTACCAACACTTGGGAGGCTGAGGCAGGATTGTCATGAGTCCAAGGCTAGCCTGAGCTACACAGTGAGTTCAGGAACATCCTGGACTACAGAGTAAAACCCTGTTTCAAAAGATAAATAAATAAATAAATAAATAAATAAATAAGATAAACACCCAAGTATCTGGTAGCAGAACTATAAAATAGACACCTTAAGGGGGTATCAGTTATCAACAAGACCCCACCCTTTACCAATTAACAGGTGGACAGGCAAAGGACCTTGCTCTGAGAATAGTGACCCAGGGCATCCTGTGAGGTGAAGAAAAGATGTTTGTTGCAATTCAACCCTCTAAGAACTCAAAGGCCTGTACACCATTTGTCCAAGAGGAGGCCACTGCTCAAGCCAGTGGAGGACCTTGGCAACATCCAGGCAGTCCTGGCTTTAGTGTAACAGTCATGGGTTCATGGAGGCTACCACCCAGATTTCAGAGGACAGCTTTGGAGGCCAGGCAGTGTGCCCTTGGGAGGGCAGTGTGTGAAGTTGTAAAGGAGAAGACTAAGGTACAACCGAAACCCCAGAAATTTAAAGATGCCAAAAATGTGGATCATTGGCAGAGAAAAGCTGCAGGCTGTGAGCAGATCCAGTTAAAGAGAGACAAAACAGGATACAGCAGGAGGCAATGCCATAGTAGTGTGGCCCACCCAATCACTTTGGACCTCTTGTCTCACCACAGTTCACCCCAGTGCTGGATACTGGGTTACAGGCTTTAACCTTGTCCTGCTGGGTTCTGAAGTTTTTGTTCCATTTTTTGAGATAGGGTCTCGCTCTGTAGCCCAGGCTGGTCCTGAACTCACTATGGAGTCCAAAGCTGGCCTGGACTCCTGCAATCCTCCTGCTCCAGCCTCACCGAGTGCTGGGGTTAGAGGCGTGTGCCAGCACGCCCAGCTTATGTGGTGCTGGGGAATTTTAGCCCTTGACTTAGTGCTTACTATGCAAGCGCTTTAACTGCTGAGCCATTCCTCCAGTCCAACCCCCCTTCCCCACCCCTTTGGAAAGGAAATATTCACCCTGAGCCATTGTAGGCTGGAAGTGCTTAATTTTTTGACTTCTACAGGACCTCACAGCTGAAAGTTCGTCTTGCAACTCAGGAGATTCTGGACTTGGACTTTTTAACAGTGCTAAAACTGTCAAGAATCTGGGAAGTCTTGGAGAAGCACTAAATGCTCTCTGAGTAAGTAGGTAAACATGAGTCTTTTGGGGGCCAGAGGTTGAAAGTTGTGGTTTGGGTCTGGAATGTCCCCCATCCCTCATGTACCTATGGATAATGTGTACTATTGGGAGGTGGAACCTAGCTGGAAGGGGAGTGCCGAGTGCCGTGGTTTCGATTTGGAGCGTCCAAAGCCTCATGTTCCTAAGGATAGGGTTGGGAGTTGGGGCCTGGCTGGAAGGAGTTGATGCTTGGGCATGGCCTGGAGGAAATGTGTGCTGGTTTCGCCCTTCCTCTGATACTAATCCTGTTCTGCCATGCTGTGAGAACCTCTGTCTCCAGCTTAGGTTCCACCATGTAATTCTACCATTTTTCAGCCACCCATCCATGAACCTACCGAAAGCGTAAGCTAAAATTAATCTTTCCTCCCTAAAGTTGTGAATGTTGGTTATTCTGTCCTAACAATGAGAGTAACTTAAGACAAAAACATAAAACAAATAAAATGAAGAACTGGCAATATAGTGAACCCTGGATTCACAAGCTAGACCCAAGGGGGCAGACCTGCAATACCAGCATTCAGGCGGCAAAAGGATTGTCATGTGTGGGAGGCCAGCTAGGGCTAAACAGTAAATTCAGGACCAGCAAGATTATCCAAAATAATAATGATAATAATAAAGACTGGCGGAATGGCACAGAAGTTAAACCCCTCCCTTTGCAAACACAAGGCCTTGAGTTCAATTCCCTAGCACCACATAAAGCTGATACCGTGGTTCATGCCGGTAATCCTAGCACTCAGGAGGCAGAGGCAGGAGGATTAAGATGAGTCCAAGGACAGCCTGAGCTATATCTTGAGTTCAGGACCAGCCTGGGCTATAGAGCAAGACTCTGTCTCAAAAAATAAAATAAAAAATGGACTGGGGAACACAACTCAGTGGTCAAAGGACTTGCTTTCTGAGTATAAGACCAGAATTAATTTCCCAGCACCACATAAGCCAGGAGTAGTGGCACATGTCCAGAAGGCTGAAGCTGGAGGATTGCTATGAGTTTGAGGCCAGCCTGGGCTATATAATGAACTGAGAAGCAGCCTGTACTATAGAGTAGCAGGGGAAAATTAAAATTAAAGAGCATAGCTCATTGGCTAAAGTGCTTGCCTAGCAAGCCCAAGGAGCTGGGTTCAATACCACTGCATATGCAGTGCATGATGGTACACACCTGTAATTCCAGTACTTGGGAGGTTGAGGCAAGAGGATTGCCATGAGTTTAAGGCCAGCTTAAGCAACATACTGAGTTCAGGACTAGCCTAGATTACACAATGAGACTCTTGTCAAAAAATAAAAATGTAAAAGCAAAAATGGGAGCTGGAAGAATGGCACAGCAGTTAAAACACTTGCCTAGCAAGCCCAACACCCTGAGTTCAATTCTCTAGCACAACATAAAGGTGGTATGGTAGCACACGCCTGTACTGAGACTGAGGTAGAAGAATTGCCCTAAGTCCAAGTCCAGCCTAGGCTATACAGCTAGTTCAGGACCAGCCTGGGCTACAGAGTGAGAAAGACTGTCTCAAAAAATAAAAATATGTAAGACCTACTTCATTGGAATTCCTATAGCCTACTACATCCAGCTATCCTATTTTCTTCAACAAATATCAACTTTTCATCTCAGCTAACACTCCTCCTAACATCCTTTGGAAGTTCTTTCACTTCTTGCTTTGGTCTGTATTCTTTTACATTAAAATATTTGGTTCACTACATGTATAACATTTACTGTCTTGTTGCTATTAGCACATGCCTGTAATCCAAGCACTCTGGAGGCTGAGGCAGGAGGACTGCCATGAGCTCAGGGGCCAGACAGGTTTACACAGTGAGTTCAGGACCAAGCTAGGACTACAGAGTATGATCCTGTCTCAAAAAAAAAAAAAAAAAAAAAACTGTGGGTTTTAGGTATTTATTCTCTATAGATGTGTCTTGCCCCACCACACTCACTGTATGTGGTGCTGGGAAATTGAACCCAGGACCCTGGAAAGCACCTGGAAAGCAAGTGCTCTTAACTCCTGAGCTACATCTCTAACCCCAAATCTTTGGGTTTTTTTTTTTAAGTACTTTGACCTATCAACCAAGTGTCTCAAAAAAGAAGCATTTCTTTCCCCTTTCATGTGCCACAAACCTTGTTGTCATATCTCATTTTCTGTTTCCCATTTTCATTACTTACTGAACACAACAAGACATCAACATTCCTTGGTACTTTACTTGGATAAATTTTAATTAACCCACCAAAATTTAGACTTTTCCAGGAGCCTCTTATAAAACTGGAGTACTAGACTCATGACTGTCCTTTTACAGTAGTTCAGTTAAAGACACTATGGCAAGTTGGGCCCTGTGGCCCAGGCTTGTTATCCCAACACTTGGGCAGGATGCCACAGGAGAATCCAAATTGTGGCCCAGCCTGGATCATTTAGCAATTCTATGACCTGCTAATAAACAATGTCTCAAATTTTTATAAAATGGGCTGAGTGGCTGGAGGAATGGCACAGTGGTTAAAACAGATGGCCAACAAGTTCCAGGCTCTGAGTTCAATTCCCCACCATTACATAAAGCTGGGCGTGACGGAGCATGGCCCTAATCCCAGTATTTGGGAGGCTGAGGCAGGAGAATTGCTTTGAATTCAAGGCTAGCCTGGACTACACAGAGAGCTCAGGACCAGTCTGGGGTACCGAGTGAAACTCTGTCTCAAAATGTTGGGATGAGGGGTGACTGAGGATATAGTTCACAGCAAAGGCCCTGTGTTCAATGCCCAGCACAGCAACAACAACACAGGCATCATGGCAGCCAAAAAACTGACATCACCACAAGGAGAAAATAATGATCACCTGACATTCTTACTATATAGATACAGTTTACTGGATAACACACAGAATCCACCATACCAACAGTTTGCTCTGGGTTTTTTGTTTGTTTGTTTGTTTTGTTTTTTTGAGACAGGGGCTTGCTTTGTAGTCCAGGCTGAATGGTCCTCAATCCACTATGTTCCAGGCTGGCCTAGAACTCAAAGCATTCTTCCTGCCTCACTCAGCCTCTTGAGCACTGTTATTACAGGTATGCACCACCACTACCAGCTAATATGCTATTAGGGCTTTGAATGCAGGGCTTTGGACTTGCTAGGAAACTGATTTAACCCTGAGCTATACACGTAGCTCTTTTTTTTTTTTTTAAACAAGCATGCCAACTGATGTTTGTGATAAACATGAGTAAAAGCTATACCTGATCCCCAGTAAGGTATCTCTGAACAAGAAAAATCTTAGAAAGAGAACTCCAATGCCAGCACTCAGGAGGCTGTGGCAGGAGGACTGCCCTGAGTTCAAGGCCAGTCTAGGCTCCATACTGCAGCCCAGGCTGGCCTTGAATTCAAGACAGTTCTCCTGCCTGAACCTCTGGAGTGCTGAGATTACAGGCATGTGCCATCACGCCAGGCTTTATGTGGTGCTGGATAATCAAACTAGGGACCCTGCACTTGCTAGGCAAGCACTTTAACCACTATGCCATTCCTCAAGCCCCAGGACAGCAAGTTCTATGGAGTAATAACACCATTAATGTCACAAACCAGTGGCACATCTATACACTAACAAGCAAAATTCTACTCCATCAATTCTAAGGACAGTGAAACATAAAAAGACTAGACAGTTGCTCATACCTGTGTGAAGTTTGAGAAACAGAACATTTTGGAGCTTCTCTAGCCAAAGTTAAAACTACTTTTTTTTTTTTTTTTTTTTGCAATTGTAGACAGACACTTACCTGTGGCACAACATCCTGGAGAAAAGTCACAACACTTTCCATGTAGGACTGCTCTCTGGAAAGGGTGAAATAAATGGTCAGAAAACCCAGACAGGAGATGAGGAAAATCATAATCTGAAAAATTATACTTTAAGAAGACTTAACTCAGGACCCAAAGTTATCCAATGTTTTCCCTTAGTTTATTTATAATTTTCTTCCTGGCTAATCACACTCAAAATGTTAAAGATACATTAAGTCCATAAATTAACTCAGCTGATAAAGCAAAGGTCAGGACTTAGGCAGAATCAGAGAGCTAAAGAATGTTTTTAAGCAAAACATCTTAGCTCACACACTTTATTGTGAACAGAAAAGGAGCAATTACCTTTTTACCTGTGGGTGGGACCAAACCCCAAACTTTCTATAGATTCAAATATTCCATGGGGGGGGCGGGGGGAGGTGGGTTGTGGGAGTGGGTAGCAGGGGGGGATTGAAAGTGGGGAAGGTCTTGTTACCTTAACTAGATATGTACGTGCACAATGCCCAAAATCAATGAAAACCTTAAATTTTGCACTTATACATATCAATAAAATGGGGGGGGGGTAATCCCATAGGATCTCACCCCCTCCCCTACCAAAAGACAAAAATAAAATCATCTTGGCCTACAGATCTATCATCTTGGGACACACACATTCCCATTTCAGGAGAGCCCAAGCTTGATGTGTGTACTTTTTGTGTGTGAGACAGGACTTAACGCAGCAGTCCAGACTATGCAGGCCAGGCTGGCCTGGAACTCAAGGCAATCCTCCTGCCTCAGCCTCCTAGGATTAGTCATGTCACACCACACCCAGTATATGTGGTTCTGGGGAACTGAGCCCAGGGCCTTGCACTTGCTAGGCAATTCCTTTAACCTCTCTGCTATTTATTCCTCCAGCCCTATGCATGTACTTTTGAATGTCTTGTGCCTCTCTTTCCATCTAATGAGGGGCCACACTCCAGGTTTATACTTTTGGATTTCAGTCTAATAAGTCTTCCCAAGCCTCTGTATGACTCGTCGTTCTAATGCGACAAGAGTCAGCAAATCTGTTCTGTGGACAAGGTGGGCCTGGATTCCCATGTCGGCTTTAGGGACCACTCACGTCCCATACTGTGACAACAGGGACTGAATATAGGGTCTTCACTTACCTACATCTCAAGCCCTTTCCTATGTGTGAAACAAAGTCATGCCCTAAAATGCTAGGTTGCCCAAGCTGAGCTCAAACTTGGGATTGTCCTATCTCATCCTCCCAAATTGCCAAGACTACATGCCCAGCCCACAGCACATGTCTCCCATTTCATCGTTTGCCTTTTGTTTTCTTTTGGTGGGAGGGAAGAGGCCTCACCTTGGAGCCCAGGCTAGCCTTGAACTCAAGGCAATCCTCCAGCCCCAGCCTCCCAAGTGCTGGGATTATAGGCGTATGTGCCACCACACCCAGTTTATGGGCTGCAGGGGGAAAATACCAAGACCCTGTCCCAAAATAAAAAGACCTTTACACCATCTTCTACCAGATAATTTCTTTCAAAGAAAGATCACCAGTTTAACTACTGCTGCCAGAGAAGCCTTTCCAGACAACCTTGTTGTAAGCCATTCATCATTCTGTCATGGCACACTTGGCACAGCTGATCCCTATAATTACACATTTAGTCGTTTGCTTATTTACAATCTCCTCTACTAGAATATAAGCTACATTATGGAAGAAATCCATCTCTCATACATACTATTGTTAGTTTGAGGGTCACAGGTTTTTTTGTTTTTGTTTTTGAGACACGATCTCTCTTAACAGTTCAGTCTGGTCCTGAACTCACTATGCAACCCAGGCTGGCCTTGGACTCAAGGCAATTCCCTTTCCTGAACCTCCAGTATAATGGGATTGCAGGCGTGCACCACCACACCCAGCTTCTGTGGGGCTGGCTAATCATCTCATGGCCTTGAGCTTTCTAGTTTTAACTGGGGACATATTCCTAGAGCCCTGAAGGTAATAGTTTTATAACATATTGAACAACCCAAAGGAAGTATCAGTATTTATTTTTGGTGGTAGTACTGGGAATTGAACCTGTGCTGTCCTTCACCACTGAGTTATAGTCGCAGCCCTTCTTTTTTTCAGTATAAGTCACACAGGCATTAAGATCCTCCTGCCTCAGCCTCCAAGAATGCAAAAACACAGGTGTATATCACCACACCCCGTCCCTAAAAATCACTGATTTTGTTTTTGTTTTGTTTTTGAGACAAGATCTCGCTCTTTAGCTCAGGCTGGTCCTGAACTTACTATGTAAGTCCAGGCTATCCTTGCACTCAAAGCAATCCTCCTGCCTCAGCCTCCAGAGTACCAGGATTACAGGAGTGCACCACCACATCCAGCCCTAAGACCATTTAAAAAGCGCAAAACAAGTCTTGTTCTATTAACCAGACACTAAAAGGTCTCAACTGTCCACTCCAACTTTAAATAGGTCAACTTCCCAACATCAGGACTATATTTCACTTATAAAAATAGCTTGCCTTTTCCACATCTGCTCAGTCTATTCCCTTTGTTTAAAATGTTCCCTATATTCTTCCACCTGAATTCTATTCAGCCTTTAATGATATACCCTAAATGTTACCTTATTAATCAAATCTCTTCTGATCAAATGAGTAAAGCATGCCCTCTCATTTCTCATGTTATTTTGCTGGCATCTTTTCTAGCCATTACAATAATTTTAAGTATATATTTGTTAAACTATGTTGGATCACATATCTGAAATTACAGATATCCTTTGACAAAGAAAGCCTAAAATACGGAGCCAAACAGTGACCCACTCCTGTATGGCATCACTCAGGAAGGCTGAGGCAGGAGGATGCCATAAGTCCCCCTTAGGCTACAAAAATGAGTTCAGGATCAGCCTCACCTAGAGACCCCGTCTCAAAAAAAGGTGGGAGTGGGAGGTGGCTACAGATGTAACATAGTGTGAAAGCCCTGGATTTCTTCTTCAGCATTGAAAAAATAAATATCTACTGTACTATATTTTCTGTTTATATATATACTGCAGCAGGGCATTGGGCATGTCAGGCAAGTTCTCTACCACAGAGCTATGACTGTTCCATTTTTAAAAATAGAAATATGTTGCACAGCCTAGTAGCACTAATCTTAGCACTCTGGGAGGTTGAGGCAGAAGGATCACAAGTTCAAGTCCAGACTGGACAACTTAGTAACTTTGCGACTTTGCAAGATACCATCTCAAAACCAAAAAATGTTTTGAAATGGGCTAAGGATATACCTCAGTATAAGAACCCTGGGCTCAGTCCCCAGTACCACATAAACTGGGCATGGTATTGCATGCTTGTAATCCCAGCACTCCAGAAGTTGAGGCAGGAGTACTGCCTAGAGCTCAAGGCTAGCTGCACTATGTAGTGCGTTTAGGACCAGCCTGAACTAAAGAGCAAGATCCTGTCTCTAAGTAAATAAAAAAGCTGACTCTGTAAAACTAACTCAAAACTACTCCCTTTATTTGGCTTTTTGATAATGAGACTCAACCTTTAAAGCTGAAATAAAAGACTTTTCATAAAACCAAGAATATTCAAAAAGAAAAATCTGAATGCTATCTATTACTCTAAGTAATGGTTTCTTCGGTTATTGGGCTATATGAAATGTGCTTACGTGACAGCCTGAGGGCGAACCACAACTCCACCAGTACAGCGACTGGGTCTTCGAGGAGAATCTGTAGCCATTGCTTCACTCATAAAACCTGTTTCCAGACAAAACGACAGAAATGATTACTGATGAGAGATCTTTTTGCCAAAAATGCCTTTGTAGGAGAAAATATCTCAGAAATGTCTATTACAACAGAAAGGGAAGAAAAATAATTTTTAAAATCCCCAATTATATCGTGAGATTTTTTAAAATACAGATCCTCAGGATCAAAAAAACAGCTAAGGCTTGCTCCACCCTTCTATACTAACAAAAGCTAGAAAGGTTAAAAAAATCATGTATAACATGGAATCAGAAAAACAGATTGCTACCTTTATGTTGGGGCAGTGAAATTACATATAATATTTCAAAAACCAGTAACACAGTGACACGATGCCAATCTTCTAATTAAGTCTGTTGAAAATCTATGAGTAAAACTGCATGATCATAACTAAATCACATTTTTAACCTCTGCCACTGTAACCCAATCACCAGTCTAGTCTAAACAAATATATGACATAAAGTTAGGTGAGAAGAAGCTCCTTATTTATCCTTTCCCATCACATCACTAAACCCTGACCCTGGAATGTCTAATGAGCCTTTGAATCATTGAGGTTTTAAGAGCATGAGGTCAATTTCATGAAGGTTAAAAGAGGACCAACAGCAATATTAAAGATCTCTTACAGGGTTCAGGAAAAAGCTCAAAACCTCGAACTAGGTCCTGGAAAGAACCTGAGAGCATCACTTCTAAGAAAGGAAGACTCTACCACCCTACATGAAAACTCTGAAAACTGGTGAACCCCATCTCCAACAACCAAAACACCTTCTGCCTAAATAACCCAAGCTACCCCTTCCTTGGGGGTACACTTCACCTCCAGCCCCCAAGTCCTCAAATTTCCATTCTACCCTTTCCTTCCCAAACCAAGCCCTTTTCTTCAGAGACCCTGTCATTTAAGGGCGACCTCCGCAGCCCCTCGGTCCACCCGCTCCCGCTCCCGAAAGAAGCTCTCACAGCGTTATCAACTCAACCTCCAACGCGGAGCCACTGCCGCCCCTGGCCGCCCTCTGGCCCCTTGCCCTGCCCCCCTCCCCCCTACACACACAAGCACTGACAGCGCTACCCCGCCGAACTCCTGCCAGCCGGCCTCAGTCCCCTCACGCTGCCTGGCCCCGGTCAGCCCCATGGCTGCTCAAACCCGAAGCCCCACCAGCCCTCTCACCGGCCGCTCCGCCGGTAAACGCTGCTCTCCAGCTCAAGGCTCACTGTTTGGAGTCTTCCCCGGTGATTGACGGCTACCACTTCCTACCACGCCTCGGCGGAACCAACCCTCTGGCCAATCCCAGAAGCAAACTGGCCGCGGCTGGGCACCGCCCTGGGAGGTCAGCTTCGCCAACCAGCGAGTAGGAAAGGAGCGTACCCGCCTCCTAAATTTACCCAATCCGCTGGGGCTGCAGGGAAAACACAACAGTATATATGTTCGGGTGAAGCCAAGGTGTCAGGTTCGGTTGCGAACGCAGTTAGGTGAAGAGGAATCACGAGCATTATCTATTATAATGGTATACAGAACATTTGTTGTTTAAAAAAAGAAAAAACACCAAAATATCCCTGACTCCTGCCGGCGCCGCTCGAGCGTCTCAGGCTCTGAACCAGAAGGACCAGAATCTAGTCTGTTTACATCGAATTCTCGCGACAGCTGGTTCGAAGCTCAAAGCACGTGGACGTGGCAGCTGCCAATCACTTTTAGGTGGCCACTCACTTGCCCGGAACCCGCCTTCTCCACGCCCCTTGCGATGTGTTTATCTTCCGGGAGTCTGAACCGGCTCGCCTCTGAGAACCTAGCGCCTGGGAGGGATTGTCTGTGTGAAGCGCGCGCTTTAGCTGGGCTCGGTGGGGTACGCCTGTGGTCTCAGCATTCCTGAGGCTGAAGTAGGAGCACTGCCGTGAGTTCGAGGCCAGGATGGGCTACATAGTGAGTTCAGGGCTATCGTGGACCACAGAGCCTACCTACACCTTGCCTCAAAAGAAAGAAAAAAAAGAAGTGTATGTGGTAATCTCATCAATTTGATCTCCTGTAAGGAACCACGCCTAACTCCTTACCTCAGTTTTCCATTTCGCTTATCTTTTATGAGACAGGATCTTGCTCTGTAGCCAAGGGTGATCCTGAGCTCTCTGGTGTAGCCTGTGCTGGCCTTGGACAAACCGCCTGCCTCAGCCTGCCGAGTGCTGGGATTACAAGCCTGAGCCACCACGCCCAGCTTTATATGGTGCTGGGGAATTAAACTCAAGGCCTTAGGCTTGCAAGGCAAGCGCTTTAACCCTTTAACCACTGTACCATTCTTCCAGTCCCATATCCCTTATCTTTTTTTTTCCATTTTATTGATTTGTACAAGTGCAAAATTTAAGGTTTACAATGAAGTTGAGCATTTGTGCACATATGTATCTTGTCAAGGTGACAAGGACTTTCCTGCTCTCCTTTTGTCCCTCCCCCTCCCCACCCTTCCGCTTTTCCCCACCCTTACCCCGTGGTTCACTTTGTTTTTCACTTTAAGTTCCATGTCCCTTATCTTGATTGAGATCTCACCATTTTCATTTCCTTAAATTGGTTGATTTCAGACAGGGACTTGTTCTATAGTCCAGACTCATCCTGAAATCAGTGTGTAGCCCAGGCTGGTCTTGAAGTCATGGCAATCCTCCTGCCTCAGCTTCCCTGGATGAATGCTGGGATTACAGGTGTGCACCACAATACCTGCCGTATGTGGTACTGGGGAATCAAACCCAGAGCCCTTGCTTTTCAGGCAAATTAACTGCTGAGCTATGCACCCAGCCCAATACGACTTAATTATAACACAGAACCCCTCAGTAAAAATTCCTGGTCTACTAAAGCCTCCCAGTCCCAGGAGGGGAAAATTTAATAGAAAAATAACTCTGAAAAGAAGCTATTAAGAGTGGAGCTAGATATAAAAGTATACATGAAGTAGAGCGCAGTGACACAAGCCTGTAATCTCACAGCACTCTGTGATGAGGCAGGATCACAAGTTTGAGCCTCCCCTGAGCAACTTGAGCAACTTCCAAATCAAAGCCAAAAATACATGCTGAGGATGCATGGACTACAGAGTGAGACCTTGTCACACACACACACACACACACACACACACACACACACACACACACACACAAAATACTGAGGACGCTGCTAGTGTAAAGGCTCTGGATTGGATCTTCAGTATCAACAAAAAGCAGAAAACATGTATAGATAATGAAGATTGAGATAGTAAATATACCAATAACTGTAGCCGAAATGGGCCACGTGGGTGGTACAGGTCTGTAATTCCAGTCCTCTGGGAGGCTAAGGCAGAAGGATTGCAAGTTTGAGGCCAGCCTGGTCATTTTAACAAGACATTGTCCCAAAATCAGAACTGAAAAATCAACTGTGGCTCAGTGTGAAGGTCTGGACCTCAATGCTCAGTACCACAAATTTAAAAAAAAAAAAAACTGTGGCCAAAAAAGCATCCTCTGCTCCAAGCAAACCAATAGTCCAATAAAAAGAACATCAAAGTCCAGTAAGGTAGTTGCAGCCTATAACTCCAGCCTTCTAGGAGACTAAGGCATAAAGAATCCCCAAGTGCCAGCCCTACCTAAGCAATTCAGCAACTTGGTGAGACCCTGTGACAAAATAAAAACTAAGGGCTAGAGCAATAGCTCCCAGGTTAAATGCTTGCCTGGCAAGCTCAAAGCCCAGCATGGTGGCACCTGCCTGTAATCCAGCACTTGGGAGGCAGGGGCAGGAGGATTGCTATGTGTTCAAGGCCAGCCTGGGCTCCATAGTGAGTTCAGGACCAGCCTGGACTGCAGAGTAACACTCTGTCTCAAAAAAAAAAATTTTTTTTTAAATATATATATATTTTAAAAACTAAAGTGGCCTGAGAATACAGCTCAGTTAAAAGCACTAATTTCAATCTTCAGTAGCGACAACAACAAAAGGCACAGAGCATTCAAGGTGTGCCATTTATCAGCCTAATGTTTCAACATTAGCTAACGAAAGATTTTGAATGGTAATGGCACATCCCTTTACTGGGAAGGCTAAGGATGAAGGATTGCAAGTTCCAAGACAGCCTGAGCAATGTAGCAAGACCCAGTTTCAAAATTTTAAAAAATAATAAGAACTAACGTAGCTCCATGATAGAACCCTCACGGGGGGTCAATCCTCACTATCAGAGGGATGGAGAGAGAAAACAAACAAAAAGAAGAGCTCCATTTTTAAGGTATGGGAGTATAAGTTATTAGTAGGGCTCTTTTATTTGTGGCAGGGTGTCATTCTATAGTCCAGGCTGGTCCTGAGCTCACCATGTAGCCTAGGCTGGCCTCGAATTCACAGAATAGCACACTTTAACCTCTGTGCTATTCCTCCTTCCCATATTTTTTAAACATGCATGAAAATCTTTTTTTAAAAACAAGGATATTGCTCTGTAGTCCAGGCTGGTCATGAGCTTATGGTATAGCCTCAGCCTCCCAGGTGCTGGGATTACAGGTATGCCCCACCGTACCCAGTGCATGTGATGCTGGGGAATCAAACTCAAAAGCTGTGGGCAAGCGTTTTAACCACTAAGTGATACCTCCAACCCCAAAACCTTATTTATTTTTCTTTTAGGTGTTTATATTTTCTGAATTTATTTCACTTGTTCTGAGTTGTAAAGTCACAGATGACTTCATTCTACCTCTATAGCCTGGACAATTGTCTCCAGGAACTCCAGGTTCAGTGGTCTCACCGTCTGGCCAGGACTGCTGTGGTTCCAGGTACAATTTGTAGTGGACAGGCATCTTCACAGATCCTATGGGTGAACTCAATGTTCGCAGCAGTTTGGTACCCGTTACAGTGATCACACATGCATCCATGCTTTCCCAGACCCCAGGTCACCCAAGCGCCCTGCTGTGATGGCTTTTACCAGCAGGCCCAGCACATCCCCAGCACAGTCTTCAGTGTGACATCAGGTGAAATTGTTCTGGGTTTTGTTTTTTTTTGAGACAGGGTCTCACTCTGTAGCGCAGGCTGGTCCTGAATTCACTATGGAGCCCAGGCTGGCCTTGGACTCACAGCCATCCTCCTGCCTCAGCCTTCCAAGTGCTGAGATTACAGGTGTGTGTCACCCCACCCCGCTTATGTGATTTTGGGAAATCAAACTCTGGTACTGAGCACTTGACTTAGCACTTACTAGGCAAGTGCTTTAGCCACTGAGCCATTCCTCCAGCCCTTGGTTGGAATTGGTCCTCCAGTACAGCAAGTGCTGCGTCTTGCCCAGATCCTGCAGGCAGGAGGGCCATCTAGGGTCAGCGGAAGCTACCCAGTTTCTTAGTAAGGTGGCATGGTCTTCTACAAGTAAGGTCCCCAAAACCTGATTTTAATAGCTAGCACCATAGGGGTTAGAGCAATAGCACAGCAGTTATAGCACTTACCTAGAAAATACAGGGTCCAGAGTTTGATTCCTCAGCACCACATAAACCAGGAGAACACCTGTAATCCAAGCACTCAGAAGGCTGAGGTAGGAGAAGTGCTGTGAGCTTGTTAGCTTTTCTGTCTTTGAATGAGGTTCATGTCCCACAGTGTCAAGATTAAATTATGGACAGAGGCAGCAAAGTGTAGAACAGGTCTTTGCTTAGAAACAAAGGACAGGTAAAAACTTCCATTATCCAAAAGGGGTTCAAAGAGGCCTCTTGTCCAGGCACTACCCAGTGATTTCTAAACTCATATTTGGGTTATGACAGCTTTTATGATCCCTTTCAAATTGGATGCATGGGATGTAGTCTATATGTATGAAGCACATGTCTAGGGGCTTTACATTTACCCAGTGGGTAGAAAAAGACACATTCCTTCTTGTATTTCCTATGTTCAGTTCCCTTTCTCCAACCTTTCATGCTCATAGCTTCCCAACTGCTTGCCTCACAATGCTCCCTCATGACTTGCCACCATGAATCATCATGAGAAAGAAGGGCAGTGACCACTTTAACTACTTTTTTCTGAATGGGGGTGGAGTTGGGGCCTGATTCAGGTCACAGTCTTTGCTCTATGTCCAGTGGCCATCCAGGGTCTGGGGTAGAAGAGGAGGAGTTTGCTGGAGTCCACTGTAGATGGACATCTGTAGCTTGAATTACAATCTAGAGAAAATGAACTGAAGTGTTTGTTGGTGTCAATTTTCTGAACAGGAGTTTGATTCCTTCTAGTAGCTTCACTGAAGATGTTGGTACAGGAGATGAGTGTTCATTGGCAGAAAGAAGATCAGTCCACACCTTCAGTGTGATGCGGTGGATCCAGGAACCATATTCAGGGACTTTGGTCACAATGGGAGTAGGCCAGATTACAGTATAGGGCCCCTCCCAATGGGCACAAGGGAGGTTATGGTGAGCAGGGCATGAACCAACGCTGAGTCCTGCAGTTCAAACTGTGAATGTCCCTCCACTTGAAGTGTGGGTTCTGGCCCTTCAGCCAAAGCTTTACGTAACTGAATGACATAATAAGCTTAAGTTGAGCCTTATTTTCAGGTTTTATTAGGAAGTCATTGGTTAGAGGCTGGAGGAATGTCCCAGCAATTAAAGCTCAAAAAAAAAAAAAAAGTCATTGGCTAGAAATGGCCTCCCATATTAAAATCTCATAAGGACATAACCCAGACCTTTTGGGCATATTTCTTGTAGGAGTATCCATCCCACAGGGCTCTCCAGAACAGCTGAGAGGAGGGGTCAGACGACAGAGTAAAACGCTCTGGGAACTCATTTCAGTGAATGCAGTCCAGTTTATTTAGGAAGTACAGGGTTTAAATAGACGAGGATAATACGAAAGTTACCTTAGGCCAATTAGCAAGGCCTTAACTAGCAGGGTCGCCGAGGAGGAGGGAGGGAGTAGAGGAAGGAGGACGGGGCTTGCCGACCAGCAGCTAGTCACTGGACAAGGTAGTGGGAGGTGTGCCTCTCGAACGCCATCTAGCGTGAGCTAGCGGTGAAGTGTGCTTCTACTGGGTTGTCCAGGACTAGTGCTAGACAGGCTTCAATCCAACCTGAATCTCCCACAATTTTTTTTAAGACAAGGTCTTTCTCTGAAGCCCAGGATGGCCTTGAACTCAGGGTAATCTTCCTGCCTAACTAAGCCTCTCAAGTGCTGGGATTATAGGCGTGCACCACCACACCCAGTTTATGTGGCGCTGGGGAATGAAACTCAGGGACTTGTGCTTGAAAGGCAAGCCTGCTTTAACCACTTTAACTCACAGCAATCCTCCTGCCTCAGCCTCCTGGGTGCTGGGATTACAGACATGCACCACCACACCCAGCTTATGTGGTGCAAGGTAATCAAACTCACTGGGTAGGCAAGCCCTCTAACCACTATGCCATTCCCCAGCCCCTAACTTTCTTATTCTTGTTAGAGCTATGGACAATAATTTCATCTGCAGGAATCCTGTTTCCTCTGTAAGCTTTCACAGGTGAGTTTTTTAAATTCCATGTACTCTTTCCACCTTTCCTGAGGACTGAGATCTCCAGGCATACTAACAGTGGTTCTGATGTCCAAACACTTGGACAGTCTTTGAGTCCACACTTCCTGGAAAGAAGAGCCATTGTCACTCTATATACTTTTAGATAATCTAAATCTAGGAACAGGTTCTTGCACCATAACTCAGACCATTTCCTTGGATTTTCTGTTCTGCATGGGAACACTTCTACCCATCCTGTGAAAGGACCTACCCATACCAATAGATACCAGATGCCTTTCACTCCCGGCATCTGAGTAGAATCCACCTCCCAATCTTCTCCAGGATAATTTAAGGAGAAATTAGTCACATAAACAGTGTTAAGGAGAAAAGTGTTTATTGTTTGGAATTTCATTGATACCCAAACTCAACATGAGCTAAAAGCCAATTGCCTGAGATAAGAGGTAGGAGTAGAACAAGAAGCCTCCTTGAGGGGGAAGCTTGTGTTCTTACAAGGTCTAGTGTCACCTGAGGTTCTGTCCTGTTGAATTGATGGCTAAGCTGGGAGCCATCAGAAGACCTTATAACTCCTTTCCAGGGACAATAGTTGGGGCTTTGGACCAAGTGTCCTTTAACCCTTGGGACAGTAAGTACATCCATGTCCTATCTTAACACATTTAACATACAAAAAGCCAGCAAATACCATTTGGTCACCTCTTGGTGTGGAGAGAAGCTCCTGCCTTCCTTTTTTCTTTCCTCCTCCTATACATCTTGTTCACAGAAAACAGAATTAGTGGTGTTTACTAAGTTATCAATAAGAATTCCAGGACCCAAAGACTTTTATTTTTCTATATTATCTGGCAACAATCCAAAGGAGTGTTTGATATACTGATGGTACCACCCACCTTTGAAGAGAGGACAAAATGTGAATTAAATAGAAAAGTTGGCATCCCCCATTTTCTATGCCTTATTCCTAGACATCTCATGTTTGTTTGTGGCCACATGAGTCATGCCCCTCAACTGTTCCAGACTTGAGTCAAGAGAGTATCCATTCTACCATGTCCTGGCCCAGTGATGTCATCATCCCCAGGGATATGACAGAGCTGCTTCAGACTCTGTCTTAGTTACTTTTTTGTCATTGTAACTAAATACCCCAAATCCACAACTTTAGGGGAGGAAAGATTTCAGCTCACAGTTTCAGAAGATCACAGTCCATTCATAGGCAGCTGGCTAAGGTGGAAGCACATGGTGAGATGATGGCAGAGGCAGCTCCTCACAACATTGCAAACAGGAAGCCAAGTCAAGCCCAGTCAAGTCAAGTGCCAGAAGAAAGATAGGAAGCAGCATACATCCTTCCTGGTCCCATCCCGGCGATCCACCCCTTCAGGGTCCAGCATCAGTGTTCTGCCCCTTGTAGGTTTAAGCACCCACCACATGTCTATAATCCAATCCACACATCTGTAATCTACAATCTGCCACATGCCTGTCCACCCTTTCAGACCAGGCCCTCATCTCCTAATAGCACATGGTTTCATAGATAATCCATAACATCCAATACATGAGACTTTTCGGACATTCCAGATCCAAACACGATAGACTCTCTCATTGCCTTTGGGGTGGAATCTACTAAAGGATGCAAGATGGCACTGATGGCATTTCTTGTGAAGACACCAGAGTATAGTAGAAGAGATGTTTGAAGTAACTCACACCCATGACTTCACGAGTTTTGAGTTGCACCCCTCAATCTTTCCAAATTAGAGGTGGGAGGGTGTTTGCTCATGGTTTCCAGGTCTAGTGGTGCCACAAACCACTTCCAGGAATCAACTCTGAGCTATCTGAGGCCTTGCTTCACTTCTGCCACCAAATTTGGAGAGAGCAACAATTAATTTTTTCCAGATTTTATCCAGTCCGTTTTGAAGCTTTTCCTAGGTATACACTAGGTGATGCTGCCTTGTCATGACAAAGAGAAATTTTCTTCTTTAAACGCAGGAGGAGGGCTTTCTTAGTTCATTCTTAACCTCCAGTTACCATTGACCCTTACTTAGCTCTACATCTTATATCCCCTAGTGGGTTGACCCCTAGAATATCTCCTTTTTGCTTTGCATCTTTGGCTCTGCAACTTTGTGAGCTTGGAGAAGATGTACTAGAAAGGTTGGTTGGGATTTCCCTTCATCTGACTGTCAGGCACATTGGACTACCAAAGCACAACATTTGAAAGACTATCCAAAAGACACCAACAGATATGCCACATCCTGTCTCTTAAGGACCAACCCCTTTCCAAAACAATTTCCATTAGAGAAAAAACAAGACAGCAGGGACTATTTGAAAAATGTCAAAAAGTAATAATAATAAGAGCTTGCAACAGGAAGATGTGACTTACAATCACCCCAAAGGGCTGGGAAAAAAAACAGTCAGAGGTGATCACTCCATCTACAGAGAGAGGAATAATAGGAAAAAAAAACTGGCCTGGGGTAGACCAACACTGCCAGTGACAGAAACTCCGGGGGTTGACGAGCTCCACCCAGCTAAGCCTGGTCACTCACTCATAACATCATGTCTCACAGTGCTAAAGATGTCTCCCTTCCTTGGACACAATTGCTGTCCCCTCTAGGGAAAACACTGCCTGTTCCCAGAGCTGATCATTAGGGCAGAAGAGGAAATGAGACAAAGAAATAAAAATATAAACATCAACACCATAAGTTAGAAGCAGTGCAGGAGGTCACACAAATTGCAAAAAAGGCCACATGCCACCTGGAGACAAGGTGTGTATGGCCTGTTTAATGGCAGTGATCATCTCCCCAGAGGCCTTTGCAAATTGATGGCATGCTCTTCCTGCTTCTGGGGCTCAGAAATCAGACTCTGTGCTCAATTCAAGTAAGAACACACTCCTCCTCCCTTCCAGTGCCATCATCCCTTGTGGATAACACAGGCGTCACCCAAATCCAGAATGTCAGATGATAACACAGTGAAGGGAAACACTGGTATTCCTCTAACAGAACGTGTGTCTACACCACTGGGGTATCTCTTTCTAAGGGAGAGGTCTCTGAGGCACAGCCAGGCACAAGCAGGAACGAGCTGGCGATATCAGTATTAGATCAGTTGTAACTGGTGTTTAATAGAAGGGGCCTGGGTAGTTGGATCCATCCCTCCCCACCGCCACCCCAGGGGCAGGCTCACCGGTAGCCCTGACCCCTCTACTGCCCCAGGTGCCGTCTCCACACTTGCAATATGTCAGGACAGGCATGACTTGTGCTGGACCCTTCTTCACCATTTCTGTTTTCCTACAGACCAGCTCTTGTCTACATGGGCATTTCTTTCTCATTGTTACTACATTGAGCCAGATTCAACTCAAGTCTGATATGCCAGGAAGCCATGTGGTACTTACACATCTCTTCTCCGCTCCGACATGTTGACTTGGGTGATTTTCTCCTGGATAGCTGTCTTTGAAGCACTGTCTAGTGTTGGGTTTATGGATCAGTTCTCAGAGGGTATTTTGCTTTCCAAACTCTTTACTAGCTTTGGTGTTGGATGTTCCCCGGGCCAGGGGAACAAGGGAGTGCTGTGTGGGAAGACTTTTCCCTACAATTCTAGGCCTGGAAGCCCCTGGAAGCTGCCCCAGTTTCCCTGTGGCGGTCTCGTTAGGCTTCTTTGTCCAACAACATTCTCCCCAAGATGCTGGGCACTCTGCGTCCCCCTGACCTCTTTCCTCATATCCTTGGGGAGTCTCTTCCTCTTGCCCTTTGGGCTACTAGGGAACCTGCTCATGGGCAGCAGCCTGTGCCTTGCATCTGGACCCTCTGGCACGCCTTTGTTTTGGGCTTGATCATTTGCCAATTTATTTTGTAAGGTAAGTAGGGAATTCTCTCCTTTTTTGGGCCTTTGAAAAAAGCAGTAGGATGAATGGTAACACTGTTGATTCTGCCTCTTCTGGGTTTCCCTCTGAGGAACACACCAAGATGGCATTTAGTGCACTGATGACATCGCTTTCATCACTGAAGTCTAGCTGGTCATGCGTCAAGTCCGACACGGTGATGTCACTGATATCTGAAGATGGTGTGTCACACTCAGTAGTCAGCTCAGTGCTGGAGCTCTTCTTCTGGGCTTGCAATGCCTTCATCAGTGCCTCTTCTGTTTTCCCTGGGGATGTGTCTTCAGCTGTCAGAAACGAACACAGTTTTCCATTATGGAAGGCAGGTGGACAACTTGCCGTCAGGCTACAGCTCTACATCCCAGGCCAATAAATCAAGGGACAGTATGTGTTTGCCTGTCACGTAGAAGGGAGAAAAACAACCTCAAGCTTAAACCTATTTCTGAAAGGTGAAAAGAAGGGGCAATGACTGACTGCTTTCGATGAAGTGACCACCAACTCTGCCCATTCTGTCATGTGACATACAGTGCCCTTATTCAGGACAGCCAGCTGCCCAGTGCTGAACAAAGGACCCCATCTGGGCAGTACATGCATGCTCAGTGGCGAGCCTTTTTGCAGATGTACCATCCTCCTCAGTGCTGCACCCACACTGTGCTGCCTCTGCCACACAGGGAGGACGAGGCTTCCCCACTCCACCTCTCCAGTGTGCCATGTTTGCTGCCATCAAATGACCACAGTAAAGGACCATCCTCTTTCCACAGCATGGACACACATGCTAGCACACAGGCCCCACTCCTTTAGCTAACAGGTCCCCATTTGGATGCATCCTCTCTACCGGATCACTAGGTTTCTCCACTTTTCCCTGCTCCCCCACACCACACCTTGGTGTCCATACCAAACAGCTGTGCACAGGACATAACGCTGTACCTGCCCTGTGTCTCTCCTTTGGGCCAGGATCAGGGATGTAGGTTAAGTGATTTTACTTTGCCTGGTTGTATGCCTATGTGAGACGGGCAATAAATCCACATAATAATAGTGATTTCTGGATACACATGATTTGAGATACACATGATTTAAGGGGAAAAGCTGCTTATTTCAGATGCCTTCCTACTGTCATTTCTGGTATTTCTAGCTTTGCATGGGGGAACCATCTAGAGTTTCTGGCTACCTCAAGGTCAAGTGTACCATTGTGTAACTGTGTTCCTTTTTCTGGACATGTAAGAGTGTTTTCCATGCTGGTGAGGGTCAAGGAAAAAAGAACCAAGGATCATGGGGAAAGAGAAAAAGGGGCTTGTGGAAAAGCCGGTAATGGGGACAGAAGACCTGAGCACAAGTCTTCAGCACCTGGCTCCTGTGATTTTGTGCTCCTCATCTGTAGAAGGAAGTGAGAAACTTTAGGTTTTTCTCATTTTGGTGAAGAGAGGAATAATGTAATTGATGAATGTTGGGCCAAGACATGAGCAACATTGCTTTTTTATAGAAGTAGCAAAGCGCTGTTTCTATTATTTGTCCCAGATCATGGGGAGAGGCTGGGTTCTTTCTGGCTAGAAAATGGGGCCCATATTGGAAGCAACAGAGGGTGGGTGAATATAACTGATAGGCAGAAAAAACAGCTCAGGATACCTGAGTCACATGTGGGAAGATAAACCTGAATCCAGAACCAGCTCAGAGTTGATCAATCTAGGCCTGGAAGAGCCCTACACCACATTAGAATAGCCAGGCCACAGTGCTAAGGATCATGGAAAACTCTCAGGCTCCAAATAAAACGGCACCACACACACTCTTTTATAAAACTGTAAACCCGGAAGATGGTGCACGCCAGAGGTTTCCAAATCACAGCTGCCCTGTGCACCAGAGGCATCTAGGACCAGAAGTCCATCGCCAGCCCGTCCTGTGCACCAGAGGTTCCCAGGTAGCCACATCCATCCTGCCCCTTTTTTCCTGCACCAGAGGCATTTGGGACCGTCATCCCGTCCATCCCGTGTGCCAGAGGCTTCCAGAGACTTCTAGAAGCTTCCAGGGAATTCTATCGCCCTGTCAATCCCGAGCCCCAGAGGCTTCCAGAGGCATCTAGGACCAGAAATTCCATTGCCCCATCCATCCCTTGGGCCAGAGGCTTCCAGAGTCATCTAGGGCAGGGGCTTTGCAAAACCCTTCTTTCCTGTGCACCGGAGACAGGCAGCCAGAGACAGCAGAACCATGAGGAAACTTGGCAATAAATCTCCTACAAAAAGATCTGACACCCCAGAAAATGATACCAAGGATCATGAAATAGCAGAATCCAAAGATAAAGACAAAAGAGATAATAACATCTAGGCCCAGAAATACTTTGAATTAAAACAGGAAATAAAACAGATACACCAGGACATAGCTAAGCTAAAAGCAAACATTGAAATGCAATTAGAAGAGGACAAAGAAGATAAAAACCAGAAGATGAAGAAGGCAATACAAGAACACAACAGAGATATAAAAATTTAATGTAGACATTCAGGAAGTGAAAAACACACAGGAAATAATAAGCTACCACTTTGAACATTTTCAGAATAGAATGTCAGACCTAGAATATAAAATTATTGAGCTGGAACATAGAGGCTGTAAAGAATGCAAAGTAAAAAAGGAAGAAAGTGAATCATTATAACAGCTGATAGATGATTCAAAGAGAAATAACTTCAGAAATATGGGAGTCCAGGAGAAGAGTGATGACAAAACAAAAGGCTTAAAGGTCATGTTCACTGATATTATGAAAGAAAATTTCCCGAAGAAAGAAAAGAAATGAACATGGAACTACTGCAGGCACATAGAACACCAAACAACTTTGATCAGAAGAGATCCTCATCATGACACATCATAATTAAAATACTAGAAACCCAACGCAAAGAGAGAATACTGAAAGTCTTAAGAGAAAAACAGGCAGTGACCTACAAAGATAAGCCCATCAGGATAACTTCAGACTTCTCAACCCAGACTCTAAAAGCCAGGAGATCGTGAAGCAATGTCATCCAAGCACTAAGAGAACATAAATGCCAACCAAGACTGCTATATCCTGCAAAATTATTTTTTAATTTAAAGGGAGAAATCAAAATTTTCCATGATACAGAAAGCTTAAAGAAATTTGCATCCACTAAGCCTGCATTGCAGAGAATACTTAAAGGAAACTTACAAAGTGAAAGGGAGGACAGCGACACCAATGACCCCAGAGAAAAAGACAACAGCTAGAGGAGAATGAGCTGAGAAAAAAGTAAGGCTATGCATGAAATTAGGGATGAATTGATAGGTAAAAGAATAAACCAAATAAGGCAAAATGTTAATAATTTGTGAAATATGAGTAAACAATATGTGAAAATTTTAAAAATCTGAAATAACTTAGCATACCTAATCTATCTTTTGCTTTAACTGTAGTATACTTATGTGGTACAGATTTAAGTCTGTTTAACGTAGCAATTCACTTTTTTGATGTTGAATGTGAGTTTATCCTCTTTGAGAAAGTCAGAAAGATAAGCAGCACCAAAATAAGTTGGAAGAAAGGAAACATGTAAAGCGAAAATGTAACTTTAAAAAAGATTGGTATTTAAATCATTTGATTGATGTATTTCTAAAACAGTACCAGCTGTTCTATAAAATGTGTGAAACCTCCCCACATCATTATTATTAGTAATAGTATAGTAGTGTGCAAAACAGAATAATTACATGCAACATGGGGAATTGACATAAAATCTTTTAAAAATATGTATGCATGAATATATGGATGGATAGGCAGATAAAACTATAAACCAAACCTAGCAAAATGTTAGTAATCAGTGAAATGTGAGTAAATAAGTTATGAAAGTTAAAAAATTCTAAACTAAATTTGCCTTTATATCTGTTACTTTAAGTATACTTCTGTGATGTAGATTTAAATTCACTTAATGCAGCAATATGATATAGTTTTAAGTTCGTTTATTGTAGCAATTTATTTATTAGGTCTTTGATGTAAGTTTATTCTAAGAAAACTGATGTAAAGATAACCCTTTGCATGTACAAACATGTACCTTCCAGTGCTCAGCTAAGGCATTTGAAATTTAACTTTTCTTCTTCTCATATTTACTAGTCTTTTGAATTACATGCTTGTAGTTCTTTTCTTATGTAGACTGGTGGGTAAGGCCAGGTTTAAGAATATCAACAAAGGTATAGCAAAATATAGGAAAAAAAGGACTTTTGGTAAATACCCCAATGAAGGGATCAGCTGGACTCAAAAGAGGCATCAAGATTTGACCACTGTGGCCCAGTCGAGGAGTAGGAAGCTGAGCTAAAGAGTAGTGATTTGGGAAACCCAAAATACAGGCATTCTATAGAACATGATGTGATAACCGGAGTTGGGGGAAAGGAATGCAGAAGGTGTGGGAGGGTCAAAAATGGGAAGGAATTGTAAAGTTGATATCATATATATGTGCACAAAATACTCAAGTTCATTGTAAACATTATGTATTGCACATGCATATTAATAAAAATAGTGGGAAAAAACTAAACCCAAGACAAAACTGCTGTAGCCCTGCCCTGTGAGGTCGAGGACCTTTAGGTAGGGACTGCATGTACGCCACACCAGCTTGTCAGCTGCATCAGCTTGATGGATAAGTTGTCAACACAAGGCACAGCACCAAGCAGAAGACACAGGACAGGGCATGTGGCCACCCGTGCTATTCTCACCCTCCTCCTTTCTCTCAGTCCTTCTGCACATGGTGCAGTTACATTAGTGAATCACAGTACCAAGAACCTGAGTACCAGCAAGGGAGTAGTCCAGAAATTTACGGCACTTAACTGTAAATGAATGAATAAAAAGAAAGCAATAACATTAGCTAAAATTTTTCATCATCAGTTAAAAGTGAAAAATTAAGAAACAAACCAAAATGAGAACACCGGGCACAAGGCAAGTGAGGCTCACGGCAGTGTGCGCTGTGGGTAGGACAGCTGTTGCGACGCAGCATGACTGTCTCACAGACGACTTCAATGTTACTTTTAAATTGGCAGAGGCAGCAGGCCAGGTGGGTGGGTAGGATCCTAGAGGTGGAAACAGAAAACACAATTAATGGACCGTGGTTCCTTGAGTGCCAGAGGAAATAACCAGGACACCCCAGCCCCGTGGGGAAAGGAGTTCTCGACGCCTGGCCCGGGCAGCCGGGTAGGAACCCAGGGCCAAACTGCTGATCTTCACTGTCGGAAATACAGAGGAAGGAGGACGGAGGTGCCCAGCGAGCGCTGTGCATGGCATCACGTGTGTCTGCCTAAAACAAAGGGGACAGAGAGGTGCAGTGAGGGACAGGACTCTGCACTCCCCCTCAGAAGCATCTGCTGTCCACTCCAGAGTCTGCTCTGGTGGGGAGCGCCCAGGAAGGAGGGAGACGTCTAAGGAGAGGCCGAATCAGCCTCCAGCCTCTGGAGGCCCTTTCCCAATTCCCCTTGGGAGTGAGCAATATCAGGCATTACTCTGGGCATAAGAAGCAATTTTTTTCTTTTTTTTCTTTTTTTAACCAATACTCTGTGTTAACACAGAGCCAGAAAGGTACCAGGGTAGGTGTCCACTGCTACAGTTTGGATCTTGAGTGTCCCCCAAAAGCCTAATGTATTCAGAACTGTGTGTGACTGGGAGGCAGGGCTGGCTGGAAGGGGCAGGTGTTTGAGGTTTGGCCTGGAGGGATTGTATCAACTTGTTGAGATGCTCAGGGCAGAGCTTTCAGGTGTGCAGTGTTGACTTGGGCGCCAGGAAGTGAGAGAGGGGCACCCACCCTGGGTGTGAGGGGTCCCAACTAATTGAAGTTATTAAAAGAAGAAAGAAGAAACAGCTTCTTCCTGGGAAAGCTCTAACCTTTGAGTCTCCAAACTCACTTAGCTTCTGTCTACTATGAGGTAAACAGCTCTCCAGCCTCATTCTCTGCCATGTCACTCCAACGCTGCTGACTGCCTCATGATCTGTGTGAAACCTTCTGAAACTGTGAGCTAAATAAATCTTTCCTCCCTTAAGTTGTGGATGCTGGGGATTTTGCCACAGTAACAAGTAACTACGACATCTACTCTTCATTAATAGAATAATGTTCCCAATAAGTTTAGAAGAAAGGCTGGAAGGATAGTGCCATCGGTAGAGTGCTGGCCTAGCAAGTGCAAGGCCCTGAGTTTGATTCCCCAGCACCACATGTAATCCTGGCCCTGTCAGGGCTGAGATAGGAGGATTGCCATGACTTCAAAGCTATGGGCTACTGAATGAGACCCTGTCTCAAAAACATTTTTAAAGTTTTTTAACCACCAATGTAAAATTGGTTCAGACTTTGATATGATGCAAGCATATCTGAAGGTGGAATCTTCACCCACCTCTAATGATTACTCACCAAGTTCCTTACTACCAAACAGAAAGTAACCTCCCCCAAAAAAGTAACTTCACAGCAAGGACACTGGAAGACACTGCCTTAACCAAGTACCCAAGCACAGCATCTGCGCCACCTAAACTCCCGTAGCAGGGAGGGAACATTACCCATGTGGGCATCTTCCCCATCATGTTTACCTTGAATTTTCTCATGAGGAAAGAGGACAGTTTGCAGGGTTTTTTTTTTTTTTTTTTTTTTTTTTTTTTTTTTGAGGTGGGGTCTCGCTCTGTAGCCCATTTCCCCTGCCTCGGCAACTCTTTTTCTCCTTCTCCTTCTCCTTCTTAAGTGTGGCCTCATTATGGACTTCAGGGTGGCCTTTTACTAGAGATCTTCATGCCTCAGCTTCTCAAGTGCTTAGATAAGGGCCGTGTGCCTCCACACCTGGCTCCTGTCATTGCCCTGTCATCAATATTTTTGGTTGTACAAAACAAAAACTTTGATGCAGTAAAATTAGTGATTATATTGTCCTGTTTAAGAATGTCACATACTTCTAACTGCAGTGGTCGAAAGTAGGAAACCGTCAAAAGGCCCATGCGTGAATTAACGGATTAAAAATCAGGCCCGGTGGCGTGGGCTTGTTACCACAGCACTCTGGGAGGGGGAGGCAGGAGGCTCTCAAGTTCGAGCCCAGCCTAGCGGACCTAGCGAGATCCTATCTGAAAATCAAACAATAAAAATGGGCTGGGATGCAGCTCACTGTGAAGACCCAAGGTTTCAACTTCATTACCATGTCAAAATGATATTTTTAGGCAGTGAGATATTATTCAGCCATAAACATGAAGCACTGAAGCCACGAATGGTGGCCGAGGCCTGTAATCCCAGTGCCCTTTGGGCCAACACAGGACAGCCACACAATCGAACCCAGCTTGGGCAATTCAGTGACTTGTTGAGACCCTGCCTCAAAATAAAAAATAAAAGAAGGATGGGAATGTCACTCAGTGCAAAGGCCCTGTGTTCAATCCCTGGTACAGGGGGGAATGAAGTACTAAAACCAGCAGAGTGGCACATACCTGTAATCCCCGCACTCGGGAGGGAGCCTGAGGCACGACTGTGACTTTGGAATCAGCCCAGTCTACACAGCAAGCTCTAGGTTAACAGCAAGTCCAAAGCCCAAAGCTGGGGGTGGGGTAGGAGGGTGGGAGGAACCAAAAAAAAAAAGGGAAAATGGAATACTAACCTATTATACAATATAGATGAAACTACAAATCATTATTCTAAGTGAGAGAGAGACGGCAGGGGGCCGGGGCAGGGGGGGTGCTGGGCATAGCTCAGAGGTTAGCACACTTGCCTGGCATGTACAAGGCACTGGGTTGGATTCCCCAGCACCACATAAAAATCAACCAGGCAAGATGGCACATGACTATACTCCCAGCACTCAGGAGATGGCGAGGCAGCAGGACTGCCATGAGGTCGACCAGCCAGGGCTACAGACAGGGCAAGTCTTTGTCTCTAAATAAATAAACACATGAAAGACGCTGTCCCCACAGACTACATTTATCTGATTCAGAACAAGTAGATCCATTAAAAACTAGGTTAATAGTTGTGAAGGTCGGAAAGGGGGAGACAGAGTGCTTTGTGGGGGTGACAATGTTCTGGAAGGAGGCTCAGGGTGGTTGTATACTGTGGTGAATAAATACACTGTTCCTCTCTCTCTCTCTCTCTCTCTCTCTCTCTCTCTCTCTCTCTCTCTCTCTCTCTCTCTCTGAGACAGAGTATTACTCGATAGCCTAGCCTGGACTGGGGCTCATGGCAATGCTCCTGCCTCAGCCTCCTGAGGGCTGGGATTGTAGGGTGGTGCCGCCAGTCCAGTTTATGGGATTCTGTGGAACTGAGTTCAGGCAAGCCCTCTAATTGCTGTGCTATTCTTCCAGCCCCTCTACATGGGTATTTACACTTGATTGCTTGATTGATTGCCGTGCAGGGGGTTGAAACCGGGGTTGAACCAGGGCTCTGTGCATGCTAGGTGAAGGGCTCTGCTGAGGAGCTTCCCCTCCAGCCGTTTTTGTTTTTATTTCTGTGGCGCTGGGGCCCTGGCCCAGACCTTCCATGCTGAGATACATCCTCAGCCCATTTTTTTCAGTTTTTGATCTGGAGACAGGGTCTCACTAATTTTTTCTTATGTTTCTTTCTCTTTTAATGCAAACAAGAGTTTATTGAACCAAATAAAAGCCCTTGGGTGGTCCTGAACTCACTGCATAGCCCAGGCTGCCCTTAGACTCACAGCTATCCTCCCACCTCGGCCTCCTGAGTACTGGGATTATGGGCGCACCACCACACCCAGCTTTATGTGGTGCAGAGGGCCGTGTGCTTCCTAGGCAAGCGCTTTAACCAGTGTGCCATTCCTCCAGCCCGTTTTCAACTCTTCAGCAATGCCGTGATCATGAAAGGCCCCAAACAAGTATGGAAATACTTTAAAGGAGTCAAAAACATGAATTCACTTATGAAGGAACAAGACAGTCTCTAAGACAGCTGTCTCGGACGCTTCAAAAATGCCAATGACACGAGAGACCTTCGAACAAGTAGGAAAAATTTGTTGGGACCAACTGAACTTCTCACTTGAAGCAGGTGCGATTAGCTACCAGTCACTAAGGACAGCGATCCCCAAGAGACAGGAGTCAGTGAAGTGAGTGCCAGGGCTGCCTAGGCAGGGGAACCAGGCAGAGATGGGCCCTCCTTCATGTGGAAGATGGGGCTGAGTCCAGGGGGACCAAGGCGGCTCCTGTCCCAGGCCGAGCCACACAGGAAGAGCTTGGGGACAGCAGAGGGTAGCTGGGGACTCAGCAAAGCACTGTCCAGTGCTTGTACGTGAGGAAACCCCTGAGGGATGAGAGGACCTCCAGCAGGATGGGGAGAGGAGCTGGACGCCACACAGGGGCAGGACCGTGCTCGCCCCACAGCCAGACAGGAAACCCTGGGTTCACGGGCCGCGGGCTTCAGAAAGGTCTTGCGTGAGCAGCCGTGAGCCCCAAGCTCTGGACTAGAGGTGGCTTTGGGATCCCCCCTCACCCATCTTCATTCATCTTCAACATTAAGCCGCAGGCAGTAGCACAAAACTGTCACCAGAGGGCAGTACGGAAAAACTCAAACCTCAACGAAACTACAAGACCCGTAAGGACAGTTGGGATCAAGGGACAACTTCGATGTCAACATGATCTGCCATACCTAATAGAAAAGAAAAACCAGTCAGGCCTGGAGACACAGGACTGTACCCCACGTGTGGGAGCCTGAGGCAGGTGGATCCCAAACTCAAGCCCTGCCTGGGCAACTTAGTGACTCAATAAGAGCCTGTCTCAAAACAAACGAATGCCCCACGGATGTGGCCCAGTACACCCGAAGACACTGCATGTGTATGAACAGATACGACCCACAAGCCAAAATTCACATCTTGGGATCAAGTGAAACCAAGCATGCAAAGGGGCCAGAAGATAAAATCCATGTGGGGCAGAGCAGACAAAACCCAACGAGACCGCACAGCGCCACGGTGAGCAGGGACGTTAG